>VXBA01002961.1:386600-400358 GCA_013399895.1 Serilophus lunatus | reverse complement strand
CCCCAACCCCATCACATTAAATATCATCCTCTCCTGTACTTACTTGAAAACTGATTAATTATAGATAGACTACTGTTTAAGGTAACCATAGAAGCTGGTAGTTCATAGCATTCTGAGTTTGGAGTTCTTCAGATGAGGTTGCAAAAGTATTTGTTTCATAATTTTTAAATTATATTCATGGACATTGAGTGGAAATGTATGGTCTGCAGGTAAATTTGCTTCTTACATTTATAAAAACTGTTTGTAAAAGGCGTATAAAGATATGCAAAGAAAACATTGTCAAAACATGATTTTTCTTCTCCTAGAATACAACAGTCTGTAGTGATTAAATAGGAACTTTTACTCTATTGTTAAACTTTCTGCAGGAAAACTTTTTATTACAGAACCACAGATTGGCTGAGTTGAGAGATACCTCTAGAGGTCATCTATTGCTCAAGTGAATAACCTAGGTTCCTCCTCCAGAAAATCTCAAGGTCAAGGGAGAATTTGCACTCGAATTTCTGAGTGCCCTAAGATTCTAAGCTCAGAAAACCAGTTATATTTCTGGAAGCTTTGACACAGCAGAAAAATGCCTGAATTTTCCTGATGTAATTCAGTCAGGTTCATCAACACACTGTATTACTGTTTCTTTGCACACTTATAATTTACTTATAAAACATATGTGCTAAATAATAGGAAAACTCAAGGTGCCATGAAATGCCATGGTTTAGACCAGTCGGTAGACTAGTCAGTAGTAGTACGATTTTAGACATTTACACCCAACTTTAACTGTAACAGTAATTTTTGCGCAGCTAAGATTTTGCTCAATAGTAATCACAGCTTTAGAAGAGTTAATTGGAATTTGATTGCACTATGTATCATAACATAAGAGAGAAGATCCAGCTAATGGATGTCCACTGATCATCTCAGGCAGGCAGGAAAAATTAAATTGTGTAAAGAGGACTGACTCTGGAGAAATTCCTGATGTGCTTCATTTCTGAGGTATTTTGCACTAGTAACTCTGAATAATCATTACTGCCATCTCTCAGCCAGATAGCCTAAAAGGCAGACTAAATCACAGATTACTCTGGAATATGGCTTTCTTATCATTTAATAAATTGTATAGCTGTGAAGGCTGGAGTCTCTCATTTAATTAAGGGTTTCTCTTACTTTTTTCCACACTCACAACACTTATTCTCTAAAATAGTCAAGAACAAAAAAGTATCTGGTCTAGATATAGGAGATTTTGGGATGTGGTCTTCAAAGACGTTAGTTTGAAAATTATAATCTTTCCTCTAATAAAAATCTTCTTTTTTTTTTTTTTTTCATAGTTAACCATTTTGCCTGTTTGCATTCAGACATAGTTATCTAAGAGTGTTATCCACATATTCCATCTCATTCCAGGTCAAGTGCTTCTTAAAGGTTTAGCCAGTCTTGACAGAGATCTGTACTCAGTTCCAAAATTTATCTTATAGGGTAAGAACATCTAAAAAGCTTTGAGAACCGACTGAGAATAATACTGAAAATACTTTTTATAACTTCCTTATGTGGCATCCTGTACTACTTTCTTTTGTAATCTTATAATGGCATGTTTCAACAAAAGGAAAATGTTGTTTATTAATTTTATGAATGAAATAGTTATGTTTTTTTAATAAATGAATAAACATAGCGGCCATAGGTTTAGCGGCCATGGTGGTATTCAGTCAAAGCATGGACTTGATGGTCTTGAACGTCTTTTCCAATCTTAGTGATTCCTTGATTCTATGAATTTCATTGCTCTTAAGTCCTAAAAGGCAATTTAAGGCTTAAGTTTATATATTATATGAAGAGATCAAAAAGTATAAAAGAGTATAAACTAAGACACAATATCATCACATTTTATGTATGTAATATGACAAAAAATATACATGGAATAGTTTACCATGGCCACAAAGCAATTTTCCTAAAGAATTAGTCTAAAACCTCTGTTTTTCCACATGCTTTAGTGAAGTATGAAAACAAAGAGTCCTGCAGCACCTTGTTGGTTGGAGATTAGGACTTTTTAAAGATATTCTAACGAGCTATCTATATCACAAATGGATTTCCCTAAGTGAATCATGCTTGGATCTTTGAAACAGAGACAAAATTTGCATTATTCATTTTTCTCTTGACAATGGTAAATATGAATAGCTTTTATATATATCCAGGAAAACATATTTTCAGAAATATAGTTTTGAACTGGATTCTGTTAGGATGGTATTTACACCTGTTTTGATTTGATATCAACCTCTGGAAAATAACAGTTATTTATCCTTTGCCATTTGCTGTAATTTTTATTTTCCCAATCAATAAGCAGCACAAAATGTACAAAGTTATTTTTGCAAGTGAGTTTTCCACTTTTAAATAGACTTAGAACAATTAAATAATTAATGTTTCACACCTATGTGCTCTGCCAATAGAAAACAATGAAATCTTTAACCAGGACAACTGATAAAGCTCCAAATTCTTGAGAAGGTACTGCAGCACTATTACTATTCCTGAATATTCACTGCAAAGGGAGATAAAAAGTAGGATTTGTAAATGCAAAACCTATTCCCTATTTAAAGGTTTTCCTCTTAAAAAAATTAACCTTTTCCTTCTTCTTAAAATGCACAGGGATTTTTTAGGTACTGAATGTAGTCCCAATTATGTTGACTAGCCCAACCCCACAAATTCTCAGAGCACTCCTGTTTCCACTGTGGTTTTGTAGGAAAGTTGAATTACACTGCTGTATCATGACCAGAAGAAAGCAATTAATATAGAGGAATGCAGAGTGGATACTGTGTACGTAATGTGGAGATAGAAATTGCTAAGGATTTAGTAGTGAGATTTGGGAATATCATCCCCTAGTGTCCACTTGGTGACAGTATTTTGGATAACTTTGGGATAAATTCAATGCCTGTACTCATAAAAATATACTTTTCATAGGCCATTTTACAAGTTTTGGCAGACTAATGCAGCCTTTAGAGGGAAATATATCTACGTGTTTTATGTCTCTGCTTCTGCAGAAGCTTATCAAAGTACATCACTTTAAATAGAAGACACCACAATTAGTACTGTGTGAATGCAAGAATATGCTCACAATTAAGCTGTGTGTAGGCACTGGCATCAGCCTTTGCCTATATAACCCATGTGATACTCATTGTATAGATTAACAATATCATCTATGATACCAAAAATGCAGGGAGAGGTACAAAAGTGCATGATCAGCTACATATTTAAACTGTGTAATTTGTTGTCTATGCACAAAGGAATAAAAAAAATTCACCATTATGACTTCTCTGAACTCTTTTTATTTCTGTTTTCATCAGTTTTTAATACTAGCATGAAATGGTATACTGAGTACTCAGATTGCAATGGACAGCCTTTCAAAACATCACTGGGAAAGTAAATTCTGAAACCCCTAAGACATAGATTCTTTCTTCTTGTGCCTCAGTTACTAAAGGATGAGAAAAAGATGACATTCAAAGATGATAATGAGTTGGAAGGGACCCACAAGGATCATTAAGTCCAACACTTGGCCCTGCACAGGATCATTCCCAAGAGTCACATCATCTGCTTGAAAGTAGCATCCAAATATTTATTGAATTCTGTCCGGCTTGGTGCTGTGGGGAGCCTGGAGGCCTGGAGAGTCTGTTCCAGTGCCCAACCACCCTCTGAGTGAAGAATCTTTTTCTAATGTTCAACCTAAACCTCCTCTGACAACATTTCAGGCCATTCCTTTGAGTTCTGTCCCTGGTCATCACACACAAAAGATCAATGTCTGCCTCTCCTCCTCACAAGGAAACTTTTGAGCCCTTTTGCTTTCTATGCATAGAACTACAAAAGCATCACTGCTGATAGTGCTGGGTAACTGTCTTTACTCAGGGACAAGCTCAAAACAACATAGTGTGAAAGAAAGTAAATATCAGTGCAAGTTTTCTGTCCTTCAGATCCCTTTGGAAGCAAATTTCTTCAGACGTTGCTTCTGCAGACTGGGAAAACATTTAATAATGAAAACCACAGATAAGTAATGTACACCATTTTGCATCATTAGGTAAAACAAGTACAGACAAATGTTTAAGACAAATCAAATACAGAGTTGAAACAGAAATGTAGGCCATCCTCACATGATGGACAACTTTTTGTGAAGCAAGTCTCATATTTAGCAGGGTAATACCAAACCTTACATTAACAAGGTCAGCAAAGGGTTTAATAATGGCAAGTTCCAGATTCTGTACCTGGGACAGGCCAATCCTGGTTGCATGTATAGACTAGGTAATGAGATGGTGGAGAGCAGTGCCATAGAAAGGGACCTGTGGGTCCTGGTCAATGGCAAGCTGAATCTGAGTCAGCAGTGCCCTGGCAGCCAGGAGGGACAACTGTGTCCTAGGGGGGTGTTAGGCAAAGCATTGACAGCCAGTCAAGGGAGGGGATTGTCCTGCTCTGCTCTGCACTCGTGCGGCCTCACTTGAGGCAGTGTGCAGTTCTGAGCACTGCAATATAGGAAAGATATTAAGCTGTTAGAGAGTAACCAAAGGAGGGCAACAAAGATGGTGAAGGACCTCAAGGGGAAGCCGTATCAGCAGCAGCTGAGGCCACTTGGTCTGTTCAGCCTGAAGAAGAGGAGACTGTGGGGAGACCTCATTGCAGCTACAACCTTCTCATGGGGTGAAAAGGAGGGGCAGGCACTGATCTCTTCTCTGTGGTGACCAGTGACAGAACCTCAGGGAACGGCCTGAAGTTGTGTCAGGGCAGGTTTAGGCTGCATGTAAAAAAAAATGTTTTCCACTCAGAGGGTGGTTGGGCAGTGGAACAAGCTCCTCAGGGAAGTGGTCACAGCATCAAACCTATCGGAGTTTAGGAAGTGTTTGGACTATGCTCTTAGATACATGATGTGATTCTAGGGTTTGTCCTGTGTAGGACTGGGAGTTGGCCTGTGGATCCCTTCCAACTTGGCACATTCTATGATTCTATGACTTATTTGCAGGCTTACTGCATCACATTTTCCTAGCAAATGACAACAACCTCTGAAACTTTCTTTTACTCAGAATTCTTCCTTTTGCTTTATTCTTCTTTAAAACTAAATTATAATTTATAAACAATTATCAGTTGTAGTTTGTTATATCCGTGGGCTTCACATCACTTAGGCCTACTGGAGTAGGAAGAGGAGGCATGTTTCCTTGTGCTAGAGGCATATCTGTCCTTTTTTCTGCATAGCAACAGCACAACAAAGAGGCCAAAATACTTGTTAGGCTTATATGAACAGCATCCTGGTAACATTGAACAAAGGGCCAACTCAGTAGAGTTTAGATGCCCTGGAAACTGACAGGGGTTGATAAGCCAGTAGAACCTGTGATGTTTGAGAGCACTGGGACTGATAGAAATATCTACAAAAACTTGTTCCTTTCGTTTTTTATTTAATGAATGTTGTTCCAAACACACTCTTGCTGTTTTGTCTGTTGTTTGTGGAATTATCGAGTGAACTAACTAACAATCTGTGCTGAACAAAAATCATCTAAGTCACAGCTTTATTTTTACTTTAACTAAAATATCAATTTTCTTTCAATGATTTCTCCTTAGTGGAATCATACACTAACTTTCATAGATCTGGCACTTCTTTGTGTTCAGAAAAGAAGTACAAGTCCACTCCTTTTTTTTTTAAAAAACCCAAAAACTACCATGTGGCATAGAAAATGCCCTGTCTGAAAGTAGCCCATATATCCCAAGTTTGTCCTTTTTTATAAACCTCCTTAGAAAAGGGGCTCTGTGTGTGTGTATATCTGTAGAATGAAAGACAAGTCACGTGATGCAATGAGATCATGAGTAATCGCTCAGTAGCAAACTTTATTGTTTCAGATCATATTGACAGTACTGAGTATATTGTTGAATGCACTGAGAGCATAATTACAGGAAGACACCTCTATTATCACTATCATCACTGCATTTTACCACTTTGTGAGTCAGCATGCAAAGAAAAAAAGATTACAATATTCTTTCAACATACATCTTTTAAATAGTCTCTGCTCAAATGAGCTCAAAAAACCACCTGTTGCTCACTACAGTGTCTGCAGAGGAAAACTATTATAAATGCTCTGAGAATTGGCATGTTATTTACAGAAAATTATGAAAATCTTAGTATTTCTCTTCCCTTAATTATGCGAAAAGAACGGACAATCATAACAATTTAATTTGAGTAATTATCCTTTTGATCCCAAGGTCATTGCTGTTCTTGAAAGGACATATAATGCCTTCTACTACTGCTCCTGAAGGTCCCCAATATGACATATTTTTGACCCTTAGTCAGAATAAGACAGTGACTTACCCTTTTCTTTCCTTTGAAATTCCATATTCTCAAAATCTTTAAGAAAAACAGCTTCCAAGTTTTAGCTATAAATCACCTCTCTCTGAGATCAGTTTTACACCTTGCAGAACAAAAATGAATTTTATCTAGGCTGGGAGAAGTAGAACAATGCAGAGCCAACTAAGATGTAGGTAGTGAGTGCTGTATCAAGAAGGAATATTTAGTGGGATACCTGATGTTCAGAAATACTCCCTGCCTCAGTGCCTCCAGCTTCTGAAGGAAATCATGTGTAAGAATGTAGGTACTGGACACAATGAAATAAAGCATTAGGTGTTGTATAGTATTTTGCTACAACCTCCTTCTCAATGTATCGAGCAAGAACGTGCTAGCCTGTCTGGGATCTCAAAAATACAGCTTAGGTGATATTATCTACTTCCCCTTTACATAAAGAAGCACAAGTGTACTTCTGGAATGAAGGGTGGAGGGACCTGGGAGTTAGAAAGGCTCACAATAGAGGTGTTCGGGAGAAGAGAGAATATGATAAACCTGGAGGAGAGGAAATGAATGAAAGAGGAAGAAAATAAAAAGGTAGTGCCAGGTCTTGGAATAGAACAGAGAATTTGGAATATGAGAAAGGACAGATTTAAAGGAGAAAAAAGTACAGTCATTCGACAGAGAGAAAGGAGACATCAGAAGATGTAAGAAGTAAATGATTCTTGAAAGACACTGTATGTGACTGGTTGTAAGAGAATGTAAAGCTTCACTGGGAAGGAAGAAACCCATTTGTTGCAAAACCAAAGAACTCACAGAACCAAATCCAGAGGAGGGAAGTAGAAGGAAGTCCGGAAAAGAAACAGTTCCTATTTCTTTGTCCTCTATTTTTTTTTTAATTATAACTGCAACCCGAGTAAGCAGAACCTACTTGAGAATAAAAATATGAATCACTCCATAAACACTGGAGTTGAAATTTCTTGTCCCTGTTATGTCCTTTGTGCCTTCTCAGTGAAGGAGTCAAAAGAGAAGATACCAGCAAATTCTTAGGTTGTGGGTTTGAGTTTCACCAGTTCACACTTTTGCTAGTTTGGATCTGTTTAAAAAAAAATATATGGAGGTCATTGAACTATATTTGCATTAAAAAAAGATGTCTGCTGAAGTTCAAAATGAATGGGTTGTCATTTTTCTAACAGAACTTTGTGAAATTTTTTCTGTTGGAAAAAAACCCTGTGACTAATACGTGATTTCCCTCAAAGGGCTAGTTTAATGTGGAAAAGTGCTTTTCAACATTAAAAAAAAAAAAAGAAGGACTTGGCACTCGAGCTTGTTAATAATCTGGATTCAATACAACAGATTTAATCTTTCCATTCCTTTTCCATGAATAACTTCTTTGGCTAAAATATAGATTTTTCTCATTGTCCTAATTTCTGCTTTAATTGAATTGCTGAGAATGAAAATGATTAGAGAATGTTGTGTGGTGAGCAGATTTGTTTGGATAATGTGGTTTTAACACCTCTTATTCTGCCCAAAATACAGTCTTCCAAAAAAGGATGTGATTGTGCATAGCTTATATATGACAGTACATGTTCCGTGGGTTTGCATTCCAGTGATTAATAGATGGGATGGAAGGAAACATAAACTCAAACAATGGAAAGGTAATATAAACAGAGCGATTACAGGGAAAATATTTTTATTGCTTCAGTTAAATTCAGCACAATGACATTTGCTCACTAGTCAAAGACACTTTTCTATATTTTTCATTAGGAAACACATTCTCTTAGTTAATGGGAGTTATGTTAAGGGAAAAAATTACTTGAATTGAATCTGTACACATTGATCAAATTCAACAGAACCTGTCCTGAGACAGGTTTAAAGCCAAGACAGAGCATGAGAGGGTCCACTCTAGCAAAACATATCCTTCTTTTGGTACTGTAGATATTTATCTATGCTGTTCTTGAAATATTTATAGGCCCACAGCAATAACGACCTTCAAATATTAACAGTAGGGAACTGTAAGGAGAGAGATGCTGAAAAGAATTTTATATTTTTATTTTCTCTTTTCACATTCTATCTTGCAAGGTTTCCTAATGCAGCACCTCTGCTGGGACAATCTGTTTCTTGCCTCCCAGTTCTTATCTATGCTTCTTGATCTACCAGTAGAGAGAAGGTAATCTAAGAGGGATGGAGAAACACTCTTTCCCTCAGATGACTGAGCAGCTTCTTCCATAAGCATTCCTATATTCAAGAAGGAAAAGGCTGAAGGCTGGGAAATAAACTAAGACTTTTCATTTTTCTCCCTCTACCCACTGTTCAGCTCTCTTGACAGCACAGCATTGCCATATAAGACATTGTGATCTGAATCTGCTTGAAGATTTGCAGGAGAGAACATTCAGATTAATGAGACTTCACATGGACCAGATGTTGTTAGTTTTTGAGACCTCTGCTTTCTAGAAAGCATTTTTTGACAGTTTTATATAAAAGAAGCTGTGTAAACTAACCAGCAGTGTCTTCTTAGGAACTATTATTCAGTGTTCAAGTGAATAACTAACAAAATCTTCCAGTTCTGAAAATCACTTATGGTATTAGTATCTTCACCTTGTTCTTGAGTTTTTAAACATCTGAAGTCTGCTACTTAACAATATTTACATCAGGTAGTGTATTGAGATTTAGCTCAAGCAGTATTAGACAAACTGTGATCTCTGACCTACAGGTGCAAAATGGTCTCCCTAGTGCATGTTGAGAACCCATTAAATAATCACACACACTTAGTGCGTGGTGTCTAATTCTTCCTTTTTTTTAAATGTTGTAAAAGATGACTGGTTTTCTTTTACTAGATTCCATATTTCTCTTCTAACATTAGAAAATATTTCTGATATTCTAGTCTTAGCTCCCTGTTGTCCTTAAAATTTAGTGGTACCTTCTTACCACAAAGTCTACTTTTTGAATCTGGAATTAAAACAAAGAAACAAACAACTCCATCTACTGCACTGTACTCAAATTGAAGACAAATCTTGAAACAGACCTTCTGCACCTGTGTGCATACATACAGTATATACATATATACATGCTATTCAAGAACAGAATCACCACGCTGTGTTCTGTATTCTTAGTCATCCTAAACACTTAGTAGAGCTCTCACAACATCTAAGATACTCCAAATGGTCCAGAAATAAAGACAAAGCTGCCTCCTCTATCTGCAAATCTTATTTACAGCTTGCTCTATGTAAGTTGCTGTTTCTTTTCAGTTTGTGGCACGTACTGTAGTGCGCTTTGATACAGCTGATCCTGCTTCATCTCCAAGTCCCTGCAGATCTTCATGTGCTCACTATTTTTTTCAGCCTCTTGCTCTTCCACTTAAAAAAACCCCCAAAACACTACCCGTCCCCCCAAAAAACTCTAAAACCCAAAGAGTTTTGTCCCCTGACAAACAGAAACAACAAAGTCTAATGAGCTTGAGTTAATGCACTACATCACCTGATTCTACCTTCCTGCTAGCTTGGGTCTATGGTGGGGCATGTAGTGTAACTGGCCCAGTTACAACAACAAATGGGTTGGGATGAGTGCACAGACCAGCCCACCCATCTTCTTCGTCTTTCAAGTACCCATTTCCACAGAAGAAAAATTAGGACAAGGTTTGAGACCTGTAGGATAGGAGATCTAAATCCTGTGGAATGGATTTAAAATCTGCTGGGACGTATAGAAGTTGTTTGTGTACCAGGCAGATCATGCAAGTGTGTAAAGCCTCATTTCTTTAAGACAGCAGAGAAAACTCAGCAAAAGTGGCAAAAACTATCATAAAATGTACAATGAAAATCACTTTTCTCTCCATGCCTTTGTCTCTAACTACCTAAATTTCATGAGTTAAAAGACTTATATGAATCACAAATGTTTACAAAATGAAAATAAGTACTGAGAATATCTGTTGAAATGCTAAACCAGCATTTAAAAGATATGTACTCAGACTGAAGTAGGTGAAGAAATTTTTGCATTTAGATAGCACATGCTTACTTGTTTAATATTGTTTTATTATTTTTAACAATAGGAGCTCAACGTGTCTGTGGTTTACAAGAATTTTTGAAATATCAGTACAACTCAGGAACATTAATCATAATCATTTTGTAAGCCAATGTCTAAAATATATGTTAATGCAATTTTTTGACAAATCATCAGTTAGACTTCAGCCGACAGTTTGTTATATGCTAATCACAAAAAACTGTAAAATACATGTATGATAAAAAGAAGGGAGAGACAACTGTAGAGTAACCTCCCTGATCCACCTCTCCCTCTCCCCTTTGTCTTCCTGATTTTGCTGTGTACTAACCCAAAGTCCACTGGTTCCAGTTGTTAATGGCATGTCCTACTGTGCTAAAGAGCTTAGTGAGGTGCTATTTAGGAGGAATACAACAAGGGAGAACAGAGGAGAGGAAAATAACACTTCACACTATGAATAGAGCACTATCTAATACATGAAATGCATGTGACTGAGGCATGAAGGCATATGGTTGGTTGGTGCTTTACTTGAAGAGCTATGGCACAAGTCACTCAAGAGTATGGTTCTAGTAGGTATTCAGATGAACAGCAGGAAAGCTGACCCATTTTGCTTCCTCCAGTGCTACATCTTTTGAATTTTAAACCTCTACATTCACATCCTGAGCTTCATATCAGACTTGCACTGCTGGGATGTAGCCTCCATGAGGACCCTGAAAGCAGCTGCATCAGCAGGAAGAACATGATTTAAACAGTTAATTTGAAATGATGAGAGAAAAGTGGATATTTTTATAAAACTTCTGAGAGAATAGATCATGATACTTATTTCCAAATAAAAGACCATTCCTATCTTCCAAATCTAGTTTAAGTGCTACCTTAGAGATAGAGTGTTTTACAGGAAACATTTCAAAGTTAATAAAATGTGTAAATGTATTTCCATTTCAGTGTTGTACTAACCTTAGAGTAATGTACTGCTGCAATCTTGGAAAAACAGAACACCAGTGTAGAATGTCATGTTTGAATTTTTTACATAGTTTGGGAAAAAAAACCTCACCATAATATGTAGTTTGTAACAAATGAATTAAGTTTCTTGCTGTATTGTCTCCTCTTAACAGGAAAGGAGTGGTAAAGAAGTACTAACAAACCACATATATATATATATATATATACACATATGTATGTATGTAAAAGTGTACACTACTATCTTAAATACAGAATTTATGCTACTGATACCAAATGGTGATATGCAGTACAATGACAGTAAGTATACATTGTTTTAATGCCATTTCATAAATTTAGGTTATTTTCTTATTTTTTTTATTTAGCATCACTAAAATCTTATAAAAAATATTAATATTCTGGAAATCTTATCAACAATATTAATGAGATCTAGTTTAAATACTTCTACAGAAAGAAATGCATTTATTCCTAATGTGTAATAAGAGACTGACAGAACAGAAGGAAGAGATGCTTATGACTCTAAAATAAAGGAAAGCTAAATGTAATCCCCAAAACTCACATCTATGTTGTGATACTACATTAAAAATACAAAATACATGGGTTTATTGCTCAATTCTTCAGTGTGATGCCATGATCACAGCATGAAGAACACTAAAACAGCTAAGTATACTGAAAAGAACTGCTGGGACATAACATTAAAACCTGAAATATCTATTTAGTGTTGCCATTTCAAAGTAAATACAACTCTGCAGCCATTTTAGTCAAGGGGAAAAAGGTATTGATTTAAGTCTTGTTTTCTTTCACCATATTTATTGTCATTAAGACCAAGTGGTATTTTGCCCAGCTTATTTTTTTTTCTTGTTTTACTTTGAAGACACAGTTGCTTATTGAAAAGCTAGCCTTTTATGGAGTGATTCTTCTTGACAAGATAAAAAGTAGTCATCTGTGCCACATTTCAGATATTTAGCTTTTCATACAATTATTTTACAGTTTCTCAGTATGTTGAAATATACTATTTGGAAAGGCCTAGTGGTCTTTTAAGTGTAAGATTATATTTGGGGGACCGATTTTTATGGTGTAACTGGCAGCATCAGTAGAAGACAACAACTTCTAAGACTTGTCGAGAAGAAAGTTTTTCTTCACTTCCACCAGCCTTCATGTTGGCAGCACTACCGTCCGAGGGGACAATAAAATACGATTATATGATAGAAAATACCCAAATCACTTTCCTCCACAGAAAAGTATCAACGATCTGCAATGAACTTTGCAGATACCAACATGATTGATTTCAGAATCAGTGCTACACAGCTTGATCAGGTTGCTGTCGGTCAGTAGTGAACTCACGACAAGAGGCATCACTCAGGACAAGAAGCATCAGTCTGGACAAGAGCGCACCCGCAGCTTCATTCCCCCGAAGCCAGGAACACAACTTTTCTAACATCAATATTAATGGACTTCTGTCACCATAACGATGGACTGGTACTTATGGTGTTTATCTTAACATTCTACCCCCATTTCACATAGGAGGAACTGTGTCGCGGGGGACGTATGTTCCAGGCTTCCGAAGATACCTCGAAGCTAACAGCGAGGTTTTCCAAAGGACTTCTCACCTAAATCCTACGTCCTGTTCCTTCTCTGCAGAGGATTGGACAGGCCAGGCTAAGAAGAGCCAGGACGGATCCTTTGCAGCCCAACGTGCACCAAGCAACATGTGGTGGCACTCGGCATGGAATCTGACGATTCCTCGGGAAGAAACTCAGAGACTTGCATTAGACAAGGATGACTGATATGAAAGCATCACTCTGCAACACTCGGTGACACCCTTCGCTGACTGGCAGGTCCAGTACAACCCCCTGCGGTTTAACCATGTGGCTGCAAATCCGCGCAAGAAGTTGAGCATTCAAACTTCGGCGGATTTCTGTTGCACGGGGAAGTTTTTTGGGGAGGGAGTCCGCGGCCGCCGCCCCACCGCCCGGGGCTGAAGCTGGGATTGGGGCGGGGGCGCAGTGACGTCACCGTCCCCGCCCCCCGGTCCCGCGGCACGGGATGGGGCGGCCGCTCCCGGATTGTCTCCCCAGGGACCACCTCCGCGCCCCCGCACACGCACAGGCACCGAGATCGCCGGCACGGTTTTCCCAGCACTTGGGGCTGTATAGGTCCAGTGACCAACAGAGCGTAAGAGGATTAAAAAAGAAAAATCAGGAAAAAAAAGCCTACTCCCCCCCCCAAGCCCCCAAGCCATAACAATAAAACCACAACCCCCCCACCCAAAACCAACAAAAAANNTTTCCCGTGTCTCTGCCCTCCCACTCCGCCCGCCCCGTGCCCTATTCTCTCGCTTTTGTTTGCACTGCACTTTTTGTGGAAAGAGGGGCGGCAGAGCAAGTGGGCTTCCTCACTTTTATTTGTAGCGAAAGAATCGGCTGAAAAAGACGGAGGAAGAAAAGAAAAAGAGGAAGGGGGAAAAAAAGAGGAAAGAGGAAGGAAGAAGGAGAGTGAGGGAGAGAGAGGGAGGAGGAGGAGGAGGAGGAGGAGGG
>VXBA01002961.1:317048-386392 GCA_013399895.1 Serilophus lunatus | reverse complement strand
GGCGGGTAGCGGCTGCTGCCGCTGCTGCTGCAGGGCTTGGATTAAATTGGCCGCCCCGGAGCCGACCGCGAGCTGCGGGAGGAGGTGGCGGCGGCGGGAAGCGGCGGTAGGCGGGCAGGCAGCGGCGGCGGCTGCTGCTGGGACCGGGGGAGCCAGCATGACCAGGTAACTGCCCCGCTTCTGACCCATTTTTCCTCTGCCGCCACTCTCTCTTTGCCGCCTCTTACGGCGCGTTTGTGCGTGTGAGCACAGAAGAGTGTGTGTGTGTGTGTGTGTGTGTGTCCGTGTCCGCAGCCCGCACACATGTGTCTCACACACAACTCTCGTCGCGAGTGCCCCGGGGTTTCCCCCCGGCCGCTGCCACCCCGCTCCCCGCCGGTCTCAGCCCGGCGGCGAGGCCTGTTCGGGGAGCGAAGGGAGCTGCGGTGCGGGGACGGGGGATGGGGCAGGGAGAGGGCGATTGATGGATCGGAGTCGACGTTTCCACTCAGTGCCGCTGTACGCGGGCGGGGAGGGGGGAGTACGGTAATTACACACTGTCTGTTTGCTTTGGCGAGAGAATTATTAATAATCATTATTTTGTTTATTCTTACGGGTGGAGAGAAGGGGGAAGGCAGCAAGAGTGAGAGGCCAGGCGCCTGCTGCTGGAGACGGGGTTTAAGGGTGAGCGGCCAGTAGGGACCCTCGGCTCCGGTCCGATCAGGGCTCCCTCCTCATCCTCTTCCTCCTCCTCCTCCTGCTCCTCCTTCTTCTCCTCCTTTTTCTTTTCCTCCACCTCCCGCTGTCTCTCGGCGGAGCAGGGAGGCACGGAGATTGGAAGCTTTTCACAGGTTAGGCTTTTAATTTCTTTGTTTACTCTCGCGAAACCATTTGAAAGGAAGCACATCGGGCTGGAAACTCAGTTTTCCGAGCGCTTACAAAGGGGTTCTTGAATTTGTTCAGCAAACTTAGCAGCTCCCTCGGCGCCGTCTGCCCATGCAAGCAGGCACTCCTCACTGCTGCAACCGGGCTCTCCCAGACTTGCAAATAAAACAGTTGTTTTCTTCCACCGAATCCCCCTATTTTGGCTGTTTTCTATGTCCCCGTTCCTCGACAGAACGCTATTCTTGCCTTTTAAAGAGATAACCACTCTGCCTTGTATGTATGGTTTTTGAATGTCTGGCTCTTCCTTGTTAGTTCTCCAGAATTGCTGTCATGCGTATTTTATTCTTTTCCCTGGCCTTTGTACAGTTACGGCCTCGTGGAAGGATGGCAGCTTCTTTACCATGATTTTGATGTCCATATCCCCAGTTTTGACGTACATAGAAGGATCAGTTTGTTTACACGGAATAGCTAGGATTTTATGTGTTCCTTCACTTGTCACCTGAGACGGCATTACACTGGGGATGAATCTATGGATGCTGATTTGCTTTGGAGTTTACTGTTTGCAGACATGAGTATTTTTGGTGACACTTGTATTCTCTTAAACTTGGAATTAATGTGGGAAGCTATGGTTGTCTTCTCAGCCTTTCAGGGGGTGTTTCCAACATACCTTTTGTTCACGCACAAGCAACTTTGGCGATATTGGGACATTTATTGGGCATTTTGTTACAGAGATGGAAGAATGTGTGTATCATATTTTTCATCCCGCTGGTATCTGCTAGTGGTTTATAATGTTCCAGTGGTCAGTACTTTCTTTTCTTAGTAGAGAAGTGCGTAGTAAATGACATAATTTTCTCCTGATCTGAAAGCAATGAAGACCCTACAATTCTTGGTATGAACGGAGCAACTCCAAAAGAAAAAAAAAAAAAGATTCTCCCCTGTCCAAAATAACAATCATATGTACTTGTGTCTTACTATAGATGGGTTTTTTTATAGCTTGTTTAAATTCTCTCTCATGAGATGTGCTATTACTGCTTTTTTTAATGTGTGAAATTGACAAACCGGTCAGTTTAATAAATTCAGCTGTCAAATTTCGCTCAGTCAAAATTGCTAGAAGCTGTGAATATACCGGCATGGAATTTTCAAGGTACTGAGTATTACACAGAAAGGAGGGATTTAATGAGAGACTTTTTACACGAGTAGCTTTCCAATTTTAGTTTTGTCACTTGTGGTAATATGGTGGAGTATATTTAGATTTCTGTCAACGCAGCAGTGATGTATGGTTTTTATGTATCCACTTAAACCACTGAAAGCTTTGTCTAAGTAAAAGTCTACTCTAAGAAGACACTAATAAATTCATTACAGTTTGTGTGTGCAATGGCAAACTGTCAGGAATAGTGGTGCATGGTAAGAAAAATGATATTGGTATTTCTGGGTTTTAGGAATGGGTCTTAGTTCCTGCTTTTAGACCCATCAGTCATACTGCTTTCAGAATGAGGGCTAAAAGATAATGTGAATTAAGTGTTCTGCTGTGATGATTATGTAACTCAAACACCAGCACTGTCAGCGAACTCAACGGGTGATAGCAAATCAGAGCTTAATCTTAGAACTGAGGGTTTGCAGGAATGGGCACGGGGGTGTTGTGAAAAAAGTAAGTATCAATTTAAGTCTAGTCAGGGAATCACCTTTTGTTTTTAACACTGCCTTTTGTTCCTACCTTTGAGTTGTGCAGGGACCAAAAACTACACCAGCTGAAGAGTAGGAATTCCCCTTCATCTGCTGCTGTGTGTGCTGAGCCACTAGGGGCCTGTATAAACTGCTCTCCTACAGCAGATACCAGTGCATGGCATATGCTCACTTTCACCAAACATCCTTTACACAGGTGCCTGATATCAAAAGCAAAGTTGCCAGTTATTTGTTCCCTACTAGTAAATGAGACGGCAGTTTCTCAGGAGATGCATACAAATTGTATGTTATTTCATTTTTATTTTTGCCCTTCTTCATCTGTTCCCCCCAGTCCTGTATGTTGTCCAGCACAGTTCTTTCCTCCCTTCTTTCCTGACTGCTGTGGGCATTGGGGATGAACATTGACTCAGGAGGTGCAAATTTTGGGCAAAGTTGGATTTGAGTGTCTCCCTGCATTTCATTTCTTCTGTAAGCTGAGAAAATCAGGTTTGTTGCCTGTGTGTTTTTTCTATTAGATTAGTAATGGTACTTTTCCATGCAGGTGTAGGGTTAAAAGATGAACTAAACAGGATTACTTCAAGGCAGGAACAGACATAGACTGATGGTGTATTTAAACTAGCTTTGTAAGTGTTACGTAAGTTTGAGAGCGTGTTGGCTCCAAGGCTTTGGCTGGAGTGTAGGTAGCATCTGTAGGACATGGGCTGAAGATGCACTATACATTTCTTAGTTTCAGGAATTTAAAATCCACCAGCCATAGCAATCTTGGTAGACATTAAGCAATAAGGTCAAGTGTACTTACACTGTTCCATTGTTGGTTTTCAGTTTTTCAAACTGACAAGGCAGACAATTTTTAAAAGAGCACAGCTGAAATATTTGCATATTGGATTTCCTTCGAAATGAACTTCCGTTACTAAGCTCTTTGAGAATTCTCATTTGAAAGGATTTTGAAGCTGAATCACAGTCAGGTCATGCAATCAAAATGCAGTTTCCCTATGGCATGTTAATTTTTTTAATAAGCTGTCTTTAAAACATGAGAGTTTTATATGTCATTTGGTGTTGGGCCAGCAAGAGGTTTTTTTTGTCATATTACTGGGAAGAGTTGGGCAAATATTGACTGAGATTAATTTTCTGAAATATGTGTGTGTGCATGCCTTAGGTAAAGTTTTGATGAATGTAATGAATTTAATTTAAAGGTGTTCTCAAATGATAAACGTCTGTTCAAAACTGTACGTTTTATTACCAATAAACCAAGGCAGTGGCTCCGGAATGCAGATACTTTGGATATCAGGAAGAATAATACACTACAGGTCTACGAGTCATTGTGTTTCATTTTTGTGTAAAACTGTGGTGCTTTCTAAGCTTTTGTTCTCTAATGAGTTGAGAAAAACTAACAAGTTTGAGAAAAAAAATATTTGATGCTTTAAGTTCAGTATCAGTCACATAATGCCATCTATTGTAACAGGAGCTTGCTGTCATTGTAATTCTGTTTAAAAACAGTAGGCATAAAGCAGTCAACGTGAAATATTTTTATGAAACTCCTAGTTTCATATACTCGTACTCTGTGAGTTGTTTATTTGCTTAATCTTTGTTTTCTTTGGAAAAGGCCTTAAACGAAGCTAATTAATGAATCTCTGCTAGCAACTTGGCAGCCTAAAGCAAGAATCTGTATTTAAAAATACTTGTTTTTCTACTATCAGGGATTTACCAAGTAGGACCAGAGAGGAAGCTTACTTCTCTTGATGATGTACTGTGGTAAAAGATGCAGTAGAACTGAAAAAAATTGATGTTGTAAAAAAATGTTGCATGAGAGTGCTCTGCCTGTAAATGCCTTTTCAACAAGCTTTACTTCACTTGTTGTTTAAGCCGCTGTGCATTGATAGAACCATCTGTTTACTTCTGCGCAATTTTAACTTACATTTCATAAGCTCAGATGGCTTTGTGTTGGTTATTGATATTTATTAAAATAATGTATGTTTGTGTCTTCCTATAGGAAGTGGATAGCTAAGAAACAGGGAAAATAGCTACAAAATGAAAAAAAAATGTTTGCAAAAAGTGAAGTTAAATTGAATAAATTATTACGTAAATTCTGAAAGCATTACTTTTTAAAAATCTAATTATTATTCATGTTCTTTCAATTCATTCATAAAAGCGACAAGTCAAACTAAATACTATCAGCTTATTTTTAAGTACATCAGCAGGTATACATAGTCTGTACTTCCCTAAGGTATTCCCTAAGATTTATCACTCTAAGTGTCTTCTGCTTACATGCCGTGACAGTCTTCTCCATAACCTGAGTTGCACAGTAATAGGAAGGCAAATAAAAAGAAAGAGAAGGTGATTTTTCAGTAGAGTTTCAAAAGACAGATTTTTTCAAAATTAAACTTCACTGTTTATATTTGATATGTGATGAGGATTCTGTGTGTTTTTTGAAATACAAGGAATGTATAGAAAACATCCTTCTCAGCCAACTGAGAATGATGGAATTTTAGACACTTTTTGATTTATTATACCGGCGGACATGCCCTAATATTATACTGTCGTGTCCTGTGCTTCTTCATAGTTAAGCGCAGTAGGGTTATTTGAGTTTTTCAGTAATCTGCTGGTTATTGGAGTCATTCCACTGATGCACAAATTAATTTAGTGTTTGGAGACAATCAAAATGGATGTCCTGGTTAGTGCCAGCCGAACACAGCACATACTGTGGTAGTCTTTTTTCCCTAAGTAGTATGTCAAATGTGATGTATTGAGTAATGCAAGCAAGTGTATTGCTCTTTCTTTTACAGTTTTTAGTGTTTCGGAAATTACATATCTGTTAAGTCAGAGTTCAGTAAGTGGTGTGCAAAATCTGGCTTTTCAAATGGCAGAATCGGATGATTCTTATGAAGAATATAGTCAGTACCAATCTAACTGAAACAAATGCGACTTAGGTCCTTATTTGCAAATAAATACACAGTTTTCTCACAAATGTGCCAGATCCTATTTTGATTTTAGCATCTCACCTGGGTTTTTTGTTACTTGTTTTGACTCAGCAAGAGAAAATTCATATACATTCAGGGAGCAGTGTCATCGTCTTTCTGATCTTCAGAAAATCACTCAGTATTTCCTCTTCCTTTAAAATGATTATTGAATTAAAAAAAATATTAACTGCTTTTTGAACTGTCTGTGGGCTATATTCTTTTATAAAGCTTTTCCAAAGAAAGCTGAATTTTGTGTATGAGGAGTAAATGAGACGACTTCTTGTATCCCTCTCTCTCTCCCCTGCCCTCTTATTCCCTCTCCTCCCCTCCTCCTACATTTTCTGTTCTCTTTTCACGTTCGTGCATACTGTTACTTTATTTTTATGAAAAAATATAAAACTGAGCTTAGTAAAGTTCACAAAAATACATAGAGGTATTTTGTACTCTGTCCCATTCTTTCATATCCTTTATGCTACAAACAAGGCATTTTGAGGCAGATGTGTGTCACTATTTCTAACAGACATGACTTTCTGTGTTCACCTGTTTTATTAAAAAAGTTCTGTTAATCACACTTCTACTTTTCTTCTTACTTTTCTTAAAGGAAAGAGCTTTTTTCCTCTGTGCAATTTACTATAGGCAGTGAGGTCTTTTATTCAAAGGTTCTTGGCAGGACCAAATATTTCCTGCTAGGTTTTCAGTAGTGTGAATGTCGGGTGCATAATTTCTTCACCTCTTACACTATATTTCACTAAAATCCTCTTTACGGATGTACTATGTATTAACATTTCTAGGAATTTGACTGTTTTTTCGTAATAAGCATACAGCTATATTTTGTATGTAATAAAATGTTTAAAAAAATTATGTCTGGCTACTAGATTAGAATGTTGACTGCCTGTGTGCAGATAAAAGTTATTTATTTATCTGTGAAGAAGGTGCAATGAGAGATTTCTAAAACTCTGATCAGAAAGTAGGACAGGAAGTTTTATTTATTTATTTTTGTTTGTTTAGGATAGTGTATCTTAGAAAGCTGCTTAACTGCTGCCCAGTGCAGCTGTCCTTCCCTGAAAGATTAGGTTTCAGGAGCAATGATGGATGTTGAATGCCTGTAGCCAGTTGTGGGGTTTGCTCTGAGGTCAGTGCTACTGATGGAAGGCAGGAATTTGCAGCTTTATGTCTCTTCAACGAAGTGACCAGTAGTACTTCCCAAGGAAAAAAAAAAAGCCACAGCAACTAGGTATGTTCAATGCTGTGCTTATATTGCTGCGTAGTTCAGAAAGCTATTCATACTAGTGAGGAAAAACTTAGTAGATATGTGAATAATAAAGATAAATCTAGTCAAGAGTTTGCCCTTTAGTTACACAGAAATGCACAGAAATAATTAGAAAAGTTAATAGGATGATGTGACTTCATTTAGATCTTTTTATATAGTGTTTTAACCTGTGTCAACATATTTGAAATTGACACTGTTTAGTTCTTCTTTCAGTTGTTTCAGTGCTTGAAGTGTTTAACAGCTTACTAAGCATGAACATACTCTCCTTTTTCACCTAAAAATAGTTGGTTTTTTTTTTCTTTTTTTCATGGAAAAAATCTATGTTAGTAGTTTTTAGCAAGCTTAACCAAGGCAAAATTGATACTCATCAGTGATAAAATGGTAGATATTCATCAAGTAGAGAGAATAAATGACATCTAGTGCTACCATGTTTAGTTTGGGTATCACAATATGTATTGCCAGTGCAGATGGATAGTTTGAATAGCTCTTACGTGTGTTTTTGGAAACATTTGTTAAGATCAGGCTTTCAGATTTTACTTCTGGACTGTCTCCTTACCCTGAGCTGGAGGAAGTTTGTTCCTGATATACAGTGATAGGATGAACTTTTAGAAAGTGATTTTTGGTTCAGAAAGTTGCACAAAAAAACCCTGAACTGCTTCATTATTAAGCTTGCAAACCCTTTTTGAGTTATTTATACTAATGTGTACCTTAATGGTATAGGTGGATTTTTCTATCAAGCCTTAGAAGAGCTGTCCCTAATAGGCTCAAAGCCCCCAGTGGTGGGTGAGAAAGATTTCATTTGACAGCAGCATTATTTGGATCAGATCCATAGTTCTTTTGTGTCTTTGCTTAAGTGATAGCACTTTCACCCTGGGTAATTCTAACAGTGGTTAAATTCAAATTCAGAGAAGTAAGCTTAGTAAAACATCTTATGAGTTGATTTATAGTATCTCATAAATTAGGGAGTAAGAAGCATTTTGATAAAGAGAAATACTTTCCAGCAAGAATCTCTTTAGTACAGTTTTGCATCAAGGCAATGGCATTTTGCCAGATGCATACGTATTCTACTTACTGGCAGCATGCCATCAACTTCATTTGGAAAACTGTATTGGCTTAAGTAGCAAATATTCACTATTTACCAATTAATTTTGCTATAAATAAAAGATGGATTATATTATTATTTTTTTGTTTTTTTTTGTTTTTTTTAAAAATATTTCACAAAGAATGTAGTTTTGTTCATTACCATTAGGTGCATCAGTGGCCTGTTCTTGATTAATAGATTTTTCCAAGCAGTGATACAGTTTTTTTCTTACTTTTTCTTTATGATTTGGGTATTTTGGAATATTATTTTTGCTTGACATGAAAAGCCTTGAATTATTCTATTGTACATGGCATGTGAATGAAAAAGTGTAATATTGACTTAAATAAGTATTTACCTTACTCAGTATTAATGATACCTGAATGCATATTTTGCAATTGTGAATAATCAGTGTAGATTTTTGTTGTCAGTGAATTAAATACGTAGAATTTACAGCTGTTTTCCATTTAACATTTTTGAAAGACGTCTTTAGTGGTCACATGAAATATCAGCATACTGATCATATAAAAATTTTAATATATCAAGGGCAGTAGATAATGAAGAGAGCATTGTACTTTCTAATTCTAACACGTGTCAGTGAATGCCTGAAGGAGCAATCATATCTCTGTAACAATCCTGGCATTCCTTGGGTTTAATTTTGCAAGATTAGTGACTCTGGGAAAAAATTGGAGTGTTAGGATTTTAGCAGTTGTGTTTTAGTTAGCTTAGTTCTAAAGAGTTTGGGGCTGAATGGAGTAAACACTGTATATATGTAAAAAAGGCAAGGTTTATTCTTCATCTGTTCAGTTGTATCTGATGAAACAGATACCTGCCCTTCTGGGCAAGGTAATCCCTAAAAGGGCACTTATTAGGACTGTATCCCTTGCAGATGTATTCATAGGATTGCTTTATTAATCAATGCACAAGGGTGATCTTGCTCCAAAGGTATTAGAAACCATGAAAGTAATTCATGGACTTCTTAAAGATGTGGATTTCTATGTCTTCAGGCTATTTGAATTTATAATCTCCATTGGTCTTTATACTTTTTATGGAGAGTACGTAAACCATGAAAGGTGCAGTGGCCTTAAGACTTTTTTCATCTTTGCTGATGTCTGTCTGCAGTAGTTCAGGTTAGAGAGACAGATTAATAAAAAAATCAAAACTGATTGATTGTCATGTAGAGAAGGAAAACATGATAAGATTTTTCTACCATCATGATGAATGACTTGCTAAGAATGTTTATATAGCAACCAGTGCTTAACAGACATAAACTCTTACTAAAAAATAAGCCATAGGATCAGTGCTGATTTCACTACTGTGACTGATGATGTCCTTCCCTCACCTTTTTTTCCCCACATTGTTCTCCATCCTGGTTTTGCACACTAGGGAATCTGTCCACAGTTTTCATAAACAGGAAGGAGAAATGTGTCTTCCTGAAGAAACACGTATGTCTGCTTCATACCATCTCTTCCATGCTACACTGTCTCTGGAATGAGTCTTTAAGTGTCCTTTAGCTGTAACTCTCTGTAGCAGTTTTTGCTAGAACATACCTGATACTGTGAACTCTCAAAAACTGTGAGAATGGCTCCCTAAACTTAAGTTACGAATGTTGGGTACTTTATCTGTTGCATTGCAGAAATCCCCACTGAAACCTATTGTCATTAGGTTCTCAAAGGATTGTCATTAGGTTCTCAAAGGCTTAATTTATGTTTTTTTACTTTTCCTAGGTATTTTAGATATGTCCTTTTTGCATTGATCTGCAATTTCTTTGACTGTGTATCAGTATCTAGAAAGCTGTATCTTTCAGTACAGACATGAGTGTACTCATGACACCTCATATACTTGTACACATGCTGCCTTTGTTGAGGTATTTGAATAACTCTAGTTTATCTGTTTTTTAAAAGTTCTGTGCTTTCTTTTGTGTCTTGGATAGGATACAATAATGTCTTTCTGTTCTCTGTGAAATCTTTGCTTTCTCAACCACTTCCCGTTTTTCACAGTAGGAGGCTTTCCACATAAAAAGAAGGAGCACAGTAAGAGAAAGAGACCGGCTTGACAGCTTCTCTTGGCTCCCTGTGTCTAAAGAACTACAGAAGTGTAATAACAAAGAAATGTATCTTGGTGATATTTTGGTGTTTTTGTCCCTAGGTGCAGAGGTAGCAGATTTAGATTTAACTGTGTATGCTGGCTGACTCTCTTCTTTCCAGGTATAGCTTTCCATTTAAGTCTTAGTCTTATTCAGCTGAATTCAGTTTCTTAAATCCCATCTCAGTTAGAGTGAGTCAGTTTTTATTGAGACACGTTCTTACTGATTAATTCTCACAGAATAAATTGGTGAAAGTGTTTCGAGTTCATATTTCTGAGTTCAGAAATTTCAGAAGTATAGATTCCAAAGCTTTTAAGCTCACTTCCATTCTGGGTTCTCCAAGTAGAATCAGAGCTAGGTGTTTTTTAGAAGAACATGAAACTGCCGTGTTATCGGTTTGAAACATTAAATTTTGTCAATGGACACCATTTGTCAGACATTGTCATGCCCACTCTATTTTTCTTAGTATGCTGTATTTCTTCATAGTGTTTAATGTGTTCAAGAATTTTAAGACAGCTTCTCACTGTGCTTTTCTTACTAATGTAGTTATTATTCCACCTACTGGGTTTCTGAGGTGTTATTAACGGGTAAAAATTGTGACTTTTCTTGACTTACATACCCATATATGACAATTATGCAGGATTTCCTCCTGCTTTTGTGTTTGCAAGTGTTCGTGGTGGTGGTGATTGGTAGATGATTGCTTCATTCGGGTACACAGTTGTGTTACTATGTTTCTGGTATTGCCTGGAGTTCCACGTGTTTAATAATTTAGTAGCTGCTGAAGGAAGCTTAGTTTGTAGTGTTCCACTGTTGGGAATGAAGCTGTAGAAGCTGAAAGTTTATGTTTTGCTGAGACTGCAGGTAGCCACACACTCTTGTCATAGATGTTTAATTGTGATTTTAGTTGCCCTTTGTAGTGGTTTGAAGCTAGTACTGAACTTTTGTGGCTTGTCTGAATCTGTACAAAGTCTGAAGCTTCTTTCAGAATTAGGGTTTTGGCTGTTTGGACATGGCTTTCAGTACTTTCGGAATCTTGTTCTTACAAAGACTGGTTCCCAGAAACTCCTCTCACCGCTACCTGGTGCGTGAGGATGTGTTGTAGAGCGTGTCAGTGTTTTGCCTTCTTTCTCTTTGCAAATAGAGCAGGTATCTAGTGGCTAAACATTTTGATTTACCAGTTCTTTGTTTCTTGATGAACCTTCAAACTTGCTGAAAGGAAAAAACATACTCAGCTTTCCCATCTATAGTTTTCCTTTATGTTTTGCTGTAATACTGGTGATTTTTCTGTCTTTTTAATGGTCTGTACGCAGACAGTCCATCTCAAATGCGTCTTCCTTACACTGTTCCCTGGAAGGTACTGGAATACTCCTTAAATATTGCAGAGTCTTCCTTTGGAGAACTGTGAAGATATCTTTTATGTTCAGCAAATCACTTCCGGATTTTGACTGTTGAAACAAGAAGGCAATTTTCTTTGATTTCTTAACCAAAAGTATGGGTGATGCTTATCCTTCAAAAACTCTTATGGCTTCCCTTTAACTGGACTATAGATTTCTTGGGTATTTTACCAGCTCTAAGATATGCCTACATTGCAAATCATAGCTATGTGAGAGAACTTGGTGTGTGACTAGTAATCAAATAACTGATAATTGAATGAGCATCAGTGGAGTGAGTTGATGCTTGATTGCTCAGATGGCAATCAAGAATTACTTCATACTCTCAGATGGGCAGACTTTAAGATCTCAGGTTGAATAAATAATAATAAATCAGACATAATTTTATATTGCTCTGTGGTCCTCAATGTCTATGTATGAGACTTACGCTGTATATCATATATATTCTTTTGCACTGTTAGTTTTTATTTGAACTATTAATAGTTTTAGAGCTGCATTTTCAGGATGTCCCAGAGGTATGAAGGAGTTGTACACTTATGCATCATAAATACACTGCCCAGACAGACATTACAAATATCTACAGAATGATAAAAACTAGTCCAGTCAGCTGTACTTAGCAAAAATCCCCTTACTGTTTGCAGCATTATACGTATGAGAGTCCCTTATGTATCTCTTAGCTTTACAGCCTAGAATTTAGTCCCTTGTTTGTGTCATTGCCTAATAGAATATGAATGATGCAGTGTAAACCACTCTTTATTTTCACATATCCCTGTTATATTTCACTAATTACGTGAAATTGTAAGGATAACTTGAAAGAAAAACGTTATTTATAGACATACAGCTAAAAGTTAGTGCAGGTGCCGAGAGTAATTTAGCCAGATTCCATGAAATGGCTTTAACGATACAGAACATTCATGGCTGCTGCTAGTGTTGAACATACCAAATGAGAGAGGAGATATAAGCATTTTTTTATAATTGTTAGAAAATTTTCTGTTGTAGATGAATGAAGGACTATTTTTAAATGAGCTTCCTTGTGGAAGGACAGTGCTTGTGTGTAAGCTGTCCTTGGTAATAAGAACTGTGTGTTTTATATGGCTCACTTTATTCATGCACGTACTCCCACGGTATTAAATGGATTTAATCATACATCAGGTTAGTGGGAGCTGGTTCTTTGTCCTGTCATTCTAGATAGTAAAACTGTGTAGTAGAAATATGAGAGTATATATGTGAAAATGTAAGTAAAGACAGAAAAGATAAAGAAAAAAGCTTCATTTAAGATAGAGTTCAGCAGAGAAGTAAGGCTTACCAATACCCGAAACTGTATATCTAGGTAACTTCTCCACAACATCACTGAAATCTGTGAGAGTATATGTGGTTTTGAAAATAAATAGGTGCAGTTTAAAAACAAGTATAAACACACATGTTCAATTTGGACACTGAAGTCTGTGGAGGGGAAGGAAGAAAAAACAAATTCTGCTTTACACTATTTTTGTGTCTTCCTCATAATGATCAAATCAATATTATTAACACAGATGATGAGATGGAGTGGTTTACTGCTTTTCTTGGCTTATGGAAAGAGTAGAAGTAATATACTACTACTTGATGCTGTTTTTCTGTTCAGTTTGCATAAGAAGCAAAAAAAGCATCTCCAAACTGTTGAAATGCGAAATAGATACAGGCTGTATTTCCGTTTGTGTGCGTTATGGAACACTGTCATTTGACTACAGGAAAAAATATTAACAAGCAAGAGGTCCATAAAAAGTCACAGTCTGTTCTATAATTATGAATGCTTCAATTCATGAACACACTTTTAAAAATTTTATGTGATACAGGAACACTACTGTAGGCATCATTCTCAGGAATTTGTCTTTCTCCGAACCCCAATAAAAGGCTGAAGCACTGTACCCAGTGCACAGGAATTTAGCAATATAGGAATAGCAATATAGGAATAAACATTCTAATACAGAGCAATCAGATGACTTTCTGTACACATAATAAAAATAATATTAATTAATAATATTAATATTAAATTAATATTAAAATATTAATAAATAATAGGGTAATGAGAATCATAGAAGTCAAAAGTAGAGCAAGGAAAGTATTTATGGAAATTGTAACAGTCACAGAATTCTTCTATGTGAGAATAAAAGCTGTCTTCAAAATAGTGTTTTTGCCTTCTTTTACGGGACAGAGAATCTGATACGTGTAGAATCTATTATTAGGTGATTTTCTTTTCCCCCACATGGTAGATTTTTTTTAAAGCAATAGTGTTTGTAGCTAGTCCGTAGCAATATTTGCTACCACCAGTATGGCTTAAGTCACTGTTCTGATATCCTTTTGGTATGTGCGGTTATTATTTGACAATAAACTTCATCAAAGACAGCCTTGTATTGGAGATACACATATAGATATATATGCCCACACATATATAGGATGCAAAACTCTGTGTTAATTTTACATTTTGTACACCCCGTAGTTCTTAGATTGTTCGGCTGCTGTTACTAAAAATATTTCATCATGATCGATTTTCTTTTCATCTCATACTTTGTAGCCTGTTTTACCAGTAATTTTCACCCTGTTGCCTGCTTTTTGTGTAAAAACCGTGATAGCTTTAGCTGCCATTGGCCTTGTGTTTTACATCTTTTTTGTTGTTCTTATGACTATAAAAATATGCTGTTCCCTGCAGTCAGATTTTGGCAAGGTCTAGAAGGATTTTTCTTAAAGCTGTTCTGTGTTCAGGTAAATTAAAGTCACTCTAAGAGCTTTGAGGATTACTGGATCAATGCACATTGTTTTATATAACGTTTTCATTTCTGGATACTAAAATACATTTATTAGTTGTCTTACAAGGTACTTTGTCTTACAGCAAGACTTTGTATTTGCATGTTCAGTGTTTAATTTTTATTCCTTAAGTGCTATTTGTATTCAGTGCGCATAATAGCTCTCTGAAGACCAAAAATGCTTTTTATTACTGCCTTTTATCTGTCATGCTGTTTGAATGATTTTACTGGACACTAGTAAAGTAGGATATTGATACAAGTAAATTACAACTTGGATCTATTTTTGTTGTCAGAAAGCACTAAAAGAAAAACAGTATATGGCTTCTATAAAATGTAGTTATTTAGAAAGGAATATTCGGCACATTAGTATATGTAAGTTGTCCTTTAAGTATAACTTTCTCTGTAGGATTGAAATGTGTACAAGCACAGTTGACTCATAAAAATAATGTGCAATTGAGCTACATAGACTATTTTTTTAAAAAATTGATAAATATTTTTCCCTAGGAAATGAAAAACATAATGATTACTGCCAAACAGAGTCATTTCTTTCCCTTTAGTCCTGAGGCCTCTTGAGTGCATATACCTGTACACGCAGACAAATGGACATAAACAGCAATGGGAATTTCATGGTTGCTAAGGGGATTACATATATAAAGTTTCGTTGATCAGATTTCCTAACACCAGAAACATAGGATATTTTGAGGTTTTGTTGATTTTAGGAAAAAACCCTTACATTTCTGTAAGTACTTTCCAGATGCATCTTCATCTAGATTTGGAAGGTTCTGCTGTACTCTTCCAATTATTCGACTTCTATCACCATTAGGTGATGAACAATGCTTGTTACTGTTCTTCTCCCTTGCATCTTTCCTTTCCTGCTTTTCTCAGAGGTTTTAAAACCAGCAGTGTAGCTGGTCTTTTTTTCTTGGTAGCATTACATCTCATTGCCACAATACCTTGGTAATCCAATGTGTGATCCTGTGTAAGAGGCGAGATGGTGAGGGAAGCGTTTGGCTGGTGCCAAACTGTAGCTGTTTGAGAGCATATAGGCTTATTGATGAACCACCCATTGTACTGTGCATGAGATGGATTGTAGGTTTCTATATGAGTACCTAGATTCGAGTAGTAAACAACACAATTTCTGTATTTAAATAGACTAAGCGAATGAATTTTTGGCACTCCATCTGCACAGTGCAAGAAGCCTGACAGTTCCTTTCCTGCAGGAAGAGGCATTTGAGTCTCAGTCTCAGCATTTTTTAATGGTTGCCATATACATGAATTAGCTTGTGGAACGTTTGCTGGAAAAAACATACCTTGTTCAGCTTTAGTTTCTGAAGTGATCCAGTATTACTGCAGCGGATAGTGATTTCTGACTGGATCTCTTAATTTTGTTTTTGTTACAAATTTGGATTGAAAATTTTTGGTGTTTAAATTGCTTATTTGAAGTTACAGGAATTGGAACTAGAATTCACAATGAAGCACTGATAGGTTTAAACACAAATGTTCCTTGGATGATATGACACTTAAGATTTCTCAGTAAAGAATTTCCCATCTCTGAATTACATTGCTGGTGAAATAGAAATTTGGCAGTTTTATGTTATTTTTTTCTTTAGTTTTCTTTCACTTTCTGCCTTTTTTTTTAAACTAGTAGTTAAAAAAAGGAAGCATTTAGGGGCTTCTGTTGTAGATGATACATCATTATGTCCCTTTTTATTATAAATCAGGTTTGTCTCAAGTGACACTGCTTTGTATTTATGAGGCAAAGTATAGATTTTCTTGCATTTCGCACTGTAACCATGCAAAAATTTGAAATACTTCTGAAGCAAGCCGCAGTTTCTTCTTTCACTATTTTTTTTTAATTCCTTTTTCCCGAGAGCAGAATCTTACCTTGCAAAATACAATGGTGAGTGGATAAAATGCAGTGATACCAATTCAAGTTCAGACCTTTTATGGTCCTCCTAATTCCATTTGATTGAGGAATGAACAGAGAATGTGGGAAAACACCCTGAAATGATAGTACTTTTAAGTTTCTTTGGAAAAGGCATGTGATGAATTTAAAACCTCTGCTTTTGTATAAGTGGATACTAGGCAGTATGAGGATACGCTGCTGTACTGTTACGGTCACCCTTCAGTTGTTTGTATGCATGTTAAAAACTGGATCCATTTGGAGACACAAAATCCGTAGGAGTGGCTGATAAATCTGACATTAACCAGTAATTGCACAGGTATAGATAGTGTGCATAGAATTCAGAGTACTTTGCCTTGTAAGCCTTATAACCTCTCCTGAGTGACTTCCAGTAACATACGAAATTGAACATAGGTTAACTAATACAGAAACGTTTTCACTAGGAGCTTTTGAAAGATTAAATAAGAAAAGACATAATAATATTCAAGTTTGAAGTCATGTTTACCATATTCTATCTATGTTGCGCTTTAGAATTCTCTTTTACAATGTATAAATTTGCTCACTTTTATTTTTAATGGACAATAAAGCTATTTTTTGAGGAATGTATTTGTACTTGCACTGTTTTGCTAGCAGTCTGTTCATGTGGCATCATTTGAATACATTAGATCATACTTCAGATGATATTCTGGACTTGAAGTGTTTGAACAAATTTGTTTTCACCTACCATGTAGCACTAAATAGTAGTAGGAAATTGCATATTACCATGTGATCCACTTCCAGTGTCTGTCTTGTTCTTCCATCACTGATCCCAGACAATAAATTCCGTGTATTTCAGATCGTGTGTATTAATTAATCTCTTGACTTTTCCTGAGTTTTTTAGCAGTAGAATAAATGTAACTTCTCATATAAGGGATGTAATGACAGTCCCAAACCATGTTTAATTAGAGCTCAGCATGCAGTTTAAGATGGCATCTGTTTACATGAAGCATGTTTATTGCTGTTAGTGCTCTTTTTTTCTCTGTTCCTTTAATGAGCATTAAATTTATTAAAATAAGTTAATAAGATTGCCCTAAATAAACAAAAATATAAACACAGCAAAGATGGGTAACCTTTTAGATATTAAAATCAAATATGCATTGCAATTTTAGCATGTCTTTCACATGCAATTTGACAAAACACAAAGATATTTAGTGGGTTTTGATCTAAAATCTATATATTGATTGATGTAACACTACTGTGTAAAATGTAGGATTTATTGCAGGATCTGTAAATCACCATTGTTCTTACACATTGGTGAGATGTGCTAGTTGTATTATCACCTGAGAGAGTAACCTAAGAGTTTGGAAGCTTTATTTCCTGTACCTCCCTGATGTGAGGCGCCAGACAGGTGCCACGATGTTTTATGTAATGTTATGATGCGTATATCTGACCACTTGAAGTCTTGATGGAGAGTTACCTTTGTGTCTTCCACAGTTCGTTAAAAACACCACTGAATCTGCAGCGGCCTATGCTGCTCAGAGATGATTTTGATCTAGAGAACTACATGTTAAAGCCCCCATATCTCATTAACATTCCTAAAGTGTCTTGTTCTCATACAACATTGGCTATAAATTAGAGAGAAAATTACAGTTTAAATGTGATTTAAAGAAAGTTGAGTAGGTGATGGAGGAGAGCTGTAGCAGCGGAAAGACTGTATGTCATCCATAAATCACAGACTTGGGAAGAAGACCCCTAAAATTGTATAAAGGGTGAGAAAGAGTAGATGAAATGATTGCCTAGGAAGGGTGTTGGAGTGGAGAAGGAAGAGATGGTCCATACTGATGTTTTGACATATACACCAATGATACAGCCAGGAGCAATCTGAGTAGAATCAAGTAGGATTACAGAACTCTGCGAGTAATGGTAGAGAACTCTGGAGCTCAGGGAGTACTTTTGTCAATCTTCCCTGCCAAGGGGAAAGGGTTTTAAAGGGCCAGTTGATCCTAATAGTTTAATAAACAGTTAAAGGATTGGTGCCGCAGTGAGAGACTTCTTTAGACCATGGGACTTGCTTTGAGAAACCTTGTCTGATAGAGGTCTGATGGGAACCTTTTGTCTGAGAAGAAAAGCATCTCCTGTCATCGGATTGTCAAGCTGGTGAACAGGCTTCAAACTAAATTCTTCATGAGAGAGGTACTTCAGTTTTTCCTGCAGATTTGATGTGAGTGCTGTCAAGAGATGCCCAGAGCCTGGTAGGATCACTGGTCATCAGGAGACCATTGGGAGAGCAGCACAAAGGAATTCCAGACAATCCAGCCAGTAAGTGAGCTTCACTATGAGCTCTACTAAAATATGTCTATGCAAATACATACATTGCATAGGGAATGAACAGGAGGAGTTGAGAGACGTGTGCATACCAGCAAGGCTACGATCTTACTGGCATGATAGAGACATGTTGGAATGGATCCTGTTACTGGAGTGTTGGAAGGATACAGGCTCTTGAGGAAGGACAGGCTAGGGAGATGATGAGATGGTGTCCCCTGTGTTAATGACAAGCTGGAGTGCGTGGAGCTCCACCTGGATGAATAGCTGACTGAGGGTTTACAGATCAAGATGAAACAGAGGGCAGGGACAGGTGAGATTACAGTGGTACAGGCCAGCCATTCAGGAGGATTTAGTACATGAGGCCATCTGTAACAGGAGTGGCCTCACTTTCATAAGCCCTCATCCTTATGGGGGTTTTGAAGTACCCTGATATCTATTGGAGGGACAACACAGTAGGGCACAAGCAATCCAGGACATTCCTGGAATATGTTGTTGACAACTTCCTTCTCCAAGTGACAGAGGAACCAGTGAGCGGAGGTGCTATGCTGGACCTTGTTCTCACCATCAGGGAGGGGCTGGTGGAGAATGTGAGGCTCAGGAGAAGTGACCATGAAATGGTGGAGTTGCAGATCCTTAGGGCAGCTAGGAGGGTGCACTGCACTACTATGGACTTCAGGAGCGAGGACTTCTGGCTCTTCAGAGATGTGCTTGATAGAGTACCGTGGGATAAAGCCCTAGAGGGAGGAAGGGCCCAAGGAAGCTTTTATTAACCGAAAGGTTGATAATCAAGTATTATGTCCTCCAAGATCGGGAGTGATGCATTCCAACAAAGACGAAGTCAGGCAGAAGTTCCAGGAGGCCTGCACAGGTAAACAAGGGGCTCCTAGACAACTCAAACACAAACAGGAAGCACACATGGGGTGGAAACAAGGATAAGTGGCTTGAGAGGAATATAGAGAAGTTTTCTGAGCAGCCAGGGATCCGGTTAGGAAAGCTAAAAACCTGATAGTAAATCTGTCCAGGGATGTCACAAGCAACAAGAAAAGCTTCTAAAGGTGTTTTGATGATTGAAAGAAGACTAGGGAAAATGTAGTCCCTTTCCAGGAAAAAAAACCCAACCAAACAGGAGACCTGATTACCCAGGAAATGGAGGAGGCTGAAGTACTCAACACTTTTTTTTTTGCAAGTGCTCAAGCTACACATCCCAAGTCAGAAGGCAGAGACCGGGAGAATGAAGAATTGCCTGCTCAAGGAGATGGTGAGGCTTGAGACCAGATGAGATGCATCTGCATTGAGGAAATCAACAGATGGCAGTGGCTAAGTCAGTGTGCATTGTATTTCAGAAATCATGGTGGTTTGGTTTAGTTCCCACTGCCTAGAAGAGGGTAAACCCTAACCCTGTCCCATTTTTAAAAGGGAAAGAAGGAAGACTTGGGGAACTACACTCTGTGTAGTCTTGCCTCTCTGCAGTAAGATCATGGATCATATCCTCCTGGAAACTATACTAAGGCACACAGAAAACAAAGAGGTGATTGGTGACAGCCAACATAACTTCAGTAAGGGCAAATTGTGCTTGACAAATTTGATGGCCTGCTATGACAGGATTACAGGGTTGATAGATGATGGGGTAGTTGATGTCAGCTACCTGGAATTATGCAAAGCATTTGACACTGTGCTGTATGAGATCCTTGTCTCCAAACTAGAGAGTTGGGGATTTGACAGATGTACCAGTTAATGAATAAGGACTTGACTGTACAGTTGCGCTTGAAGAGTTGGGGTCAATGGTGTAATGCCACTGGTGAATACCAGTGGTGAGCGAGGTTCCTCAGGGAGCCGGTACCGTTCAACATGTTGATGACATGAACAGTGGGATTGAGTGCAAATTGGCTGATGACGTACCGGAGGGCAGGGATGCAGTTTAGAGGGGCCTTGACTGGCTTGAGCTGTGGCCCCGTGCAAACCTCAGGAAGTTCAGGAAGGCCTGCGTACCTTTGTTAGTGCAACCCCAAGCACAAATACAGGCTGGATGGAGAATGGATTGAGAGCAGACCCAATGAGAAGGGGTCTGCTGGTCTGATGGAAGGTGTCCTTGCCCATGTCAGGGGCATCGGGACTAAATGATCTGTAAGGTCCTTACGTTCTGTGATTCAGTGATCCTGTGAATAACCTGCCACAGAATTCCCAAGTTTTATGTTGCTTCTGCTGTTGCTGAGTAGGCCTATAGTATAGACCGCATAGAATTCTTTGCTTCCTAAGCTGTGTATGAGTGTTAAGGCAGTTGAAAACAGTTTGGAGATCTTCTCCATCAGAGAAAACTCATGAAGCAAATATGAGGTGTTCTGTTTTGACAGTTTCAGTGGAGCTTGCTGCATTTGCCCAGAAAAGTTACACGTTGTCTTTCATGGTGGAGAGCTGCTTTTATGGTGGAGAGTTTTAGATACTTTTCAATTGTTTCCATTTGATAGCAAATGCAAGTATTTTTTTTATATAGCTGTTATCCTGAATTGACTTCATTTAAAAAAAAAAAAAGTCACATTGAAGTATTATTGTAGTGGCTAATGTGTATTTTCATTTTGTCTTATTTCTTTTACGATGTTGACTTTTCTCAACAAAATTAATTTCAGAAATTAAATTCATATAACTAATTTTCACCCACAAGTTTATGATACGGACCAGAGTCTATAAAGATCATGAATCTTTATGTCGCTTTCAACTAGTGAAAAAATACCTTGCTTACCTTGTGATGGTCTTTGTACTATGCTATCCCTAGATTTATATAGGGGTAGTATGGAACTTTTCAGTCCTGTAATCTTGAAAACATTTGCAATATTGCATGTTTGAAATAATTTGCAATAATTTCTCTGCTGTATCCAAAAATACTGTGCTTTTTGTCTTCTGGACTTAGAACCTAAAATTACAATGACAGCTGGACTTGTGGCTCTGGCCACAGTTTTTAATTAAAAAGCCCTAAACAACTTGTGTCCTGGGAATAAGTATCAGACTGTCTTAAAATGTAAATTCTCTGTTGTCTAGATTAGACCTGTGTGGCTGAGGTAGAGACTGGGCAGCATGAACCTGTTCTGCTTGAAGAAGGACTTAGGGACATAGCCAGTAAAATCTATTGTTACAGAGGTACTGTGAAGCACAGTCTAGTGGAATTTGAAATCAGACAGTTAATGCACATTTTTATGCATTGCGTTTTTACACAGCATTTTTGTATTTTTTTTTCCTCTGGGGTAGAGATACCTCTGTCTGTACTGTTGTCACTGCACCTCACAGACGTAAGAAAAGGGCATTTCATAGTGCTACTGCATTGTGGAGATGGTCATATTTTCTGCTGGGCATCCTAAAAAGCTAAGAATTCACTCCAGCTTTTTGAACTGTCTAGATTGGAAAAAATTGGAAAACATACTATCTTTTTTAAAGAACCAAAACTCAATTTCAACACTCTGACTTTTCTGAAAATACGTTTGCTAAACTATTTAAGTATCGCATGTGATATTTAGGAATTTTTTTACATATTCTGAAAACTACTGTTTTTTTTTCCTGTTTATTATACTGGAATGTAAAAGAAAGAGCTAAAAGTCATTTTAATTTTCTTTCCAGTAATTTTCCAGGGGTTTTGCTATACTATTTCCATATCAGTTTTGTTTGATTTACTTTTGCTCTTATTCTGCTGGTTTGCACCTCAACTGTAATTTTAAATGAGGCTTATTCTTGGTTGTGGTGATCACTCTTTGTAACAGAAAACTTTCTGTTTCCTTTAGGGGAATTGATACCTTTGCAGTGCACCGTGTCTCTATCACAGTGCAGATCCATAATTGAACAATCAATCATTTTGCTTTGCTCTTTTGTTGAAATGTAACTGCTGTCTAAACCTACCAAAATCCCAAAGTGGATTTAATGTTCTATTATTATTGCTGTTATTATTAACATTGTAAGTGCTGATTAAACATGCCTAAGGATATTGTACTAGACATTATGGGAATGTATAAATTTGTGAAAAGCTTCTATTCTGAGCAATTTTAGGCCTATTATTTTAAGTGGATCTCATTCAGATTCAGTTCACTATGCCCTAATTGGACTAGTTTAACACAGTGTTCTCAATAAAATTTATTGAGTGGATACTTCTAAAGATGACTATAGTGATAAAAAATGTATCATGGGTATCTAAATATATTACACTACCTGTTAATTGTTAGAGCTGTTGAAATTTGAATCATAATAGTTTCTTCAGTGTTATTTTTGAAGAGATCCTGTAAGTTTTTGAAAGCTATAGTAATAAATATTTTAACCTTTAGGTTGTAATATAATTCTAAAGGCTTTGTATGAAAAAAGGCTAAATAACTAATTTCTTTTGTGCTGTATGCAGATACTCTGCAATGCTTTTTTGCTGGTTCTCCTTACTAGAAATCGCTTCAAACTAGTTGTGCAGGTGGGAAAGCAGATACTTATTATTATATTTTATAGGAGAAATTGCAAACATATATGAGAATGTACAGTGCTCTACACAGAATAAAAGTTCATCTTAGTCCTAATAAAAATACCTAGTTGTGTTTTGAAGTTTGTTGCAAAATGACACCTGTATCTGCTGCTTTTGTGCGCTATTTCTGCACACGGTGTGGGTGCTTTTTAGCAGTATACCCAATACAATTATTGTGCATGGATAAAAATCCTAAATTTGGCAAAAGACAGGATATTCAATCACTCGGGTAGCTTTCATCTCTGTACCATTGCTTTCAGTAGTTTTGTGTATTAAAAAAATAAAGGGATTATGAAGAATCACAGGTGATTTGTCATACTTGCAGAGGCAAATAAGAAGATGCTTACTAAACCAAAAACTGAGCTGAAAAGTTGCATTGGTTTTCGCAGTTGCTGAAGCAGCAGCATTGTGGCCTGTGAGGCTTTTCTGAGGATTCTTGATTTTTGCTGGAGGGATTAAATTTTACCCTAGAAGTCACAATCCCACAAACCATAGTTGCTCTGCTTAAAGTTACTTGAGTATGGAAACATTCTTAGATTTTGCTTTTTATTGTTGTCCAAAACTCTTTCTGATTCTGGTATTATTTCATCTATGTACATAACTCTAGATTTGTAAATGTCTGATTTTCATTGACTTTTTCCTCATTTTAGAAAGGTTTAGTAACAATCAGGCCGAGTGTTTGAGAATACTGATTTTGTTGTTTAACTCAATACAGCTGCAGACATTTTAAAAATAATAAATATATTTCTGTGTTAGCCTGTGTAACATGATATTGGAATGCTTGAAGCATTGTTTTGGAAAGAAGATGTAAACTAATTTTCATGTATATATGAGAAAGGTTGGCTGGCTATGTACGTATAAACCAATCTTTTTATGTGGCGGGATTAGTTGCAGATACAGGAAACAAACCTATTGAAAAATTCTAGAATATTTTTTCTTTCAATGTGTCGATTTTCTTATCTGGAAAATAGAGGTTCAATTCAAAAAGCGGTGCTTTTGAAGGAGATGAGACCTGCAGATACAGGTTGTTTCTTGGGAACAGTAAATGTATGAGAAATTCTTTTTACAGTAGTCTCAGGCGTTCAAGCAAGTATCTGATCTGTTGCCTTCTAAGATGTAAGAACAGTCTCAGTAAAGTTCTTACGGTAAATTCCACATGTTGCTGGGTAGTAGTATGAGGTCAATGATGAAGTAAGTTGTGCATTGCCTTGCATAAATGTTCAGTACTTAAAACCTGCACCATTAGATTATGACCCCTAAGAGATTTTCATGGACAAAGGGCACGTGAATTGTTAGAAGTTATTATTTGGGCAGTAAGTGTCATCTACAAAAACATTTATATGTGAAACTCATGTAGCAGAAGATTGTAGAGCCATGTGATGAGGTAAATTTACTGTGGATCTTTGACTGATGCCCTTACAATTAGTCTTTTCCCTCAAGATGTTACTCTAGTTTTCATCTACGCCATGCAGCAGCTTCCTACAACTAGCATTTCAGCTAACCATAAAAGCCTGTGCTAAAGCACCAGGCACGTTTGTGCTCGTTATAGATTATTTCAGTTGTTTCCCAGATACATGTAAATTTTTTTTGACTGAGATTAGCATATGTTGCCGAGAAGAAAGACAAGGAAGATATATAATTAGAATAGTTATGTAGAGAATTTTCAGCCTTTGTATGTTATAATATCACTTGATACCAGATAACTCTTTTGTTTAGTTTGTGCTCTTTATTTCAAAGGAATCCTGTTGTTTTCTGTTCCGTGGTATTCTGAGGGTCTTCGATGGCAATTTCTGTAGTAGCTCTGGGAGGATTTATGGTGGTATTTTAGGCTTTTCCAAAGTCATACCATATCCCTGATGCCTTCTGTTGCTAGCAGATTTGCTAGAAAACCATATATATTTTACCTTCTTTTATTGTCTCTCTCACATCTGTAAATATGTAAGTATATGAAAATTCTCATTCACTCTTTTAAGTATTATTTAAGATAACTGTAATGATAGAACAGATTACATAGCTAGAAATTAATGAATGCACCTGTACCTTTCTAGCATTACATTGTCATAATTTGATTTTGATGTAGCTTTTAAAATTTCTTATGCTAGTTAATGTTACAGAAACTAAGTGTTAACCAGTAGCTTCTTGAAATCTAAAACAGAGTCAAAAGAAACAGGTGGATAGGAACTTAGTGTCCTGTCATTGATATTTGTGGCCAGCTGTGTATGGACTTTGAGAAATCCAGAGATATGACCATGGGCTGGGTTATTTTTTCCTCCATGGCATTACTTTAATAATATGATGTCATAACATATCCTTCAGTATTGGATTGTGGGAATGACTGTTAGTCTGAATGTTTTAAATACCTCTAGGCTTCTGAGTAAGACCTGAAGAAATTGTTTAAGACTTCATAATGTGGTTAGCAGACCCTTTTTATTTATAATTACTTGTACTGCTATCACAATAATTATATTTTGTTTGTCTTTAACATTAATTGTGTTTTAATATCATAGACAAGACACAGCATTTAAAATGTAATTTATTTCCTAAAGAATATACTTACATGAGGAAATGACCAAGTGTATTAAGAAAGCATGGATGTCTTATAGCAGAGAACATAAAATATGGATGCTTTTTCCAATGGCAGAGTTAAGATAACAATGTGGTTATTCTCAGGAATGAGATTTTGATTTCTTACATTATTACTTAAGAGGTTAAATACGGAGTTAAGCCACCTTAGTTCTCTCTTGTGGTGTTTATCAGAGACTCAATTAATATCTTCATTTTTCATAGTCATTAGGATTCAGGCTATGCATTAAGTGTTCTTTTTTGCAGTGTTCTCTGAAGTTCTAGCTCATAATCTCTCGTATTAAAATTTTACTTAATTTAAGGGGTGCAGCTTTACCACATACTGCAAAACATCACAATGCTGAATTACTGCAGTAAAGATATATTTTATAAAAAAGCGCTTTGGGATTTCCTTTGGATCAGCAGTAATATACTAAACCTTCCAGCGTTCTAAGTTTTTTGGGTTATTTAAGGAATGTAAACTCATTTTGTAGAGCTAGGGTATGTTTTTACAAAGTTCAGTTTGGAAGTCTTAGATGCAGTGTTTTCAGTTCTCCAAGGATTCCTTTTGAGACCTTAATCAGTAACAACTCTGCTGACAATAAATTGAAGGTAAAACCTCAGACTGTAGTCTCTTAGGCAAAGTTCCATGTGGTTATAGGCAAATTGTGATTTAAGGCCAGTGGCATCTTGGCCTGTATTAAGACTAGCGTAGCAAGCAGGACTGAGGAAGTGACCATCCTGCTGTACTCGGCACCGGTGAGGCCACACCTGAAATACTGCGTTCAGTTTTGGGCCTATTTCCAGGTGTCGCTTCAGAATAGGCCCTGGATCCAGAGGGTCAGGCAGATGAGATTGAAGAAAATAATTTATCTAGAGAGTCTCTCAGTTATACTTCATTTGCCAGACCATTCACAACGTCTGGTATAAGAAAGAACAGAAGGGTAGTCATAGTAGGTGACTCCCTTCTGAGAGAAACAGACGGTCATGTATGTTGACCGGACACAGCCCACAGGGAAGTCTGCTGCCTCCCTGGGGCTCGGGTACAGGACATCACCAGGAGACTACCTGACCTAATTCAGCTCTCTGATTATTAACCTGCTGCTGGTTGTCTAGGTCAGGTTGATAAGAAGGGCACCAGGGTAATTAAAAAGGAATTCATGGCTCTGAGTTGATTGCTTGATGGGGTAGGAGCACAGGCGGTGTTCTGCTCAGTTCCTTCAGTGGTAGGAATGAATACTGAAAGGAACAGGAGAACTCACATTGTCAGTGAGTGGCTTAAGGGCTGGTGGCATCAGAAGGATTTTGAGTTCTTTGATCATGGGGCAACATTTAGTGCAGCTGGCCTGCTATACTCAGATGGTTTCCATCAGTCTGAAAAGGGTAATGAGTTGGCAGAGCTCATTGAGTGGATTTAAACTAGGTTTGAAGGAAGGAGGGGATGAAACCAGGCTCTCCAGAGAGGAGCTTGAGGGTGGTAAACCAGAGTCAGGGATGAAGTCAATAGCCCAGCCGAAGTGCATATACACCAATCCATGCACTATGGGTAACAAACAAGGGGAGCTGGAAGCCTTGGTACAGCTGGAAAGCTATCTGTCTCAGATGTCTTCGAGGGTGGGAGTACTGATGTACTGTTATATAGTTGCAAGCTTCATGAGGAGCTTTTGACTGGTGTTATCTGGGGCAGTCCATCCTAATTGTCCAAGGTAGTTATGACATATACTGTCAGTGTCTTTCAGCTACCAGTGTTACAGAATTAAACATTACAGACTATTCTTAGCCAAAAATCAAGTCCCCTTGAGGTACACACTGTGTTTCCTCCTTCCTCTGTAATACCCACGGTGTGCACCCAGGTCATTGACCACAAATGATCCCATGGATGAGTTTGCCTTACTTGAGACAGGGCTAATCAAATCTGTCTTCCCTAACATAATCCTTGTATATACCACATAGACTTTATCCCCTTCTACAGTATGTAGGGGTTTTTGTTGTGCAGGGCCAGCTTGATTGGTAGAGCCTCTAGTGTTAACTATCAAGATGGCTTCAACTAAGTGTAGATCCCAGTGTTTCAAGGTTTACCCACCCATTGCTTGGTGTGATTTTTAACAGTCCATTCTTAGCATTCAATTTTCCCTGGGGGTGATGCATGATAGGTGCCTGATAGGTGGTGTATGATACATCTACTCAATAACATATGCTCTGGCTCAGATGTCTTTGAGGCTATTTTCGAAATGAGTCCCGTTGCCTGACTCAGTTCTTTCTGGAGTGCCATGTCCCCACAGGACTTGCTTTTCAAGGTCCATGATAGTGTTCCAGACAGTGGCATGAGGCACAGAGTATGTCCCCAGCCATCTAGTGGTTGTTTCCACCATTGTAAGCACATGGAGCTTGCCTTGGAGGGTTTGTGGGACTAGAGATGTAATCAGTCTGCCAGACCTTTCCATAGTTGCGTTTCAGCCATTGTCCACCATACCACAGAGGCTTTACCCACTTGGCTGCCTGCTTGATTGCTGTGTATGTTTCAGTTTTGGATAACCTGGTAGGTAATGTCCATGGTTAAGCCCCTGCCTTGAGCATGAGCCCATCTGTATGTTGCATCTCTCCCTGATGACTCGAGGCATCCAAGCTGAAGTCACCAAGCCAGAAATAATTTCATCCCTGTGTTGCAAATTCAGATCTATCTGAGACAGTTTAATCTTGGCAGCTTGATCCACCTGTATGTTGTTGCAATGCTCCTCAGTAGCCAGACTCTTGGGTACATGGGTATCTACATTATGTACTTTTACAGCCAACTACTCTATGCAGGCAGTAATGAATTGACACAATTCAGCAGCCAATATGGATTTACCTCTGTGCTGCTGGTTGATCCTTTTCCGTTGATCTAGCCACTCCCACAGAGCATTTGCCACCATCCATGTGTTAGTGAAGAAGTAGAGTGTTGGCCACTGCACTCATTCAGCAGTACCTAAAGCCGACTGGATGGCTTTCAGCTCTGCAACTGGATTTGACTTGATTCACCTTGTCCCTCAATGGCTTCTTTGACTTGCCATGTAATATTCTATAGGCCAGCATTCCATTTTTAATGTACCCTTACAATACAAGAACTGCAAAGGCAGTGTGTAACTTTTCATTTTCCCATAGCTGAATATATGGTGAGGCCTTCTCAGCATCTTGCACTTTTTGAAATTTATGCCTTTGAGCCAGTTCATGATGTCTTCGAAGATCTCTGGGTGATTTGGGTTTCCTGTTTGACCTCTCTGTGTGATCAACGTGACCCACTTCATGTAGCATCGGTGGTATGGTGTGTGAAAGGGACTTTATGTTTGACCGTCCAGCTCAGCACCAGTCGTTAGGGTGCCATGCTGGAGGAGCACAGGAGGAGCTGTGTTCTGTTGTCAGTCACTTCTGAAGTGGCTCAAACCCTTCATAAGCTGCTAGCATCAGTTTTTCGGTTGGAGGTAGCAAGTCTTGGATCCTTTGTATCCCTGACTCCAGAAGCCCAGGGGTTGTCCTTGGGTCTCCCTGGGTACTTTTTGCCAGAGACTGCAGGAAGGAACATTCTCCTGGCTGCACCGTAGAGCACATTTTTCACATCTCATCCTGTCCTGAAGGATCCAGCTGCTACTGTATGAATGATCTACTCTTTAATTTGTTCAAAAGCTTTTTGTTGTTCAGCACCCAACTTATCTGCATTGTGATATGCTATGAACAAACACGTATTTCTGTAAAGCTCCTATATGTTCACAGACATAAGGTGATTGTGCTAATAAGCTGTAAAGTAAGGTGGAAGATGGCAACCATGTCTTAATTTTTTTTCTGTAAATTAGTATGAAATTATTAAAGTAGCCTACCTTGATAGAGGGCTGATAAGCTTCCCAGTCAAGTTTTAGAACTTTAGGAGTGAAAATTGGGAAGGAGCCCCCCCCATGACCATATTTTACTGAGATTAAAAACAAAACAAAATGCCTTTTTCTCAAGAAGAGAAATACATTTTAGCACAACATGTGATGAACATAGAAGTTGAAAGATTTAGGACTTGATGATAAACTGACATTTGTGCTATCATTCCTGAAAGAGAGAAGGATCGGTTGGAAAAATGTCAAATGCAATGTTTACCTGCATTGTTTTAGAAGTTCATTAACAACAAACAAATTGATTGAAACATTCATCAAGGATTCATATAAAAGTTTTCTGGCCAAAACTCTGAAGCTGATCTCAGTTTCAGAGAGGTAAGATGGTCCTGCACCGAGGAACAAAGATTTTCTGAGTATAACTTGAGTATAAGCAAGGATCATACAGAAAGTGAAAGCCTGGAAGACAGATAACCTGGAATAAAGACAAGAGACACTGCTTAAGCACATAATGACACAGTCAGGAAAGTCAAGCCCATCTTCACCTCAGTATTTACTAGTAAGAGCAGCCTTCAGGAATTCTTGGTCCAAGAGATTATGCAGAAAGTTTTGAATAAGGAAGATATCGCCTCATTGGAAGACAGTTGGGTTAGAAAATAGTTAAATTAATGAGCCCTGTTGCAACCCCAAGTGCTGAGGAAGCTGACTGATGTCATTGATAGGCTACTCCTAATAGTTTCTGAATGGTCATGGTGATTCATAAAAAGGGGCCCGAAGACTGCAGGGATGGAAATGTCACTCCTGTGCTCAGAAAGGGCAGGAAGTAAGACCAGGAAGGGGGCCATGCAGGTCTCAACTTGATCCCTGGGAAGGTGATGGAACCATTTGCATGCATAAGTACAACAAAAAGATGCCCAGAAGCAGTCAGCATGGATTCACCAAAAAGAAGTCTTCCTTGAGCAACAGATATTTTTCCACCATGAAGTGACAGGCTTGGTAGATGAGTAGAAACCAACGGATGATGTCTGCCTTGACAGTAGGAAGGCTGTTTAGACTATTTCCTGAAAGATCCCCATGGAGAAGATGAAAAATTGTTGGCTGGATGAGCAGACAGTGAGGTGGATTAAAAACTGGCTAAGTGAGTGGGACCAGAGGGTAATAAGTGGTGGCATAAAGTCTAGCTGAAGTCTAGGCTCAGTACAGTCCAGTCCCATTCAAAAAGTTTGCTGATAGTACAGAAAAACTGTGAAGAGTGGCTAATAGGCCAGAGGATTGTCCTGTCATTCCCAGGGAATTCTGCAGGTGGCAAAAAAGATTGAACAAGGCCTTTATGTAGTTCAAAAACTGGAAATCCAGGGTCTGGTACTTGGGGGAGAGTAACCCCACGTAGCAGAACATGTGGGATAGAGGCTAACTGGCTGGAAACCAGCCTTGCTGAGACCCTGGCCCAAGGGACACCAAGTTGAACAGAAGCCAACATTTGCCCTTCGCTGCAAAGGTGGCCAGTAGTATTCTGAGCTGCACTGAGAGGAATGCTGTCAGCATGTCTACGGAGGTGATCTTTGCCGTCTATCCAACATAGGTGAGATACGCAGGGAGGGGCTTGAGAGCCTCTTATGTGAGGAAAGGCTAGGAGAGCTGTGACTACTTAGCCCAGAGAAGACTCAGAGGGATCATGCCCCTGCAGGAAGTGTGTAAAAAAACCAAAACAAACCAGAAACCCAAACTAGGCTTTCTTCAGTGCTGTCCAGTGACAGAGTCAGAACCTGAAACACATTTGCTAGCCATTAGTTGGTGACAAATGTCTTTCCATTTTTGTAATCAGATAAATAAGGATACCATTTTTTTTTTTCATTTTAAATAATGAAATAATATATTTCATAGTTTCTTTGGAGATCTGATTGCATTCAGTTGCATTAATTCTGGAGGACTAGCTTTACGCTCTGTTCTTTTTTCATTAAAAAAGGAATTGTTCTATCTCTATCAGCTGTTTAAAGACTGTTTTTACAGGGAGCTTTAGAAATCACATTAAAGTATTTTGTTGTTTTATAGTAATTAGATTAGTGTCATATTCTTTTTCAGTGCTACTTATTGCTTATTTTCTAGCGATTCATTTACATATTCACACTTCTACACACTTCATGACAAACATGTATTTGGCATTTTCTATCAGCTCTTCACAATCAGCCTGAATTATTAACTGTTTTTCAACATACTTGAAATACATTTTTCTGTTTGTTGTTCTGTGTCTAAGAAATTCCTTGAGATTCTCGTTGACTCAAATTCATTTTTCTTTCAAATACTTACAGTCTTCTCTCAAATGTTTTGGTTACCTAGGAGCCTGGTTTCCAGTTTGCAGCCAAATGCTTGTTTGGTTTTGGATTGAAACCAAAACATTTGTCATCTAGCTGGGCTTTGGAATTATTTTGTAGCTTCTGCATTTTGTCATACATGCCATTCTATAGTATATATGGCATTGCTTTCAAGCATGTTGGTTGATAAAGTGTCTTGGGTCATGGGTACATGCAAGTAAAGCATTATATAGGCAAATCCAGGATATTGAGGATAGAACTTTAACTCAGCAAAGAGTTTTCAGAAATGAAATTGCATTTATTATTTGGTTTGAGGAAGAATATAACTGTGACTAGAAGCTGATTTGCGATGTGAACAAATGATAATAGCTTTAGCAATAGGAATAATACGTATTATAATCAAGATAGTTTCCTTATTTCTTTAGCTCCTTTTTTCCAGTAGAGAACTCACAGAAGATGTTTAATGGTTCCACATGACATATAATATCACTTGCAATTTTGATTTAATCTTTGCTTTCATTTGCTTTTTGTAGACACACTTTGTATATACAAAGTCCTTATGTACAGAGTTTTTGTTCCTTTGAAACAGCAGTGCTTTCACTGAAGTGTCCATCCTCACAATTTACTCCCTCAGTCTCATGGTCAGTAACAAAAGTCCTACTGTGTTCATGAAATACATCATTATAGATAATTTAGCCAGTTTTTTATTTTTCTCTCATTGAAGAAAGGAGAAAATACAAGCAGTATTTGCCTTATGATGCAGTTGTATACTTCTATTGATGTAATTTTGTATGATACTAGAAAACATCCAATAAGAGTTTTCATTTCTAGCAAAGTTAGCTTGCTGCAACTCTGATCACTCAGGTTCTGGTATCTGCCTTGTCATATTCAGCCAAGTTGGATCTAGAGCCCGTCATGTCCACAATGCTAAGTTTCCTTAATTTTCTTTTTTTTTTTTTGGATAAGAGAATATTCATTTCTACCTTTAGCTCTTTCTTTGAGCTTTTGCAGAAGAACTCTTGCATTCAATGAACACCGATACAGACGCTGCTTTTTTAATTTCTGAAGAATGCACAGTTTTGGTTTGTTTGTTTCATTTTGTTTGAGTGTGACCCCAGTCCCACACCCCATAATGTTTTATTGGATTTTATAGTGGAAGTGGCTTGGTGGTTAACCCTGGCTGCTCCTTCATTCTTCTACCCCACCTGTGATCTGAGGGAAAGAATAGTGAGAGGGAAAGTGAGAAAACTTTGCCGTTGAGATAAAGACAATTTAAAAGGTTAAAGTAGTAGGAAGAAGTGATGGAAGGGTGATCACTGGCCATCTTTCACAAGCAGTATACTGATACCCAGCCAGTCTTTCAGTAATGTCTACACCCTAAAAACCCTCCCCTCAATTTCTATTACTAAACATGATGTTAGAGGACATGGAGTATCCCTTTAGTCATTTGCGATCAGCTGCCCTTGCTGTGTTTCCTTCCAGCTTCTAGACTATCCTGGCCTATTTGCTGCAGGGCAGAGTGGAGAAAAAGAGAAAGTGCACTTCTTGTCTGTGCAAGTATGGCTTGCCAACAGCCAGACCACAACAGTGTTATCAATACTATTTTAGTCACAGTAGGTCCAAATCACAGCAATATATGGTCTGCTGTGAAGAAAATTAACTCCCATCTTTCTATCTTGTTTGGACCCAACAGTGAGTGAATCTAGCCTTGAATTGAGATTTCATATTTAGAACAATGATCTAAGAGGACCTGACAAACATTTTACTGTGATTCAGGCACATACACTTAATCCTAATAGGACTTCTGTCTTGCATTGATGTATCTGAGTTTGTTTGACTTAAAAGCTGAATTTTCATCTTTCCAGCTACTTGTCAATGTCCTTCACAAACAAAGCAGAAAATGCTGTCTGAATTATTCTCCAACTGTACAACAGATTTTCACAAATATGTCATTATTCTTGTTTGTACCTGCGTTCAGCAGGTCAAGGCAATAAAGACGTTGTAGGAGAGAGAATGGGCCAACTTGGTCACCCAAGCAATAGCTGTTATATCGTTGACATATTTATAGATTCTTATACATTGTTAATCATTAAAAAAAAAAAAGAAAGGCAAAAAAAAGAGAAAACCTTTGTTTCCAGCAGGGAAAACATAGTTAAATGAAAGAAGCCTGTGTACTGACATGGCTTAGTAAAAGAAACATTGCCTCTGAGATTCAGGCCACTCACGGAATGTGGATTAATAGATAACTCTGAGGCTACCTAGAAGCTAAGGGTCTGAAAGCAGACATGTGACAATATTTTATCAGTATATTGTTTTACAAATGTTTTCTCCTGGTTCCTGATGCATTTAGTCTTGTATGTGTCCTTGTGGAGGTAACAGTTTTGAAGTTGAGGAAGCTTCTAAGAGGGTGCAAATTCATCCCTACACTTTCTTTTTTCAGTCCAATCTTTGTCTGCCTGATAATAGAATTTGAGCATGGCACTTCCAGTTAGATTTTTGCTGTAAAAGGACAAACAAAAAAGAATACTGGCAAATGAAGTGAATGAAATTTACTGCTGATATTAACAACAAAGAAATGACTGAGCAAACTTTTAGCCATATGCTACTTTATCCATGTAAATATCAGATGTAGTTAGATAAATTAGAAGAGATTATGAGTGCCTGGACTAAACAGGTGTCTGAAAGCATTGCTGCTATGTTCAGACCTGTTGCAGAAGTTTTTACTTTAGCAGAAGACTTCATGTTTTGGAAAAAAAATTGCACTTAGAAGATTCAGGCAGTCAGTTGGCAGGTTTTGTATTTTCTAACAAAAACTACCTATCCAATCCCTAAAGAAGAAGGCCCCAAAAGAAAAACTTCTCTGAGTTTGTGTCAGAAGATGTAAAAACTCTGAAACAAAATTTCACTGACAGTATTTGACAGCATGCTTTATTTCAGTACTGTAAATAGTAAAATACTCTGTTTTATAGAGGCTTTCAGAAATATATCAGGTTATGACAGGGTTGCTGCTTTTTTTACATCATGATTAAGGATAACTTTTGCAAAAGTATAATAGGATTTAGTCAGTTTAGATGTTAGATATTATCATCTAAAAACAGGAAAATAGAATTTATTAGTGAAATATTTCTGCTATATCAAAACAAATTTTGCTTATTTGTTACAGGTATGATTTGGACAAACATGTTTCCAAATTGTGAAACTTTTAAAAGGAGAAAAATTAAACCTAGATTAAGGAAATAACATTCCATCTGTTTTCATTATGCACAAAAAAGAACAAGTGCTACGTAAGGGATTGATTGCAGTTCTGTGGGTCATAGAAGGATCAGGCCCAGTTCTCAGGTTTTCTGGATGACTTTGCTGCTGTTGATTAAGGAACATAGAACAAAACCTCTAGAGAGAGCACAGTCCTCAGAGGTTTTAGATTAATTAAGCTCATTAAAACAGTTTGGATGGTGTTTTTCAATAAAGTGTAGCTGCTTGCCTAGCTGCTGAAGCAGATGACCATTTAGAAGACAATTTAAACGGCTGTTTTGCTGACAAATCAAATCCTATGCACTCTAGAAAGAATTAAAGTTCCAAACCATAAATAATTGCTGGCTATACAGACTTGAAAGCATAAAGAGCTGGTTGCTCTTTCTGCCTGCCACCCGTGTGTACAAAGTCACCAGATGAGATTTCAGTTCATGAAAATGTTCCTTGCGCTAAAAGATCTTTATTTTTGCATACTCACGCTTATTTGAAGTATTTAAGCATAATAAATTTTGGAAGTTATTCTAAGTATTTTTGAATTATTGATAACATTTACAAATACTGTGTCATAATCTAAAGAACATTCTTACTCTTCTAGCCTAAACAAGAACCAAATTATTCTGCATCTTAAAGACCACTAGATGTTCTTGTATTCTATTCAGAAATGATGACCTTTGTGTATGCTTCTTTCCTCTCTCCAGTCTCACATACGTGTTTAATGTGGTCTTCAGAGTAGTTTTTATGTGTGTCTTTTATTCTGTGTGATTCTTAAATCCCTCTTCTAAAAAATCAAATATTAAGTTTCAAATGTCTTCAAGATATTTATTTATAAATTTTGATAGCAAACTATTCTTACAAAGCAGCATACACGTTTTGATGGAAAAAGCTTTTCTCCACTTCTCTTTTTGTCAGGGGTAGAAAATTGGTAGAAAGGCATGAAGTAGAAGCCAGGTATTTTTAGTATCACTGAGTGCAGTCCAGGGCTTGGTGAAATATTTTAATTAATTTTAAAAAATTCTATTTCATCTAAAGTCCAAACTTCATTAATACCAGCTCATGTTTTTGCCTATTTCTTTCCAACAGATTGATTGACCAAATTTCAAATACCAAAGGAAAAACTTCTGAGACCTGGCCAGTTTACAGTTTGAAAGTTGTTGGTAGGTCTCAGAACAACCAAGCAAGGAAAATCACAATGGGAAAGGGAGTAATTACAAGAAACCCCTTTTTTTCATGTAAAGGTACACGATGCGATTCTTGGGGTGTCCTGTGCAGGGCCAGGAGTTGAGGGTTCCTCCAACTCAGGAGGAAGAGAGGCCTGCTTGTTTTCCAGAAGAAACCTAGTCCCCATATTTGCAGGTGCAGAACAAAGGTTGTGCAGACTTTGACTTGGGGATTGAGGAGTGCAGTAAGTAATTTAACTATGAGTAGACTTTACTTGGGGATTAGAATATCTTTAGTGTATGAGTTTAGATAATGTTCCTTTTTTCTAAAGTAATAAAGGATATAATAATATGCTGTAATTTACCCAGTTTTGTAAACTTTTTGACAGGGGATTCCACCTCTATTCATTTTGCACCATTTGTAAATTTTCATGTTAGTAGGTTGTTTATAACACCATACAGATATATTTGAAGTTGTAAAAAAAATAGTTGAATTCAAAACCTCATCTTTCTTGCTTCTAATCTGTCCTGGAGTGGGTAAGCAAAGTACCCTGAACTGTGGGGTCACTAAAACTCAAGCTGTCAGTTTCTGATGTAGAGCTGAAGCTTTAGTATAAACTGCAAAATCTGAGCTCTGTTCTGCCAACAGACCCTACACTTGACCCTACAGTTGATTTGTTTGGGTCTGGGGACTTGTGCAGATTCAATAAAACAAAACATGTTTGGAATTTCAGATGTTCTTCACAGCACCTTTAGCAGTAGATTTTAATAGGTTCATCCTCTTTACATTTTCAACAGTACATTTGATAACCTGCTTCAAAGTGAGCAACTTAAAAATATAATTTATAGATTTCATGTGTAAAGATGAAAATCCTTGCAAGCTACGTACAGATTACAAACTGGTGAATTTTGCTTGAATCAACTCTGTGGAGAAGAACAACAGGTTGTCAAACCTACTGAAATGAAAAATACCAGTAAAAATGTAAAAAAAAAGGTTTTGAATCAAAGTAATCCAAAGAGTTTTATAAAATTTAAATTATTAAGGACATTCCTTATGCTTATAAATACAGAAATGAAACAAAAAGAATAAATCAGTAATTGTGGACCCAGAATATACAGCTGGTGAGTGGCTGAATCCACTTTAGGTTCATGCTTCATTTGAATCAGACCAGAAGCATTATATCTCTGAAGAAATGAAATTAATTCCCAGAACTCAATTAAGTATTTTATTGTTAAAAACAACAAAGAATTGAGGAAGAGCCTAAAGTATCACTGTATGCCACTTACAGTGGTAACTGCTAAACATTTTTGGATTGGCTGAAGGGAAGTCCTAGAGTATTTTTGTGTAGTAGAAAAATTGTTAATTCTCTAACAGATCTGAACTGTTAGTCAGTGGTATGTTTTGAGTCAACCTAGGACTGGACCAGTTAGATGAGATTAGCAGTTTAAAGGAGACAGGGGTTCTTGCTTGTCTTTAACAAGCCCTCTTTTAATGTACAGTGGTCTATATAGCAACATAAAATCTTCAATTTAGTGTTCGTCCTTCATGAGTTTTACTAATAATCCAAGAATGCCACAGACACAAAACTCATCCCTCATGTTAGATAGGAATATCCAGATTCCGCTGGCTGTACTATGTTCTTTACAGTAGTTGGAGAGTTATAGGAAATTTGCCGTGTTTTAATTTGGAAATCCGTTTTCATTAAGCACCCTTTTACTATGTAGCAGTAGTATTTGCTCTGAGCTTTATGCAGAATCAATGCTTTAAGGTATCACAGAGTAGAAGTAAACTACCTCAGTAAATTTATTCTTTCAGCTGAAGAATTTTGATGAAATATGTATTCTGGAGAAACGAGATTTACAAAGGTGATGCGATATGAGACAACTTTGCTTTAAAGGTTAGGAGGAGGAAAAAGGAGAAAAAGTGTAAAGCTTGTCACCCAATGAATTTGAAGACATCCTATATAAACCGTGCCGTTTTGTGGAAATACTGTAAGAGAACTGTAGCAGTGTGCAGTAAACCCTTGGAATAAGCTGATTTATACGTTAAAAGCTGTGTATTAAAGGGGCATGTGATGTGATGTGATACATTTCTTTGTAAATTATATCCTACTTTTAGCTGTCTTAATAGCTTTATGACTGTCTTTTTAATTTAGTTTAAGTTACACATTTTTATGAGTTTTCTAACAGAAGTAGACATGAAAGCCTTTGTGGACAGGCTTGATTGGTTCTGTTTCTATAGCAACATGGGTGAATAGAAGAATGATTTCCTTCAGGAACCTTTCCTAAAAGCTGTTTTGTACCCTATAACGATGTCTCTAGATTGCTGTCCCTTGTCAGAGGTGAACAGAGATCACATCAAGGGTCAGCTTTGTTCCTTGTGTTTATAGATTATCCTCTGCAATCAAAAGACTGCATTGCTCTTCTTTTCCTTAGTGATGCTGAACCAATTCCATTTTCCACTGTACACTGATGATAGGAAACTCAGCAAGATCTTTATTTTTTCGAAACATAACAAGTAAACTAGGAATAGACCGACTGTTGTACTGTATTAAAAGTGTCTCTGGCAGCTGCTTTGATTTCCCGATTTTACTCTTCACTAATATATTCTTTTTTAAATAACTTCATGCATCTTACTGTCTGGCAAAGGCTGAAATACTGAATAGCAAGATGAACAGTTCAGTTCAGTGCTCTGAATAAGAGAGAAATAGATCTGACTAAGTGTTCTTGTTCTTGGTAAATCCTGAAGCTTAGTACACAAATATCTTTTGGTAAAATGTGTATGTCAGCGACACTACCAGTGCTGTTTTGGACAGAAGAGACACATCAAGTTGGGGAAGTTTCTAGTCAAAGACAGTCAAACAGTTCTTTACCTTATATTACATAAAACCTCAGTAGTAAAGCTTGCCAGTTATAGTTAACAATGATGAGTTTGTATGTTTTCTCATTTTTCCTATCCACAAAGATAATGAAAGACATGCTTTTTTTACCCTGACCTACATGAAGGATAATGCCTGTTAATAAATAATATGTGTTTTGGCCACGTTTCTTAAATGAAGGTAGCAAAATTGTGTTTTATATCCATGTCCTCTGCTACTCTAGACTGGTAAATTTTAATTTTGTTAGTTATTTTTATTCATAGTGGTGCAAGTCTTAAACATACTTAGGTCCTCTGTAAATAGGGGAGAGAGAGACCAATGCCTGTGCCTTGAAGAGGAAAGGCAGGGTGCTGTTTCTTATCTGACAGTCACCTTGGAAGAAAACTAATGAAAGGTGTGGGAATTTTGGCTTTAAAATTTCTCTTCCTTTCAGAACTACTGGCTTGCAGAGAATATATACCTGTTTATTTTGATTGTGTCTATTTTTATTGTTGAAGTAACTTTGTTTTGAAGATAGATAACTACTTCAGACTTCACTTTCAAAAGAGGTTAAGACGTCATTTTTTGGAGTACCTTTTAAGGATATTGTCTAAAAATCATAAAGGTAAACAATGAGAAGTCCTGATAATTCAAGGAACAGAAGACCTAAAAGATACTTTATGCTAGCTGTGCTTTGAGGATTTAATGGGGAAATCAATTTGTTCCAAAATTATCCTTGACCAAGTTATAAAGTGTATTAAAAAGACTGGTAAATGATGATTAGGGTCCTTGTGGTGGTAACAGTCTCAGTACACATTATTGGAAGAAAATCTAGAAGCACACAGTAATAATTTTAATGGAACTAATTGTTAATAAGATACTCAAGGGGATCAAGAACCTCTCAAAAAAGAAGTACAGACAAGAGATAGCGGTCAACACATGTAAAAGAAAGATCTGATTAAACAGAGTCAGAACAAACTAAATGTTTCTGTATGATCTTAAATATAAATAGTACTTCTTCCCTGCTTTGTTCCCTTCCTCTCTCCTGACTTCACAGGACCTTTTAAATTTGGTGCAATGGCATTTCAGGCTTTTGTCTACGTGCACTTAGGTTTGTTTTTAAGCTTTGTATTTTGTCAGGGTTTGGGTTTTTTTGGGTGTTGTTGGTTTTGTTTTGTTTGTCTGATGGCTTGTTATCATGTTATTCCTGTACCTGTTATCTAAAGCAGCATGAATGTATTTTACTGTAGTTAGAAATAATGTGATTTTTAATGGTGTGATGCCCTAACAGACCGAGGAAAGATCTGAATAGATGTCTTTGCAATGCCTATTTATTTAAAAAAAACCCAACTGCCACAGAGACAAACATTTGTTGCATACCTCCTGAAACCCTGGAAAATATGTGTTATTAGATATCTCCATCTTACCATTAGACAGGTGAATATTTTTTCATTGCAGGAAATCACCATCTTTTCTCCCAGTGCATCTGTAGTATCAATTAAACATGTATGTTTTCAGGGGAAAATCTTATGTTGCTGTGCTTAAGTGGAATATGGATATACCTGTGCAGAAAATAAAAACTCTGCACACTTGTTATACAAATAACATTACAGCAATAAGAAAACTACTGTTTGGCAGGAAGACATATGTTTATCATATTCACTTAAGCAATATTTGGAATGCAGAGCACGATGAAATTCATTGACATTCTCACATAAAGCTGTCATTGCAGCACTAATAGCAGGTGATAGTTCTACAAGTGCATGTCAAATCTGTGCTTATCTGTTTTGACATCTGTTGATGGAAGCTCTCTTTTTCTATTTGAGCTGGACAATAACCTTGATATTCCTTGTGAACAGTAAAAGCCCGCAACTGTTGTTTTTAGAAGGATGTCTTAGCTTGTGACTTATACCTGTCATAACAAATTAGCAGATTACAACTGATAATAAAACAAACATTGACACATTGGAATTAGATCTTCTTACAACATTAATTTTTTGGTTTTCCTGCTCACAGACTATACCTATCTGGTTGAATTTCATGAATGCAAAAGGAATTTATTAGAATTTATTTGGTTCCCTTCTCTGACCTTTGTTCTTATTTCTGCCCTCTTCCTTCCAGCAATAATCCTTCAGTAACATCACTTTTCCATTAAATAGAAGTGATCTTATGGAATACCTACGGGAGCAGAGTGTTTAGAAACATAACAAGCTTTCCTGCTTTCCTTTAGAACAGACTGGTAGACTTCTTTAGGAGCAAAGTGTGGCACCAGTAGGAAGTGTGAACCAGAAATACTTCTTTTTTGGTCCAGTATCGCTTACAAGTTTCTAGGCTCAAACTACCCCTGCAGCAAGTTACTTTGTTGGGAGTTCTTTTGCCAGTATTACATTACAAATCTGCTGTAATACTATGATGAAAAGTCAGTGCAAGTGAATGCAGTTGTATAATAATTTTTTGATGATTAGGGCTAAGTGACTGTTGCCTTTTTTCCCCTTTTTTTTCCTTTGACATCAGTTGGCAAGCTATTCCTTTGAAATAAATTAGTGTGTAGAACTGGAACATTAGTAAAAAAGATTATTGCATTACCTTTTAGCAGTGAGATGATCTGTACGAGGTAGTCTGTGAATTGAATGCAACTGATAAAACTAAGGCCTGTGGCGAATGAAAAATTATTTCTATAGCATCCCTAAGATCAAACAGTGATTTTACAGGCACCATAATCCAAAAAAAAATCATCCTTTCAGGGTAACCTCAGGTTCACTTACAATCTCCAAATATAATTACTCATTTAGAATGTAGTAGTACTTTCTAAAAGGTAGTGTAATTTCTTCCTAATTTGTGGTTCCTTTGTTTGTTTGATTATAGTGATTACTATGCTCATTAGTAGCAACTGGTTAGGTGCGGCTGTTCATACTATCAAACAAACTGCAGTGTAAATGTGCACAGACAAAATTTCAATCTTGAAAAATCTCTTTAGTGTCACTAGATACTCATTAACCAAAGTGTTTTTGTCAATTTAGCTGCAGCTTGATTTTGTGACAGAATTATGGTTGTATTTCCATTTGACAGAGAGTTTATTAAAGTACACATACTGTAGAGTTGTAGACAAATGTAGTGTAAAATAAGTACATTGACTTAGAACTTTTTGATTTAGCAAACTTGAGTTGTGCCATGTTCTTCTGTAGCATTTGAAATGCCTATTTACAAGACACTTGATATCAAAGGGCTTATTACTCTAGAAAGAAATGTAACATTAATGACAGCAGAAGAATAGTTTTGCTGTCTGTTGAATGATTGAGACCCTTTAAAATGTTGAATGTTGTCCCATAGAGCTCTTTCACCTCAAATTTTGTGTTCTTTCAACTTGAAATACTAGATTTTCAGATGTGCAAGTCAAAATAGTGAATTTAAAACACTCTATGTGAGGATGGGGTCTACCTCTAATGTTTTACTGCTTTTTTAGTGCTAGTTTACTACTGGCTATTTCCTGATGTTACCTAGTTATGCTATACAACTTCAACTCTTTTTCTTGATTTAAGTCCATTCCTATGGTGTTACTTTTAAATTCTAACTATTACGTGGTCTGTATTTGCAGTACAGAGAAATAAATTCATATTTCATACTAAAAATTATTGTTATTGATGCTTTTCAACTAATGTGGCAGAAGAAAGGTGGATCAAAATGAATCTAGAAATAGCTTGATCTGGGTTAATGAGGGAGACAAAAGAAAAAGTTTTATGACTCTTCTGAAACAGTAAAAAGGGAAGGATTTCTTGGTGCTTCTGTAATCCACTCTTACACAACATGTAATATACTTCTTATATTCTCTACTGTTTTGGCCTCTTGCAAGACTTTACTTATGCTAATTAGAACCTGTTTTTTAAACCAATTCCAACTTAACTAGAAGAAACAGCTTTTTGTTACCATTCACATTCTGTGTTGTCAATGAAAAACTTCCTGTTAATTCAAGCAGGCTTGATTGGTGCAAATGAAAGAGCTGCTTGTCAACAGTTACTGAAACAGTAGGTGTGCTGGAGTAGAAAGCTGGAAAATCATGAGTAATTTTTTGCAACCACTGTGAAGAGAAGTGTGAATATAGATAAGTTTTTCTATAAAAACTTTGAATTTGATTTGATCAAACAGCAAAATTTGTGTATGTTCTTTATGATAGTCTTCTCTTACTGCAAAGTGTAAGACCTGAGTTGCTTTTTTGGGTGTTATGTTTAGATTTTTTAGGTACTTCAGGAAATGTGAGTGAAATTTTAAATGAAATCTGAAAACCTGCAAATAAAAGCAGAAAAAAGAACTGAAAGGTTAACTAAGTGAAGAAGCTTTGCTTCAGTGGGGACCTTGCAGAGAAAATGAGAGGAAGAGATTTTCTTCCTCTTCTCTTCCTCTTCTCTTCCTCTTCTCTTCTCTTCTCTTCTCTTCTCTTCTCTTCTCTTCTCTTCTCTTCTCTTCTCTTCTCTTCTCTTCTCTTCTCTTCTCTTCTCTTCTCTTCTCTTCTCTTCTCTTCTCTTCTCTTCTCTTCTCTCTCTTCTCTTCTCTTCCTTCTTATCGATGTCTATAAGGCTTTGCGGGCTTAATTAAGCCACTAGACTTAATTGTTCCGATACCAGTTGTAACTTTCATGGTAGCTGGAATCTCTGTGCCATCAACATTGCCGCAGCTGCCTTTTCCTGTGTCCAGCTCTACCCTTCTTTTCTGCATTTCCATGTCCTCTGTGGTTTTTACATTCCAATAATAAAATCTATTACTGAGAATTTTTCAATATACAACTTTAGTGATAAAAGACTAATGTTGTCCTGGAGACACCTACCCATATTATTGCAAGCAGGGTTCATGTCTCCCAGGTAGTACTTAGCCTGGGTGTGTCAGACGTCACTTCACTCAGCAGTGGATATAACATTAGGATGAAGAGAAAGTCATGCCTGAGCCAGAATGAATGATAAACTGTTTTTTCTTTCCTGCATAATTTTTATTCTGAAACGAGCAAGTTTTATTGGATTCCTCTAGGCCTGTAACTTGACTCCAGGCTAAGCTCCTGAATCCTTGCCTGTAAGTGTTCTGAAGATGAATGTTTGACCTCAGATGACTTTTTCAGTATACTTTATTCATTAGCAAGTACAGTTTTTCAGGCCTTGATGTTCTGGAACTTTATCCAGACCAACCTGGTTTTCTCAGTTCCTGTTGTGTAAAATAAGAAAAATATGATTGCCTCTGACCATACACCTATGCATGGTGTACAGTGTACTACTGTTTGTGAATTGGAAACACATGGCAGTATTGATTATTCAGGAGTAAATTCATGTGTAGTAAATAAATCATGAATTCTTGACAGTAAAAGAGCAGAGCACAAATCTGAGCTGATTTCTTGTAAAACATGACCACAAATTTGCAATCGATATATATATATATATATATACACACACACACACACACACACACTGGTCTTCAACTTCATTGTCTTGTGAATGTTTCAATGCCAGCTCTCTGTGTTTGTCTAGAACATTTTTCAAATACTCAGATTTGAGGGATTTTCTGTATATCGTTTAGAATGCCTCTTGCCCTGATGATATGTTTTATTTCCAGAATGTTCTCCTGATAATCAGTTTACTCTTTTTTTTCTTGAATTTCAATTTCCATATGCCCTTCAAATATTTGCAGACTGTTACATTTTCTTTCAATTGTCACTTAGCCAGCTTATAAGCAGCATGCCAATATTTAGCTCTGTGATCTTCTTCCATAAATTTGCCCTTACAGAGCTTCTCGTGGTGTTTTGTCTTTTTTACTCGCTGCTAATTTACCACCTTATTTTTGTTACTGAACCTGAAGGTATATTTCTTGTGAAGCATATGCATCGTTTTATATATCATTTTATGCTTCTTTGCCCATACAAAGCAAAATTGTATGGTTTACATTTTTTGCCAAAATGTCCGTATGTATAATCTCTAAAAGGATGTGATCTCTCTCCATGCATCTAGCAGCAATATTATTAGGGCATTCTGGCATAGCTTGATTTCATCTAATTTTTTTCCTTTATGCATTTGGCTTGAATTGTGTGAATAAATCTTTTTGTTGCTTTTTGTCTGTTTTTTTTTGTTTGTTTTTATTTATAAAGCCTCAATTTCTTACATTGTATTTTTTTTCTGCTATTCTGTTGAACTGATATGATTTTCAGCGCATATATTTAGCCTTATTTTTTGAAATCTCTTCATATTGAAGACATGCGGCTAGTATAGGAAGACTGGTTACCCATCTATGCGGTTCAATTTTCTAGTATTTTCTAAACAATATATTAGTAGCAATTTATAGTAAAATATATGAACATAATTCATATACTGGAATTTTACAGATAAGTAGACCTGAATGACCCAGCATCCAGTTTGTTTTTAATATATCTAGCTAGCAATTGCACACCAGATAGCTTCTATTAATTTAATTTTATTAAAGGAATCATGAATATAAGTTAGTAAAGAGTACCTGGGGTAAAATAAATTATAATAGGCAGAAATCATTTGCCATTAAACAAAACGTCCTGGTATTTTTGCATAGTTCAGATACTTCTGCATTAAGTATAACCTTGATTCAAAACCTGATTCAAGATAGTTAATGTGATTTGTTAGATACCAGCTATTAAGGGGGATGGCATTTGAGAAAGAAGTACACTATTAATTTCCTAATCTCATTTCAGAAAACTGTGTCAGTTTAATGTTATCCATTCCATTTCATTAAAATATCAACAAGTTTTCCTACATATCCAGCTAAAATTTTGCAAATAATAACCAGTTTGTAAAGTTCCTTTGGAACAGCATTTGATTGGTGAATTTTATTGACCTTGAAAACAGGCTGTATGCCCTCTTCTTCAATTTTGTCTTCTAAGAAAGTGAATGCCCTTTATAGTTTTTGAATGTTAAAAAATGAAAATAATTTCCTACAAAGACATTTAAACCAATAGCGCTTGCAAGATAGAAATAATGTTGGTAGTTTGTTTTCTGCTAGAGAAAAATTTTCCAGTAGGGAAGTAAATTCAATGCAAATAAATCTCAGTTAATCTCAGTTATTAAAAAATGGAGATTAGTTGAACAAAAAGATAAAAGATTCTGCCTACCTTTTGCTTTTAAGCGCCTGTGAGAAAGCTCTTGAGTGTATGCTATATAAATATGGGTTCTGTCACAAGCATGACTTTAAATTTTTTATTAGTTCTGCTTCACATGCTTTTCTACACGGCAAACAACTTCAGTGTCTATAATATGCATATTTTAAAAGGTGTTTTATAGATTTCTTACTATTTATTAGTTGACCTATATTTAAGAAAGCAAAATTATTCCCAAAATGCATAAAATTTTAAAACAAATGTATCCTAGTGAGTGATTTTTAAATCATGCTTGCTGTTATTTCTAATGAACTTCACAGAGCTTTGAATTGTGTTGTTTCTGATCATGACCTTAAAATAATTCCTCTTTTTATTTAAAACTTGGTAGTGCGAAAGAGTGTATCTGAACCTTGGATACCAGTCATAATAGTCTTAGAAGCTTTATGAGACAAGTTTTCAGCCTGTAGGACAATCTGGTACTTGCGAGTGTTCAGCTACTGGAGCTAGCAATATTCTGCTGTACAACCACCTGTTACTAGCAGGACTTGTGAGGCCACACCTGGAGTACTGTGTTCATTTCTGAGTTCACCAACACGGGAAAGGCATGGACAAACTGGGGAGAGTCCAAAGAACAGCCAGCTCCCTAACAAGGAAAGGTTGTGAGGGCTGGACTAGTTTACCCTGGTGGAGAGAAGGCTAGAGGGCTCCTCTCCATGTGCAAATTTCTAGTGGGAGTGTGTAAAGAAAAGGGGCCAAGTTCTTTTTGGTGATGTCCAGTGACAGAACAATCTCAGTGGTAATTGGCACGACTGATGCTCTTGCACCTGTTGTCTACCATTCTGTCACTGGACATCAAGCGAAACAATAGGTTCCATCTGAGCATCAGGAAGCACATTTTTAGTATGGGAATGACAGCACTGAGGCAGGCTGGCCAGAGACATGGTCCTGGGCAATGTACCCTAGGTGGCCCTCCCTGTTGGATCAGGAATTTGGACCAAATGACTTCCAGAGGTACCTTCCAATTTCAACCATTTTGTGATTCTGTGGTTAATGACATAAATAAAATGTATAGTTGATAACAACAAACATTTGGCTCCATTTTCTCAGGCTCCTAAACCCAGCAAAAATAGTAGTGGTAAACGCAGATGATTAGTAAAATCAGGGGTTTTGTTGAAAATCTGGGTAAGTTCATCAGTCAAATAGTAAATAATGTGCTCTTGTAGTCATCTTGTGATAGATCAGTCAAGGCAAGTAAGTGCTCTCAAATCTACTTCAAATCAGCATTAGAAAGACTGTAGCAGCTTAAGCTAAAGGATAACAGACTAAGAAACAGTTTCATAGCAATATTGTGTTTTCATTGAACCTCAGTTGGGTTTCTGTTTTGCAAATTGATGATTATGATATTCTATAGTAGCTGAAGTTATAGCCGGTCTGCTTTGTTTAGGACTAGCTATTTAAATTTTCAAATTCTACACATTTTTTTTGTCACACACCAAAGAGACATATTTAAAATGAGAGGTAAAGATTGCCCACTTGACTCCAAGAGCTAGACATTCTGAAGAGAAAATGAATGTTGCAACAATTAAATGTCTAAGTTAACATGATGGAAGAAACAAGTATTCCTGAAGTCTTAGCACTTTAGGACAGTCTGATATGTGAGAACTACAGTATTTCCTAGGGAAAAAAGGCATGTGAATTAATTTTTGTCTTCTGCTCTCAGACAACAGACAGGTATAGAGCCTGTGGTTGAAGATATGAGAAGAATCACATCCTTTGACCTCCTGGCTAACGCAGCCTAGGGCTGTGCTAGCCTGCTTTATGGCAAAGGTAAACAGTCAGGATTGTTAGTATCAGAATTTACTTGGATTAGTAGATTTGAGACTTCATCACTCTATTGAGAAACATTCTGGTTGTTCTATGCTTTGAATGATAATGAATTTGTGAAAAAAATATGTATAAAGAAGAGGTAAATTTACCTGATAAATGTAGCTATTTGCATTTTTTTTTCTTTATGTTAAGTGATTTCAGGCACTATCTCAAAATGCTAAATCTTTTGCTACTACTATTGGTAAATTACAGACCATACCCAGAATGACAGAGTTACTTCTTTCACTCTTGTGGTTTCCTGTTCGGGTTTTATTTTTTTGTTTGTTTGGGTTTTTCTCCTTTTGTTCTCTGAAATGCATGATGTTGGTGAGCGATCATTTCTCTGCTCCTTTTGTTTTCAGTAGGTGTTTTAACAGTTCTTTAGCAAACTTCTTCATGAGGAGTCTGGCTGTTAGCTGTCAAAGATTGCCTCTTTTATTAGCAGTTGGTATGGGGACTTAGCAGGGTTACTGGGTCACTCCACTGCAGTATTGTCATTTGACATTGTTTAACAAGTTTACTAAACTATTGAATAAGAAAAATCAAACAACACAGACCTGAAAATAGTCGTGACAGTCATGTACAACAAGTGCAATAGAGAAGAGAACTGGTATTAGGACATATTTACATTTAAGAAATTTGTCTCAACAGTCTTCAGCATCTAGTGAGAGGATTGGTTTGTATTGAGTCGTTACCCAGTTAAAAATAACCTTTCCAGGTCATGTCATTTTGTTTGCCGCAGTGGAATAAGTTTATTTCAGCAGAATGAGGCTGTTATTAGCTTGGCAGAGTCCACTTGTCAGAATTTTATGGAGCAGAACACCGTTTGGCTTGGAAATTCAATAAATACTGTAATGTGAGAGGAGTTAAACTCCAAGGGCTGAAGGGGCACAGTGTTAGGAATTTGTCACTTGTGCATTGTTTGACATTTCTGTTGAGAAAGTATCAGGATAAATAAAGACTGGTCCGGAAGACATCTCTGTCACGATATTAGGTGATGCTTAATATATGGACTGAATAGAATTTTTCAATACTGAAGCAGTATAACAGTAATATAAAAAAAGTGCTTTGCACTTCTGTTTTTTCCTTCTTTATCTCTCGTATGTGCAGTTCTTCTAACAGTGAGATTAGTAGAGGGATAGTTTAGCACGGTTAGAGGATATCTACAATTAAATGTAATCCAACTAGTACTGTTTAAATCAGCCTGGCAGTATTTGGTCTGTGCTGTGTATTTGTCTGAAAATGTGGGAGGCTGATTTTCTATCTTCAGTGGGAGAGAAGTAGGCAAACTAACTGCTCTCCCTGCAAGGTGAAACTATGCAATTCAGTCGTGATAATTTTAGAGGCAGGGATGAGGCAGTCAGCAAAAATGGTTGGGGTGCCCTCAAGCTATCTAGATTTTCTGCTTGGACTTTTTTAAAGTTCAAACACAAAGGTTACTTCTGGGAATAAGCAATGGAGTAGTTTTGGTCTTCTAGTCCTACATGATAACATTTATAAACAATGACCTAATTAACCGTTGAATATTGATTATGCAAAGTCATTCTGTCAAGTCTGGATGTTTTTATTAAAGAAATGTGCATCTGAGCTAAGAATTACTGTCTTGATACTGATGTACTAGTTGAAATGGCATGCTTTTTACTATGTACAATTCAGGTGAAACTGTTTTAATAGTTTGGCTGTGTATTAATATCAGGTGATTTCCAGAAGGTGAAGGATTTCCACAAGGAAGTCAAGTGTTGCACCACAGCAAGGTGTTATTAACATATGCTAAATGATATTAACTATGTGTTCTTGAATTTATTATTTCTCAGCTGTTCAGTCCATTTTCTTTTGTCATCTACAAATATACTTTTGGAGAGAGTTAAAAATGGCATTGCCTGTATCATCAGTTCTTAACAGTTCCTTCCCATGTAAGATGACTGAATACAAAGGCTGTATTGTTGTTCATTTGATCAAAGCACTGTCAATATTACTTGGATAATGTTTGCATGCTCCTTGTTATCACTGGAGGAAAAAAAAAAAAGTGCCATAAGAGAAAAATGTTCCAGTATATTTGTGCCTAATTTCTTGATGTATTTTTTTTCCTTTAGTATGCTTCTATTCTTCCCCCCCCCACAGTTGGGATTTGCATTTTTTTTTTTTTTTTTCAGTCTGGGTAGAATTATCTTTTGTCAGTACTCGTGTGATGCAGAAATGGATATATTGCTGTTGGTATGACCATAGGTACTATTCAGACATATACTATTCAGACAACTGTCCTGAAGGTGATCGTAACTTCTAAGTGTAGTTTCTTTGAACCTTATCTTGCTAGGGTAGGATACATCTCTCTCCCTTGGAAGTAAATGTTCTCACATTTACCTTGGAAATAAGAGCATGCCTCAAAGTTACTTATTCATTTAATTAAACCGAAGAGTTGTACTAGTCTTAAAATGTGTGTCTAAAGAGACTGGTTATTCATATGTTTTAAATACACTTTTTTATGTGAATAAAATAGTTTTGCAAATGGCTTTCCATATACTCCAATTTACCCTAAATTATATGAAATTATTTTATAAAGTAAAAAGGAAACACTTTAATTTCTGGATTAATGGCAGTTGGTTAGTCATTACAACTATATTTGGACACAGAATAGATCATTCGCATAATTCCTGGAAGGATTTTTAGCTGGGTAAGATATCTGTGCTTACAGTATATGGATATAGCTTACCCCTTACCCAAAGGATCTGTTCAGTGATATCCTGAAGCAGAATAAACAAACATAGCAGAATAATTGACACAGTTTACTGGCATTTTACAGTTTATATGCTGTCACATCTATATTAGTTTCTGACAGCTGTGCATACTGGTGACTAAAAAAATTTTTTTCCCTGTTCATTCAATTAGTGCCCTTAGTGTTATCTGGAAGTTTTGTGGTTTTTTGGTCATTACTAAAATTAGAATTTTTAAATAATAATTTTTAAAGTTATATTACTGCAGAAATGTTAAGAAAGTAACCAGACATAAATTTTATAAAGAAAACATGATTTATATACACCACAGTATTAAAAAATTATGACATTGCGTGGTGCTGTGTTTAACTGATATTTACAGAATACTTTCTCTTGGATTTAAAATGAAAATTTCTTGGATTATGTTGCTCTTTCCAGCTTCTTCAACAATAGCAGATACTGTATTTCCAACCAAAGGGGAGGCAGAGTTTTAGATTTTGATTTGCTCGATCCATTGGCTTCACGTACTACAGTTTAGGGTTTTTTTGTGTGGTGGCTGTTTTTTGTTTCTGTTTTTTTAAAGGATATTTCAGCTTTCAGGGGGGAAAAAAAATGCTTGGCATCCTAAGCACCTGGATCAATTATGTGCTGAAGTGATCTGAATATTTTAGCCAGACAATATTGAATTTTTACTTGTTATCAGTGTTATAAATAGATTTTTGCTTTTAGACTAAAATAATACTAGATTTTACTAAATACACGTATTTCTGGTTGTGGCTTGCAGTGTTCTTACTAAGTGTTATTTCTAAGATTTTTGGCTATTATATAAGTGGAGGGACACTAAATGACAATCCTTCTTACACATATGGCTGCAAGAGCCACCTACTTGATTTGTCACTGAAAGAGACCTGTGACATGTAGTCATCTAAGGCACTGCTGTTTTGTCTGGAACTGGAAGGGAGTGGTGTCTGATGAGTGGTGTATGTTCCTCAAACAGCAGTATTATTCAAAGTATAAGACCTTACAGTTTCTTTTTTTTTTTTTTTTCAGCCCTCAGTAGCATTTCTTTTTCTCACCAAGTATAGAAGTGGATCCCTCTGTAGCAGTAGTTAAAAGGAACACAGAGAATATGGATGTTAATATTTAACTTCATTTGTAGGCAACACATTAATAAACGCAGTACTTTGAATATGCACTGCTGACTGTGAAGGATGCTGTGAAACGTGTGTATGGTTCAATGTTCATCTAACCATCTTTGCATGGGCTGAAGTGGAGGTATGCTTGACAAACTGACTTCAGTTAGTGAGGCCATAGGATATTAAATGAGGAGTTGCAATTATGATACAGAGTCCTGATGCATTCTGGTAACCCTTGCTTCCGTTACATCAGGTGTAAGCAACCAGGAATTTAAGTATTTTTATGTCTTAAACACTCATTGTCAGCAATATGCAACAGTAAAAACTCTACCATTAATGATAATGAAATATTTTACATGTTTTAACAGTTGCTCTTGGATTCTGTATTCCTGGATTTTTTGTTATTCTCTTGTGTGAACTGACACAGCTACTGTTTCATACATTCATTGCTGTGCACTAAATTACTATCTTGCTGTAAGTGTATGCCTAATTGCAAAAAGCACAGTTCACATTTTTTCAACCCAGTAACTTACCGAAATGATTAGACTGAAAAACTGTGTGTGCCTCTGAATAAGTTGATTTGTCTTTTGATTTTTTTTTTAAATAATTAATTATATTCCATTTTCTGGGATCTCTTTTCCTACATCTTTTCAGATGTAGTTGAAGGAGAACTCTTACTTACATTGTACAAATTCAATCATCAGGAATGACTTAAGTTTCAGGTAGTCATTGAATCATAACCTGATCTGATGAAGCAAACCTTTAGGAATCTGTTCATGTGCTTTTATTGTACAAGGGTTGTGATATGTGTTGTGCTGTGTGTTACGTTATGTGTTCATATATATATCTAGAAGTGTGCATGTGTTTATGAGTGCCAGCTGGTTGAATCTGACACTGGTAACATAACTGATTGTCCATGATAATGCATTTTTTTACACACTGCTTTAAGAAGATTCTGCAAAAGAATTTGTAGATTCTCATGAGTCTTAGGACCACTAGGCATTGCTATAATGGTTTCAAAAGCTCTCCATGGCCAGAAGAACCAGTTGTTTGAAGCCTGCAGTAAAATGAGTTAAGAGGGAATCCCACTATTTAGACAGAAACTGGTCTTTTTGTTGGACAATAAATGAAAAGTCATTCTCACAGTTTGTGTAAATCTCACCTCAATCATCCTTTTAGCTCATTCTCTGAACTAGGAACAATTGCCCACCGTTCTGTCAGCAGCTTACTGCTTATCTCTGCGGACCTAGTATGCTGCTTAACATCTCTGAAAAGACAATAATTTTCTGTGTCCTTCTTGTTTAGCTACTGCTGTGTTTACTGAAAGTTTAAGGAAGGCATATTCTGCATGTGGAATTAAAGACTTTTACATGAACTGTGAAGGCTAATGAGATAATTGCATCATGACATTGGTGCAAGCACCTTTGAGCTTTGTACTGTGTTGGTTCATACTTATATATAGATGCCCAAAAAGGTGTCTAAACATAATCATAATAGAAATGGGGATGAGAAGTGTAAACTTCAGAGTATGAAACATGCAGGCTGAAAGCACACATGAAAAGAACACATAACAGCATGCAGAAAAAAATAATTGTGATTTTAGTATTAGCATTAAAACATAGATAAATAACATCAATCTATAATAAATATATTAATTTAGAATAATGAATATTTTGCTTTGAAAGGGAAGAATAAGTTTTATATTTGTAAATCTACAAAAAAGCTTTTCTCATATTTTTGCCTTCTGAAAGATCTTTTTAGGTACTGCAAGACAAGCAATATTGTGTTGAAGAGCCAAGTGTGATATCTGAATAATGTATACCTATTTGTATATGTTTGTGGGTTGTCCTTTTAAACCAATGATGTGTATACAAATATTCCTTTGATTAGGCTTTTAGAGTGCTGTTAAGGGAAGAAAAAGTTTCAACATCCCTTTAACCCTAGAGCACCAAAACTTTCGCTGAAATTAATTGGAAGACTATTGCTTTTGAATTTCAATAGGTGCTGAATTAGATTGTATACAAAATAGTTGAGCTGTTTCTCGAAGCAAAGCTTTCATTATCTTGGGGGAGTCAGCTTTTATCTCCAAATCCAGACTCTGTGTGCATTTTTATATTCTCCGAAATTCAGAATGAGAGGGACAAAGAACATGTAAAAAGACTTAAAATTGTCTGGGACATAAAGTACTGGAATGGTACGTGAAGATTGACTGAAATTGTGATCAGAAGTAAGACAATTAGTGAAGTATCTTGACTTTGCTCTTTCACCATGAAGTCATAGTAATTTGCAACTTTTCATGTATTATTTTTCTTGGCCTTTTAAATAAAACCTAACAGACCCAATTCACTAATGTCTCACCGATATTAAAGAGGTATTATTAGGGTCTATTGAGGATTCTTCTTCCTATATCAGTTATGTATACATTATAGAACTAACAGGATTTGTTTTACTGTGCAAAGTTTTGGAATACATCTGAAAAGAGGGAAGTGCCAGCCACCTGCAGTAATAAGTACCCAATGTCTTCCTGAGGACACCCAAATTGTTTTGCCTCAATAAGAATACAATAGTACAGGTGTTTGTATATGTATGTTGTGTTTGTTTGCTGGTGATAGGTTTTTATTCCTTCCTCTCTGCCCCCAGAAAATAATGCTAGTGTTACTATGATTATTTCTGTAAGGGATCTTGGAAATGCTTGGCTGCCTTTGGATAGGCTCGTGATTTGGAACTAGTGACGTCGCTCAGAGCCTCTTTTGTACTCAACCTTCCTTTTGCTGTAATTTTGAGAAACTTTCAGTATTTAGAGGAGAAATTGTCTTGACCTATGAAAACTTTTCAACAGTTTCCTGTTGAAAAGTCAAGACCTTACCCTGTTTTTAGCCCATTATGTTCTACTTGCAGGGGAAAAAAATACCTCTTTTATTGAGTCTACTGATTTAGTTGTTGTCAGTGTGTGGGTTTTTTTGTGTGTCTGTGTATATGTGTGTGTGTGTTTGTGTGTGATTGTGTGTGTGTGTAAAATGTGTTTGGAAACCAGTGTAGTGCTTTTTTTACTGACTGGACTGCTCCTGAAGTGGTCATGCTTCTGAAGCAGTTTATATCTGCCAGGCTGGGTAGTTCTCATACTTCAGATGAGAAGGAATATTCTTCGATACCAGACAGATTTTTTCAGTTTGATTTTTATTGTTACTTTAGCTTTCTAACATTAAATAAATACTTGGACTTGTTAAACAAAAACTGTGAAAACCTTAATTAAAAAACAAACTTTTTGTTTCTGAACATAGTATCGATACTACGTTCTTCTAGTTTAAAATTAACAGTGACATTAAATTGTTAATTATTATGAATTATTGAATCTACTGGAGGGTATTTTTTTGTGTTGGGCAGATTGGATCAGTCTCACTCTTGCTATAAACAAAATAAAGCCTTTTAAGTTTGCGAGAATAGCACTATTAAATTTTACTTTACAGAGGGAGGCGAAAATCAGAGAAACCAGCTTTTTATCAGGCTAAAATATTGACATAAAACTAAATTAAGGAAAGCTAATTTTCAAGTTTAATTGTTTATAAATGATTGTGTAGTATGGTAAAAATACATATATGCTGTTTCCTCTGAGATAACTACATGAACCATCTCAAAAGGCTGCATCGTAATTATGTGGCAAAACACAAGAATACTCAGCACATTTTACTCTCAGCCTTGGGGGTTTTTTAATAGATTGACAGATGGTGTTTCAGACCGCTTTCTAAGTTTTCTGACAAAATCAGACTTGATTTCGATTTTTAATTCTGTCTGAGAAGACCACAGTTGAGATTGTTCTGGTGTTGAGATGTTTGATCTGGGATTTTTTAGCATGTAGTATTTACCAGGTAGTTAACAATACTTCAGTGCAGACACTGTTAAAGTCATGTGGAGCTGACCATTTTACTCATTTTATTCACCTTCTGTCAGTTTTAGTATGGTCGGATGTCTACTTTTATGTAAGAGTTTCATGTCTTTCATTCATGCTTGCTGCTGTGAGTAAAATCTGCTGATCCAAGTTTTGACACTAGTGTGCATGTTAGCTATTTCTTTTCTGAGATCAGGAAATAGAAAACAGAGCCTATAGGAATCTGTTTTCTGCTTGCAAAAGAATTCGGTTACTGAGCATCAGGTCTGCACTGGGTGCCAACAAATGATGTGAAATGAAAATGCAGTTCTGTCACTTTTGAAATCTGCTATCAAGTTACTATGAAAACATGATCTAAAAACGATTTATATTGATAGTTAATTTATTTTCTGACGCCAATTGTGAGATTCTTTAAAAATGCCTGTTCTAAAATACTGTGGTTTTTACAATATCAAAGAATTGTGGAAGTATGCACAATTGTGGAAGTATGATTTAATATGGACTAAAAGGTTGCACTGTATTGGGGTTTTGGGGGAGCACGTTTATTTGTAAGTTGCACAACAAATGATGGAAGTTAGCCAGCCAGCTGAATGTCATATTTCATTTTAGAGCATAGCCTCATTCACTGGATTTCGCATTCAGAATTTTCTTATTTGTAGTCTTCAGAGTACTGACATGATTTTAGATTTTGGAGAGCAACAGGAATATTTTAGTCTTTTGGCCTTTAATGGTAATATAACCAAAACAAGATTAAAACAAACATAAATCAAGAGATAATATTTCTTTTGGTTCAGTGATTTATGATTCTAAGAACTAGTGTGTGTTCTTTACAGTCTAGTTTATTTCAAAGGCACTGGAATTTATTCCAGGTAATACTCACTGCAGTGTTATGGCTTTAGCAGATAACAAAATCAGGGAAATATCCAAACATATTAAAATTTATTTCTGTGTTGTAATAAAGATATGCTAAGATCTGTTAAAAATATTTTAATATCTTAAGTATAAATTATTACAATTATTACAACTTTTTTAATGCTAATAGTTTAGTAGACAGCAATAAAACATAATTTTAAAGAGTTAAATGAGAATCCTTTGGATTTTTACAGGTAATGCTATTGCTTCATGCTTTCTATATTCAGTGCGTCCTTTTTAAAGCTTAAAAATACTTTGCGCTTTTAGGTTGTTCTACTTTTTGTGCCAGTTTAGAACTAGGAATGAATTTTTACTTCTTACAGTCCTGCAGTATCCAAGATCCAGTATCTGAATGGTGACCTATACCAGAATGAGAAGTGTGGAATTTCGCTACCATTCCAGACATTTCAAATGAGACTTCTCTAATTTTTTACAATGGGTAGTAATACCAATTTCTAACAATAGCTTTAGCTGATAAACTTAAGCAAGTTATCCCTCTTCCCAGTTAGAGGAAGAATGTTTGCATGACCTTAGTTCATGTGCATGGTTTTCTAGTCTTTTCTTGGTTTTGTTGCAAAGAGATTAAGTTTTAAGAAAGGAAACATGTATAAACATCTTTTTTTCATTGAATAGGAAACCTGTGTGCTACAGGTGTTGCATTCCCACAAAGGAAGAAGTAGACAAAACAAGGAGGGATCATAAGCATTAAGTGAACTGGGAGTTTACCATTATCAAATGAAAGAAAGTCTCTCAGGGTACTTAGGCAACATATTTAAAAATTATAGTAAAAATGCTATACTCAGGTTTTGTTGTTTGTTGTTTGTTTTTTTTTTAAATCTGTTCAAAATAATAAAATTATTTAGTTATTTGTCACATATATATTATATGTAATGGACATTTAATTTTTTTAAACTTAGATGGGTCTATTAATAGAAAATAGTTACATATCCATCTTACAGTTTTACGATAGCATTTTCTGAATAACTGATAAGTGTGAATAAAATAGCATGCACATCATTTCTTGTGTATGCCATCTGCTGTCATATTCCTGTCTGCTGATAAAAATTCATCAGACCATTTGACTTCTCTGAAATGAGAACTTACTGGAAGAGCTCTGGAGAATCCTCCAGAAAGAAGTGGTAACAAAAGCAGGTGCATTGGGTAAGGGGTAATATTTACAAAATTCAGTCCACTAGGGCTTGTTCAAAAGATACGTAATATGTCTTTGGACTTAGTTTTATATCTGCCTTTTTCATCATATTAGGCTTGGGAAGTGAATATTGTGAACTGCAAATAATTTCTCTGAGACAAGTGCGAGCTCTGTCAGCAGAGCAAGCTGCATGATGGTCTGTCATTCACATTTCAAGTAAGTTGAACAATAAAACAGTGATTTTATTGTGACTAGAAGATGTAAAAGGTTTTGACCCTGAAACAAATGTCTTTTCTGTAGTTGTCTCTTTTTTTTAATTTTTTTTTTATTCTATTCTGATGTTTTAAAGCTGTGTAAGTAAATACATCTACATATCCCTATAAGCATACCTATATACGTAAATATATCTATGTGCAAAAATACAAAGTCATCACATACATACTCTAAACGTCCCAAAAATTATGATTTAGTGTCTGACTCACAAGAGACCTGCTGAAATCACCTGAAGCACAATATAAAGTTGCTTTTCCAGTTCCCGGTTCATTAGAAGAGTGATTGAATTGGTGCCCCCGCATTATGCCAGGAGAATGGCTTTCTAATAGATGGTTTCTTTTTCATATTAAAAAGTCAGGGGAAAAAAAAACTACGAGTCATTTAAAAAGGTTCTGTTGTCAAAATTCTGTTCATTAGTCTGATAATTCTTGCTTTTTGCAGTACAGATGGTGTTGTGTATGGGTAACTATGATGAAGACTGACGTCCCATTGTAGAGTGGACGTCAAGTGTTTTCAGGTTGTGGAAATAAGGATTCTCTTAGAGATCCATTTTCCAAGGAAGTGACTGGTGTTCTAGTACTTAGTAGGATGTCCCCATCCTACTAAGACCATCCAGACCTTGTTTAAAGATGAGCTTTTTTTGTTTAATGTGAAGAACTGCAAACATCAGAAATTAGAGGACTTGCCTCCTTTGAGGCAGTGGAGCGATCAGTCCATTTACCTCGGCTGCTTAAACGTGAAAGTAGGTTTTAATGTTTACTACCTTGCTGTGACTAAGTGGAATATTGGATATCTTAGATTCAGTTAGAATTAGGGGTTTATATTGTATCTGTGATGCTGAGTCAAAAAAGAAACCTTTTCATGAGCATTTATGTATGTAGTGCTTGCTCATGATTGTATTTGTAAACCATAATTCACTTCCAGGGACTAGCTGCAAAGTGATGAAGTAGACACAGTTGTGTGTGTGTGTGCAGTTGAATATTCGCACGGAAAAGTAACATACTTCTTTTATGTTCTGATATTTTCCTCTGTAAGATAGACATTACTTCCAGCATAAATTCACAGTCCTCCATTCCCTCTTTTCTCTAATACGTTTTAAATGTACCTAACTTCCAAGGGATTTCAGTGTCTTAAGGCATCTTATGTATCCCTGTGAGGAAAGGCAGGAACCACTGAGAGTGATAGCAATGATTATATAGTTAAAAGTCTACTTAAAAGAAAATATGAAGCAGAACAGTGTGTCAGCAGATTATTTTTTTAATTATACCTCTGCAAAAAAAATTACAGAACTTTGAAAATACAATAGAATTATTGAAGTAATTGAAATATTATTGAAGTAATTGAAATATTATTAAAGAAATGGGAATGTGAGTGATACTACCAAATACCGATAAAATTGCAGGAATTACTGCAATCAGTTTGTTCATGATACATTGTTTTAAAGTTTATGGAATTTTAGAATGAAATGCCACATTTATAAATTGGCAGTTCTGTGCAGTGATCTAGTTTAACGTCACAAATGTAAGTATGAGAATTGGGTTTCAGTGCAAGATTTTTATATTTTTTTATTTCTTTAGGAAGTTCATAAAGTCTTCACCTATTGGAAGAGGTTTAAATAAAAAAAGAGCATTGATTTAAACTCATTTGAGAAAGGCATTGCATTTCAGTTAGCATTTATCTGTTGCTGTAGCATTTATCTGTTGCTGTATACTAAATTCTATTCCAAATCAGATGGCCATTTTGACTTTTGTGTAGAAGCACTTATTCAAGATCTCAACTACAGGAATAAAGGCAACTTTATAGATAAAAATGAACACAAATAGATTACACAAAGTATGAGCAAATTGATTACGCCAACACATTCCAATACATTCCTCAATCCACAGACAAGGTTCAAAATGGATTCTATATAGATAAATTCAAACCGTCCTCCCTCCAATGTTCATTGTAACTTTTGGTGCTTTAATATTTTATTTGATGCTTTTAATATTTAATATTTTGGTGCTCTGTATTTATCTTGAATCACAAATTAATTAATAAATGAGTATACATCTTTGTCCTTGATTCCAGGCAGTGTCTGACACAAAGATTGGTGGAAGTTTGGACTGGAAATCTGGGGCTTCTTTTGCACCATTTCAATTAAAATTGTTTGACGTGGAAACATCTGTGTGGCAGTACAATAGCTGTAACATGACAAAATTAATGTATCTGAGCTGCTTATATTCTGAGCTAAAGGTTAGGCTAAAAAGAATTAAAAAAGGTACATTAGTTAAAATGTAACAGAGTGATTCATCTTTATTCTTAACAGAGCTGACTAAAAGTAATGGTGAATGAAAATTCATTTATTTTTGGTTCCTGAGTCTTTAAAAAAAAAAAAAAAGAGGCTGTAACATGATTTCTGGGAGCAGTCTATTGTTCCACAGGGCTGAGAACTAGGAAATGACATAACAGATTTGCTAAGGTAGGGTAGGGTCTGTATATTGTGGAGTTCATAAAGCATGATAGACTCATGTATGGGTACCTGAACAAGATCACCTTTTTGGATTTTATATTCTGTTTAAGGTACAAAAAATAGCTGCTTACTTCATCCTCTTATCTTTAACTTATGACCTGCCTGCATCTGTCTAAACAAGCATCTTTATGCTCGCTGCAGTGGTGTTTCTATTTTATGCAGAGATTAGGGCTGAGGAATTCTGATTCTGGATATCAAGAGGTTAGAGATTGCTTAGAATAAATCCCCTGCATTTCTTCATTTCATCCATATTTTTCTGTTATATAATTTATAAATAAATAAATTCATAATTCTCCTGTCAATAGTGTATCTTCTATCACCTGAGGTGAGTGAGCTGTACAAACTTAACATATCAACTCAACAAGTTTCTTTAGTAGAAAACCTCTTTTAAAATTGATGGGTTGCTGCAGTATGCAGTGCACTGAGGAAAGGAAATATTTGTAGGTTTTTTTCCCTCCTGACTTCTGACCCTTGAAATTAAAAGCACTTCTCGCACTCTGTCAGTTGCTGTTAAACCTCAGGAAAAATGAGTTGCTTTTCTTGGCAGAAATTGGTTTCATTGACATTAAGATGACGAGTCTGAAACATGAGTCTGATATTATGAGAGAGTCTGAAACATTAGCCCAGACTTAGACATGCTGCCAGAATTTTTTGCCCCTTTTTACATATGGTGCTGAACTATGCAGAATATCCATGCTGTATATGTTTCTTCACGTTTTAATGGTTTGGTTTTTGTTGAGGTTTTTTGGTGTTTTTTTTTTTTATTTGTTCTGTTTTGTTTTTTAGCATCAAAGATGTATGGTTGGAAACTGTTTCGAAAAAGTTTTCTGTTGACTAGTGACAAGGTCCCAAAGTCATTCACATTTGTATACTTCAAATGAGACTTTTCAAAATATTGAAAAATTGGTTACAGCTGGCTGCACACCCTAATGGTTGGAAATAAAACTCCCATACCAGTCATAACCAGAAATTCAATTTCACTTATGCACAGTGAGAGCAACAAAATACAGTTTCTTTCCAAAGAGGTGACAGTGCAGTCAGAACTTCTACAGCTGCCTTTCATGCACTGATAATTAAAAAAAATAAAAACAAAATCCCTAACTGGAGAATACACCCTCCCTTTATAATTATCTATTTCAAAGCTGTAATCGAGCATTTCATTATAAAGATGCTAATCAATCCAGAACAATACTCCTGGGACAGCACACGCACCCAGAGACATAACAGTTATAATAGAAATGCTGCATAAACTTCACCGGATTATAAGAGTTGCTCAAGTGTTTCTGTTCTGAAAGATGAAACTCCCACAAGTGCCTTGTAGTGTTCTATGTAGAAAGTTAGGCCCATCTTCTAGGTTGTCGATATACTGGGGGGAGAAGGGGAGTTTTCATGCATTTACAGCTACTGCCTCCTTTGAGAATGCACGTAGAACCAGTTTTGGAGAGAAAAGACAAGGCAGAAAGAACCATGTCTCATCAGTACCACCTAAGGAGACTTTCCACTGTGCTTTTTGTAACCGGTCTTGCCTGTCCCGCATCGGCCTTTTTAGCCACCAGCGCGCTTGCAGCAAGCATGGATAGAGCCCTTCCCGTATCTTCGTTCATGAAGCCTAGCCATGATGATGACAGGAAGCCAAAACCGGAATTTTCTTTGTAGATTATGTTTTCAGTTTTGTTTTTATTATAATTAATGTATAATTGTTTATATTATCATTATAATGTATATTAATTTATCATTATTTGCAGCACCTTCTAAAATCTGTTGAAGAAATTTTATCTCTATGGGATAGTACAGACGTTCCAGCAAGAATGTTTGAGCCTAACATTTACAGCCCTCTTTGATAGTGCAATGTTCACAGCTTTGGGACTTCTGCAAAAGACTGACAGCCACAATATTGTGCTTCATGTGAGATTTGTGTGTCTCTGTTACACGTGTGACATTTTCTGGAGGAGAGTAACTTTTTTCTGCCTGTGTTTGGGAAACAATGTTGTGGTGGCATGGATGCTGAGGATGTTAAAATGTTTTTATGAGACTGTCTGAACGCTTAAATTTACTCTGTGCTTCTACAGTGTCAGCGTGTGGTATTTTGTGCTTTATTGTCTGGTCCAAAGCATGAAGGTAAATTCTAAAATGTGTTCTGATAGCCCCATTTTTGAACTGTGTATTTATCTTGAATCACAAAGCAGTATGTTTACAGACTACTACTTTCCATCTTGAAATTCTAGAAACGTAGAAGCAGAAAGCAGAAGGAAAAAGCAGAAGTCCTGGAAGTCTTTGCATATGAGGCACATGTCTGAAAGGCAGATAGATATACTGTCTCTTCTACCTTTCAATACAAATTTGAACTCTGCGAATGAGACCTTTTTGTAATTGCGTGTGTGTGTGTGTACATGCATTTATGTTCTTAAACATGTGCTTTTGTGGTCATTGAATTAATTGCTTTGTCTTATCTATGTATATTTTAATTCATTCTGATGCTCAGATTATAAAAGATACTCAAAATTGGAATGAAAGAGGGCTGTAATCTAACATTCTTTATGTTTTCACACCTATGCATTTTTATCAAAAGTGACAAACATAATTAGGAAAATAACCTTTCTTTTGCATCGTATCTTCAGTCTATTTCTTTCTTATGATTTTTTGACTGTTAATTTAGAAGACAAACTATCAGTAGTGCCCACAGTTCAGTTATTTCAGCAATTTAATGTTCTGTAACATTTTTTATTTGATTTGTCTTGCTAATTTCAGAAGGAAGATACAACAGTTTGCCTGTTTCAGGAGTTGTGTCATTATTCATAAGTACTGAGAGAGGTAATTGAATATATGTGTATATATATATACACGAACCAGTAATATGTAGGAAGATTAGTAGGATGAAACTGTTCCACTGTATGGATAGAAAAACAATTTTTCCCAAATACGACGTTGCCTCTGTAATATTGTGGTGGACACACATGCCCTGTCCACGTCACAATGTACTATTGATTTGTGTTTTATGTATGTTGTAAATGTATTTCATTAGCTGTATCCAGTAGAGTTTAGATTCATTTTTTCTTATACCCTTTATGAAAACAGTGTTCATTTTGATAGGTAGCATATTCTTACTTTCTTGCTGAAAACTGACAAAAAGATGCTGCAAAAAGAGTTGAAGGTTACATAATGTCAGTCAGCAAATTAACATTAGTCTGGCAGTTATCACCTTGTTGCCAAGACGAGCATGTTTGTAAGAATAAGATCGCAGCTGGTTTTTCTTTAATATCGTCAGCCCAAAAAAGATGAGTGCTTAGGAAGCTGTTGCGGTACGTAGATTGCTTAAATTTCAGAAATTCTTTCTGAAATGTTTCCTGAATAAGGACATAAAACCAGTGGAGAATATATGGAATATACATAATGTATTAGAATCTATTATAACAGCGTTGTAAGAACCACAGGTCTAGCAGGGATTTATTTTTGTTATCACATTGTTGTAACTAAGACATTTGAGTACAAAGTTGCCTCGGCAAAACAGTACGAATGAAGGCTCTTGGTATAGAAACTACACAGCTTGCAAGCACAGAGAATATCTTAAAATCAAAAATGAGAAGAAAGTGTATGATTAATGCTTTGTATAATCTCAGATTATTAGGTTGTTTAATATTTAGTAATAGGTTTCACTGTGGAAATCTTTTGTTATTCTCAGTTTGCTTTCACCAGATTGAATACAAGAGGTCTGTGGGGATATAACCTTTCTGCTTCTCGCTTCCCATTTGAAGGGGATTGAGGTATAGGTTCTGTGAAGCACCTGAAGTGCCACTTTAAGTGGTTATACTAAGCCACTCATTTCTACTAATTACAGATAAATCTATAGTAGTTAAAGAGGTCTGAAAAGAAAAGTGTGTTATGAACCATGCTGTCCAGCCCTGCTGATAATTTCGTGGTTCTATTTGGTAACAAAACTGTGTTGTCGACATTATGACATTAGTTTGGGGGTCTAAAAGTGTACCAAGTGGTACTTTCCTTAATAACGAAACTTGACATTTATACTCTTTTTTTTTTTCTGAGTTTACAAATTTTACTATATACTTTAAATTTTTTTTTTAGACTAGTAAAAAGTGTTGTATGTTACAAAGATACTTTGTAGTACTCCTCTTTTTCTCTGAAAGACCTTGCGCAGTTATGTTGTATCTTAGTATGGGAAATGCATAGTGCTGCTATTGCTTTGGGAAGTTTTTGTATTTCATTATCAAATAATTTTATAATGCCAACTACTTTTGAAAAACAACCATTTCAACTCTCCATCTTTTTCCTCTAATACAATTGTATTGCCATCAGCAACATTATAATAAAATGCAGTCAGGCTAAGCTAGCTGCAGTTGGATTACTGTTCTATGTGTACTGCAAATTCACTCTTTCATTCAGTCATGCTTCAATCTGATTAGCCAACAAGTATATTGGATAGTATTGAAACAAAACTATAAAGTGAAAAAAGAAAAGCCATAAAAGAAGGAATAACAGAGAAGAGAGACAAGAGATACTGAAGTCAGATTTGACCCGTTAGCTCCAAACTTTCAAATGTATTTCCAGCTTTATTTTAGTATATGCAGTACTCAGTATGCTTCAATCATGCCTGATCCTAAAGCTGAGGCAAAATCTGCATTTTTCGTATTTTCCCTACATAAAAAACACACAGAAAAAGCAAAGAAGGAAATAAGGTGGCTCTTTAGATATAACCGATATTAGCCAGTCCTGTATAGCATTGGAGCTGTAGTCATTCTCTTTGCTTGGTCATCTAAGTACCTAGCTGTGAGAGGAAGTAAGCCCACTAAAAGTTGCTACTTGTGACAAGTGACTGCTCCCAGAACTCAGCTACTCATGGTACAACCTATTGCTTGTAATATTGCTTTGACTAGTTGTGCTTTTTCATAGGACTGCCAGGAACATCTGCTTGAAAGTTGATTTTGGAGCCCCTTTTCCTGGAAGTGTGGGATGAGTATGTTTTATATGGGACAGTGTCTCACATGCTCATAGTATCACAGTATGAGCAAGGTTGGAAGAGACCTTAGAGATCAAGTCCAACCTATAGTCTAACAGTACATCATCTAAACCATGGCACCAAATGCCTCATCCAGCCTACTCTTGAACACTTCCAGGGTCGATGACTCCACCACCTCCCTGGGAAGCCCATTCCAATGGTGGATCACCCTTTCAGTGAAGAATTTCCTCCTAATATCAAGTCTAAACCTCCCCTGATGGAGCTTGAGACTGTGCCCTCTTGTTCTGTCGCCAGTTGCCTGAGAGAAGAGACCGACTCCTGCCTGACTACAACCTCCTTTCAGATAGTTATAGGCAGTGATAAGGCCACCCCTGAGTCTCCTCTTCTCCAGGCTGAACAACCCCAGCTCCCTCAACTGCTCTTCAGAGGGCTTGTGCTCCAGCCCCTTCACCATCCTTGTTGCCCTTCTCTGAACACATTCCAATAACTCAACATCTTTCTTATACTGAGGGGCCCAGAACTGGACATAGTACTCCAGGTGTGGTCCAGGATTAATCTGTCCTAAGAATGTAATAGACAGCCAAAGGAGACTTTTAACACACTATCTATGACACAGACCTTAGTACAAATGATCTGCTCTTCCATTTTTTGTTATTTTGAGCATAGTCATTGTAATGTTCTTAAGCCAAACCTCGGAGGCAAACAATTCATAAAATCATAAAATTTTGAACAGTTTGTGTGGGAAAATAATCTCAAGTCTAGCCATTAATATAGCACTAGATCTACCATTGAACTGTGTCCCTAAGCACAACATCTACATGCCTTTTAAATATCTTCAGGGTAGTGAATGAACTGCTTCCCAGAGCAGACTGTTTCAATGTTTAGCCACCCTTTCCTAATATTCTAAACCTGTCTAGCACAGCATAAGACAGTTTCCTCTTGTCCTGTCACTTTTTACTTGAGAGAAGCCTAACCCTAACTCACCTTTTCTCCAGGCTAAACAATCCCAGCTTCTTCAGCTACTTCTCATAGAACTTGTGCTCTAGACTCTTCACCAGCTTTATTTCTCTTCTCTGGACTCACTTTGGTACCTCAGTGTCCTTTCTGAACTGAGGGACCCAAAACTGAACATAGTATTCAAGGTGCAGCCTCACCAGTGCTGAATAGAGGGGGACAAGCCCTGCACTGGTCCTGCTGGCCATACTATTGCTGATTTAAGTCAGGATGCCAGTGGCCTTCTTGGCCACCTGGGCACACTGCTAGCTCATATTCGGCTGCTGTAGACCATCTCCCCCAGGTCCTTTTCCACTGAGCAGCTTTCCAGCCACCCTGTCCCCCGCCTGTAGCACTGCCAGGGTTTATTGTGCCAAAGTACAGGACCTGGCACTTGGCCTTGTTGAGCCTCATGCTGTTGGTCTTGGCCCATCAATCCAACCTGTCCAAGTCCCTCTGCAGAGCCTCCCTACCATCCAGCAGATCAGCAATTGCACTTAAGTTGGTGTTGTCTCCGAATTTACTAAGGGTAAACTGAACTCCTTCATCCACATCATCAAGAAGGATATTGAATAGGACTGGCCCCATGCTGATCCCTGGGGAGCATCACTAGTAACAGTGAATCTACACACCATACTATGGGTTTCACCCTGTTTCTTTTCTGTGGTTGAAGAAAGAATATGATAACACAGATTAGCCAGGTATTTATTTCAGCTGTATTTTTTTTTAAGGTGTTGGTTTTTTTCTTCCCTTTCTGTCCCTCTGTCTTTCTGTCTTTTTGTCTCATCTTTTTTTAACCAGTGTCAGAATAGATTTTGCTTTCTTTAATTTCTCCTGTGGGCAGAGTCAGAGCTGTACTATTACAGGGTAACTACAGCTAAGTCATAGGAGTCAAAACCAGGATATTGACAGAGTTTGTGGTTTTCAGGCAGGAAGTCAGTCTTTATAGAAGATTTTCTCTGTTATCTGTGACTTTGTAATATGGTTTAAATTATTACAATAGCTTTTCAACAACATATTGTTTTAATATCCATTGACAGATAACACTGTATGCTTTTCTCATCTAGCAAAGGCTGTTTCCAACTCAGGACTTCAGCCATTGCCAGCACAATGCTTTTTTCTTGAGTCATTATTTGGGAGGCACAAAGTTAAGAAGTTACGCGATGTTCTAATGAATTGTTTCTGCACCATGAATAAGGGAAGTTCTTATGACCTGTGGAAGTGACTAAGATGGCATAAGTTTATAAGCACTGAGATAGCTGTCAGCTTACAAATTGGTATTTTAATCTGTGATTCAGAATGTGACTGAAATTGTGTAAAGGTCAGGCTAGGCAGGATTTTCTTTGTATCATCAAAAATTACATATAAACATGCTTATTTTTGTAATTAAAAAAAAATTGAACTTTGAAACAGCTTTCTACGTGGGATAAACATCCCAATGATGCACTTTTAAAGTACTTTGCTGCCATTGAGTTGGTTTATTCACTAGACAATTTAATTTATTTCTTTGGTTATTGAAAATCTGTTTTCTATTTTTCATGGTAACAGAAGGATCCTTGTAAGTCCAAAATAGACTTACAAAATAGAATCGGATTTCTGTATTAAGTTGCTTAATATAAGCAAAATTCTACTTATCGCTGCAACTCACTTGTGCTTTTCTGGTGATACAGTTCAAATGCCTGCATGACATCAGAAACATACTGTTCTAGGATGGCTGCTTACTTGTGTTGGAATAACTGTAACAGGGAAATTCAGGAAAGACAGAAGAGCATTAGGATGTATCCAGAGATTAGTAAGGCTAAACTTTGAACAATCAGCACAGATTTCTTTTAAATTTTCTTAACCATGTGTTTGTATTTTGGCTTTTTAAAGAAGAAAGCCACAATGAAACATGGAATTTTTCCACCAGGTCAGCTATGAAAACTTCTATCATGTTTAATCAAGAAAAGAGCAATTAAAATGTAGAATTTCTGACAGTTGCCTTCATTGTTTTGGAAAATAAATTTAATTCTTTTTAAAAGAGTTTGTTTTACCCAGAAGTGTAAACATTAATTTTTATTCATTATTTCCTATTCTTTCTAGTAATGATTCAGCTGTCAGTCAGGTTTTTGCAGCCAAGATTTGTCCATGAAATCTGTTTATTTCCTTTAAGAACAGAACTCCGTTGATATGGTTATATGTGAAGTATTTGCACTTCTTCCAAGACTAGCTACAGTAATATTTTAAATCTATTTATTTATTTAATTTTTTTTGTGTTTTTATGTTATTAGACATCTGTAGTTTAGGGGAATGGATATAATTTAGGGTTGTGGGTATGATGAATGAAGTGTAGAAACAGAATTTCAGCACAGTCTTCTCTTTTAATCTTTGTTGTTAGTGTTCTTGGAGAAACACTGTTTGGTTTGTTGTGGGGTTTTTTTAAATATATAAGATGTATTGGTTGCTTTCCTGTGGTAAACTAGAGGGGCTTTTTATGGGAAGCCCCTGGGGCAAACTAGAGATGGCCATAAACTAAAATTCTGTCTCTATAAACAATTTAAAACTTTGGAAAACTTGAACTAGAAATCCTATTTGTGTAACAGTACAAACAAACTCCCATATCTTCACAATCGTTTTTTCCAAAATATTGTAAATTACTGGATTTTTGATTGCATGGTTTTGGTTTTTGTCGTTGGTTGGTTGGTTGGTTGGTAATTTTTTTGTTTGTTTGTTTTTTGTCTTTTTGTTCTCGTGTGGTTTGTTATCTGGTTTTTTTGTTTGTTTGGTGGTTTAGTTTTGATTTTTTTCCTATATGGATCCCTATAACGGCTATGAGATTTTATTTTCTGTGTTAAAGTCTTTCCTGAGACCTCTTCTGTGTTGTGATGAACTTCCATTATCAAACATTTCCATACACACATAGGCATGGAAAACCAAGTAGATAAATAAAATCAGTATTTATTCTCTTTTCTTTTCTTTTCTTTTCTTTTCTTTTCTTTTCTTTTCTTTTCTTTTCTTTTCTTTTCTTTTCTTTTCTTTTCTTTTCTTTTCTTTTCTTTTCTTTTCT
>VXBA01002961.1:298520-316749 GCA_013399895.1 Serilophus lunatus | reverse complement strand
CCCCTCCCCTCTCCTCTCCTCTCCTCTCCCTTATGTGTTATTGTTAGGTATATTGCCTTGTTTCATAGATAGATCTTTCAGAGATACTAGCGGAATTATTTTTGATTATTTAATACTGCAGTTATGCAGCACTTACCCTAAAATAAGAATAGCTTTTATTAAAGCTTCATAGAGAGAGGTTTTTTTTCCAAATAACTGTTGATCTCTCTGTAGCTATTATGATTTCCTACCAAGGAGAAGCCCCATCTTTCTGCACTAGTGCAGTTCAAATGTGTTAACAAGGGCTGCTAGTAGAGTACCTCACTGTGTATTAATTCTGCAAGGCAGGTATTAGTCCTCGGATGACAAAACTAGAACAACCTGGTGCTGCAGGTGCTGTTTATGTTTTCACTGTCTTTGGTACACACACTGGATGTAACAAACCGCAGTCAGGAGGAAAAAGAAAAGGGAAGTAACAATGTAACTTAAGAATTAAAAATGATTTAGATGAGGTTTTCATTTTGGATCTATTAAGGTGTCTTGATTTGGACATGGATAGTTGTCTTGATAATAGCTTTTAGCCCTTGTGAGAAATTACATCTCCAGGTTAGTTTTCACAAATAAGGCAAGTGCAGACCTACATACCACGTAATTATCAATCAATTAATATCAATGTTGGTACAGTTGTCTGTAGCTGGGGCCCTGTCTGAAGGTTTGTTGTTTTTTGTGGGTAAAGCTGAGGCAGATTTATGTGAAGAACCTTGGTAGCCCCTTTGCTTGCTTCTGTCTAGTGTTATCAGCCTGTTATCTGCATGCCTCTATTAACAGTATATCTTCAGCTCACTTGGAAGAAAAATGACTCACCTGCCATCTTTATTCATGTTCTTCTCTTGACTGTAAGTTTGTTGTGGAGGCTTAAGCAGGCAAAGAGGGAAAGCAACAGGCAAAGGATCTTCTGGAAACTTTACCTTGTTTATTGGGTTAGCTAGAGCCATGACAATGGGAAGGATCAAAGAAAGGAAGTACTGAGGCCTTTCATTTTTATGATCTTAGTGATAATGAATATTACCGTCAAAGCAGAGTCAATGACAGTAGTATTCCCAAGTGGTTGTATGTACATTTAGAATGAGAGAATAGAATGGAGTTTTTATTTAAAAAAAAATGCTCCTTTTTCTTCTCAACCTTTTTTTTTTTTTCCCACAGGTTTTAGAATCCCTTCATTTGCAGACAGCTTTTAGAGGATAAATGCACATTCGCATATCAGGATCATGAGATTTTTAAAATTCTTCCTTTTTCTCAATGCAGACAGTAATATTTTTTCTGTTAGACATCACATTTAATATTTCGGTTGGAGTGCTTGAAATATATCAAAATAATCTCCGGCATCCCATTAAAAAACTTTTGTATAAAACAAATACCTTTGTTGTCATCATTTTTTTCTTTACTCCTCTTATTATTTGCTAGGGTTGTTTGTCTCCACAAGTAGACAAGTACTTAGTACCCACTACATTTCTTCTGTCCATCTTTACACATCAGCTGTTGTGTTTGTGCTAATGAAAAGATAGTTTTGTTCACAAGTGGAGATAGGCCTTTGGAGATAGTTCAGCACCCCCGTGTGACTCCTGCAGTCCAGAAGAAGTAAAATCAAAATCACCTCTTCCTTGAGAGCTCATTTCATGCAACTCTATCTTTGTGATAGTACTGAAATCATTACATGGAAGTTGGCTCTGATACACTTGCACAGACACAAATACTGTCGGACAGGACTGATGTCTCATGGACTTTGGTGTCATTTGAAGTGCTGGCTTGAGGATGGTAGCGATTAAAAGGGAGAGCTGGTGCCTTTAGCATTTTGCTGTGAAGATTTCTTAGGCTTGTATTTTTTGGTGGCAGTAGCTGATTCAAATGATAGTTTTACAAAAAAGATTCATAACAGGCATAGATTTCTACCAGCTGCTCATGTCTTTTCTTCCTTGAGTAAATACTTTTGAGTATTGCACTGTACTGAAAACAGGCTTTTAATATCATCGACAAATGTGTAAGTTTTATTGAGTGGAATGATAATTAGTATAGTTTTTTTCTGCCTTCTTGATTTTTATCTTGACCACATGGAAACCACGCGTGTAGTAATGAAGAAGGTAGTATAAAATTTGACAAAACTTAGATGTCCAGATCCTTTAGAAGGTATAGTTGCATTTTATGTCATTTTAGTGACAGTATCAAGCTGTTTAGGGATATCTCTAGCATTTCCTGTCCGAGGGGAAAATACTTTTGTATTCCTTAATTTCTGCTAGTGTGGCTAATTTGGACAAGAATGAAACAGTGTTTTTTCAAGTCAGGTACTTAAGCTGTAGTGCTCCCAGTGTATAATATTCAGTTATACATCTTAAAAAGTGAAATGGACTGGAATCTCTTTATTCAATGTCACATTTCTATTTTTCTTTTAGGTATATTTCAGATATGTACAGGAAATCGGGACAGGAATTTTAACCTTTGAAAGTTATTGAACTGTGCAATGTCCTAATAACACCTCATGAAGCAGATTTTGCTGTGTTATTCTTACTAGTTGCCAGGGCATCAATTCTCAGTATTCTGCTTGCATGTGGATTTATTATGGATATTTAATCCACTTCGGTTCCCTTCTTGAAATATGAGTGATTTTACTTAATAAACTTCATCAAAAATACCAGTTTCTGTGGTTCAGAAGGTGCTGTTGAATACAACTAAAGATTCAGGATGTGACAGATGCTTGATTATGATGGTAAAGGTGCACCAAATGTATGTTGGAACAGGGCTAATATATACTGTACCTTGAATCTTCTTGTATATACCAGTAGAGTGTAATGGATTCTGTTTCTTTTTCCTTTTACTTTACCCTTTTGTCTTCTAAAATTGTTTTACCTGAACTTGTGAATGCTTAGGAAAAAAAAAGAAAAAGAAGAAAGTATCTGTCCTAGTCTTGCTAATTGTCTTTTTATTTTTTTCACAGGCTCTGAAAATACTTCATCTGAAATTTCAGACTGGACAGGCTCGCAGCGGCTTCTAAGCCAGTGAGAACAAGGCTGCCAAAGCATGCTGGTGCCAAGCTGTCGGATGATGCACGTAGTCAGGCCAGTGGTGGTGCTCCTGTGCTTGCTACTCTGTGCTGATGCTGAAAGTAAGCTTATTGATTTGGGCTTAGATCTTGGCCATGATGAGTAGTTTTGTTTTCAGCTGGTGGTTTCTGAGAGTCTAGTAATCAGTTTGCTTTTGAGTAATTCTTAAAAAAATGTAAGGTCCTTTCTAGATCACAGTTTGAATTTGAAAAGGATTGTTCATGGAACTTCCTTACTATTTTTCTTTTTAATGCTCCTTTTCTTAAGAATCTAATGGTTCATGCTAAGGTGGGTGAGACCATTGCCACAAAGTTATGTAGTCAAAACAAAGACCAACCTTGCTTACCAGACAGCAGTCAAATACCTTAAAGACATCTGTCATTCTCTGAATAACTGTTTCTTTACTTTGATTTGAAAAAAAAAGACATCCCTCTCCCAATTAATATCCAGTCCAATTAAAATTCCAGTTCCTTTGTAACTGCCACAACAGCTGTTCTAATGTATTATTTCTGACAGCTGTCACACAATATGGTATCCAAACAAATCAAGCAGAACTCACAACTCAGTGGCTGGCCTAAAAGTGTGACAGTTCAGTGAGGAAAGGCACTTATGTTTACTTGTAACAGAATAAACTATCAGATTTTGGTCAATTAGTTTACCTATTAATGGGAAGATAATATCTTGTTTTTAATTAGGAAATCATTAGGTCTGCCTTGTTTACATGTGTTCCTCCTCTCAGCTGTCCTGTGGCTTCTTGCAGACATAATGTGCAAATGTGAAACGGCATTTGCTTTCCACCTGTTGACTGGTAGGTTTACTGCAAGCTGACTGTTAATACTCCCTTGACTGAGGGATATTTTCCTATTGAATTGTTCTGACTATATCCAGATACATGACCAATCAATAACTTTGCTCCAGCTCTGTGTTTAGAAGACTCCTGGGGTGTTTTCACACATCTTTTAAGTAGGAACACAGAATAATAGAAACAGTGTTAGTAAGGTTGGATGAATTAGTTCTCAGTAAGTGCATATTGAAGAGCTTCTTATCAGTCCAGTTATCACCTGCACTTCAAGTATGCTGAGTTTCAGAAATAAAAGAGATACAGAATCTTTTCAGTTTCGTGCATAGTAAGACTTCCTTCTTTCTAAGTGTAGCTATACGAAAGTGAAATAAATGGAGGAAAAAAGGACAAAACATACATATTTGTTGAATACAGACAGCTGAGATTCTTTGGACCCTTTCCAGATAGATAATGACCAGCTGGGATGATTGTGTCTAAGGTGAAGCCAAGGACATTTTAACACTTTAGTCGGCAAGTAATTAATTGGGAAGTGCACCCATATGTTAGATAGTTTTGGAATTGTAGTATTCCACGTATTTTAGAAGTTGGAAGATGCACAAAGATTATCTTTTTGTGAGAGTTACTCTCAGAATGAGAATATGAATCTCAAGTATTCACTATGCACAGGCTTTTAAATTGCTTATGTAATTCTATACATATATACAAATGTTATACTTTATATAGTAGAAATTTTGTGTCATGAATGTGTTTATGTGACTTCATATAATACTGCATTTTTATTGTGAATTGTAAATTAATGTTTTTCTATTTTACCATTTTCTTTGAGATTCACAGTAGAGTCACATTTTAGTCTTAACACACAGTACTTTATTTGGAAGATATGCTGAATGTCCACACACATGTTTATTTATGGCCTGGGTGAGAGAGAGGGCAGCATCCTTGAGCCTTCTTTGTGAAGACACACAGAAAGATGTGTCTTCTTCACTGATCAAGCCTTCTCACTTGAAGAAACGTTCCTGCTGTGCTGGAGTTAATCTCTCTGCGCTTGAAGATACTCTCACTTCTGTATGTATGGATCTTTCTAAAAGGATCCCAGACCCTACTTCTGTCTAGTGCTCTTCTTGAACTTCTTCACAAAAAGTGGCAGGACCATGTTACATTGTTTTAGTGGGGAGAGTCCATGGAGGGTGAGAAAAAAAGAACAGTTTTTGCCATTTTTTCTCTATCACCATATAAAAGCCATGCATTTGTTGTTGGGTTTTTCCCCCTCCATCATTTTTCTAACATCAAGGTACTGCAATAGAGATGGTATATCCGGACACTGACACTGAGTTGTAGACTTTCTAGAGTAATTGCAAAAGGATAAGGAGCTTATTCTCTTCTCACCTCACTGTGAAATCACTGTGTGTGGGATCCAAGTAACAAGCTGACTTAATGCTGATGAAAAGGTACTTTTCTATTTACATACAACATTCACAGTTGAGAGAGGGAGTGAGGTATCTGGTTTTCCCCATCATTGAGAAGGACCCAATCTGTGAAGTGTGTGGGCATGGGCTGATAAACTTTTGCAGCCACTTCTTCAAGGGATACAGAGTGGAAGTCCACCTTCCCTAGTGGACTAGATGATTGCGCTGTGCCACTTTATGTGTGCAACAGTATTTGATTCTTACTGTTAATCTGGAAACTAAATTAGGCTTGACTGAGCAAAGTAAGCAAAATTGGAAAGCGGTAAAATTACCATAGCTTTTTTGTCTTTTGTTGTTTGTAATATGAAGTGGTACTTGTAAGCATAAGAAGTGTAAATCTTAATGAATTGTGAGGTTTTAGAGCCTTTTTTTGCGTTTAGTATTTGTAGCTTCTGTGCACACTGAGGAGGAGGAAAGCTGAGGAAAGAAAATGTATGTCTTCTTTTTAATGGAATGGCAATCTTCTGTTTACAATACTTTTTATTGGGTAGATGGCAACCATGTTAAGGCAATGCTTCACCACATCTACCAAGATATTAGTAATATAGCTTTGTTTATTATCAAAAAAAGTACTGTTTCATGTTCTGTAAATGAACTAGCAGAAAAATAACTTCCTAGAAGCTTTCTACTCGATCTATTTGATAACAAGAAGCATGTATGTTTCAGAGACTTAAACATAACATTTCTTTTCAAACTATCTGATCTGAGATACTGTTATCTTTTTGACCTTGCCAAGTGTCAAGTTAGTCACTGAACTCAAAGAAATACATGAAATAGAAAATGCTTCTAAAAGGCTTATTCCTGTTTTTAACTAGTATCGCAGTTTTTTAAAACTATGTGTTTTAACTTGTATTAATAGAATGAAATATTTTTCTGCAGCTAGTCTACATCTTACTTTTTAGTAATTAAGTTGGTTCTTTCTCATCCTGTCCCATTTCCACCCTGGTCACTAGCACTTCAAAATTCTCTGCCTCGTTCCAGTTTAATGTTCCCTATTTAATGCTTCTCCTTCATTCTTGGTTAACGCAGCTTCTGCTCTGACATTTTTCTTTTGCTACTTCTTTTGAGATGCTGTCTTAGAAAAGAAGCTACAATTCTTTCTTCCTTCAGCAGAAGTATTTGCAGTTGACTGTAAAAAGGCAAACTAACCATAAACAGTGAGTTTGTTGTCTATTGCTTCTGTTCCCAATTGTTTGAAAGGTGAATAGTGCTTAGTTTTAGGAGCTCTCTGGCTCCTAATGCATATGTGTTAATTTACATCCCAATGTCTTCTCTAGGATCGGGAAGAGCTAAAATAGTTCTGATAGGGCAGTGTTTACTTGTAACAGATGTTAGGGTGATTGAAACAAATTCTTGTTGAAATAGGATCTAAAGACAGTAGTTTGGTGTTGGTGAAAACAATTTTTCCTCTGTATTTTTTCTTTTTCCAGTTGTGGGCTAGTTTTTTTGTTTTCATTTTGCTTTTTTAAGGAACACCTGTGTTTTCCTTGTTAATACTACTCTTTCCCTTGAAAAATTTTTTATGTTTTTCAACAAGCTGAAACACATTAATGCAGTCCACACTGAAATTTTTGTTTCTAAGCACTTGCTTGCAGCACTAAACTACCCTAGACAGATCTTTTAAAGTAATTGACTTACAGAAAGCAATTATGTTGTTGTAAGTCTTGCAAGTGGACATATGTGGTTTACGCTAAAGAACTCCACTATTCCAGAATTGCTTCTTAAGCACCATATGCATGCAAAGCCAAGATGGAAATTACCTATTTGGACTAAATTTGTTTCATATTAGATTTATATTTAAACTCTGATATCTTTGAACAGATAATTTAAGTGATTGCATTCAATTATGGACAGTAGCATGAAAAATCCAAAGATAAAATCTTTCTGTTCTTTGTCAGTAATTTTTTACAGTATCATCTCTGTATATTTTAGTGCTGATAGCATTCATTTTGTGTAAGACGCATTACATTGCTCCTTTAATAATGGTGATGTATGCAAGAGAGTTGAAATATGGGCTGCTTTTGGGAGGTGGGAGGAAGCTTCCGATTTTGTTTTATATTCATTAATACGCTCTCTTTGGTTCAACCCTGGGACATTTTTTAGTTGATTTGATGGAAATTGGTATACAATACTGAGAGAGTAATTTTATATTGCACTTGTTAAATATTACAGTAATATATGTTAAGAAAATCATTCATCAGTTCTCAAAAGTTTTAGTTTTAGGGAAAACTGGAACAGCTAGTTATACTGTTACATACCATTATACTAGTACATTCTAGATGTGTTTACTTTGCTCTGCAGCAAATGTGATAGTTGAAATGGAGAATCAGGGAAAGTGAAAACATTATGTGATCATTCTAAACAGACTGACCTAGTTGCAGTAACTACAGGTAAGAGGACTGCATAAATCAGGATTTATCCGTCACTTGTTTTGAAGGCCTTAAACTGGAGAAAATTTGATTAATTTAGTTCAAGAGTAGCCATAACTACCCCCATATCTGTTTAACTTGCTGTAAATTACTAAGTATTGACAGCAAAATTGTGAGCTGCCTCAGGAATAAAATTGTTCAATTTACATAATTTTTAAAAATGTGTTTTGGTTAACCCTGTACATAACCAAACATTTTGCAATGTCAGAGGAACAAAAGATTTGTGTGTATTTTGTAAGGTGTGTAGGTTCAGAATTCAATCAACAGAGTTTTGAACTTCATAGTAAGTTGAAAAACAACTGTGGAATAGTTGTTTTGCGTCTCTGCAGCTTTGAAGATTGTTGCTGTGTCTCTTTGACAGCTGTCGTTAATTTAGGTTGTTGTCGGCCCCTACCCCCCAAAAGCAGAGTACTGAACAGGGCTGAGTTGTAAACTCTGGAGTTCTGGGAAGCCATGGTAATTTCACTTGTGGCTGACTGAAGAGGCAGTGAAGTGCCTCCAGGTTTGAAAGCCTTACATCTTCTGAATTTTCCGGAGCATATATAAAACAGTGAGGAAATCCAGGGTCTCCAGTCTTTCCAGACACTAAGAAATCTAGATAAGGGAACTGTATTTTAATAACCTTAAGGAGCTGGTCAAAGCCATGCTAGTTAGCTTAATGTTATTTGTTAGCTGAAAGTGTTTCTAGGTAGTTATCTCACTGTGTGTAATTCCCTGCAGCATCAGTAATGACCACTGGCATATACGTGGCAGGAATGTGAGTCATTAATATTACTTTGTCAGAACTGGCAGTGAATTCCAACATCCACTAGATTGCTTAAGAACAAACTTTAAAAGTTTACTAGAACTACATAACAGAGTCTTGATATAGGGAAGTTCTTAGGGAAAAAGAATGGAGAAACAGCAGTACAGGAATTTTAGACTTTTTTTAGGATATATAAATGATACCTTGAGACTTTTCTTTACATTTTTTGGGATTTTGGTCCAACTGTACAGTTTGAATTGTAGATTTTCCTGAGTGGCCTTTTCCTGAATGTTTACATTCTTCTCTAAAGATAACGAGGGGAGCGAGACAAAATACAGGCCTAGAATTCCTGGACCTGCTTTTAGAGGGGCCAGATAAGGGGTGGATGTAGAAAATCAGAAGGTTGGCTTCTTTGAAGGCATAGGTGTTAGATGAACTTTGGTTGGATACTTTAGTGGGTGGATAGTTTTGAAGGTTATAAATGTAAGCATATAATTGGTTTTTTTTTTCTGTTGGACCGTGGATCAACTCCCAGTGAAAAGTTGCACTTTTCCTTTACCTCTATTAATTTGTCTTGAGGTTTTTATTCCCCAACTCATTCCAGGCATCATTCACACAGCAGAATTATTGCTGCCGTGATTCAAAGTATTTTTACCTCCTTTCTGAAGTTTAACCCTCACTGTCTGAAATGAGGTAAAATCTTGAGCAGCAGTAGTGAATTTCTGACATCTTTAGCAAATTATAAATATCTACACGTATACAGGAAGGTTGCCATTCACTTTTGTCCACCCTTTCTTTCAGTAAATTCCCTCCCCACCAAAATAACTGGTTTATAGGATCTTTCTTTCTTAAGGAGTGTCTATTTGAAGCAAAATTTGTTCAAAATAGTTAAGCAAATAGTTTTTAATTTAATCCTTTCAAATTTTTGTGAATTTTCACAAAAAAATCTTGGTTAGTTGGTGCACGCAAAATTTGACTGATTCCTTCTAAGGGTAACGGTGCAAAGAATAAAGTTACATCTTGACTTGAAATTGTTGTAAAATAAGTTTAAATATGAAATCATGTACAAATTGCTACTACTGCTTTCACTGAATTATGCAAAACTACAAGGTACAAGTTATGATAGAAATGAGTGTAGAATTATATCAGTTGATGATTAGTGACCTCATGTTTAACTGACGATATTAATGAAGACAATTAAAATTTGAAATTACTTATACAAGCAGAAGTGAAAATATGTGGCGTATGGTCATTTCAGTTTAATGGAATTTCTGGGACATGAACGTAAGCAACACCTGGGACATGATCTTGCTCTGGAAAGTAGTACCAAGTAACAGAATTTCCCAATGCATTCCAATTCTCAATTTCCTGACAAAAAATAAATTTTGAGAGCCTTTTCCCAACGAAGTTCTTTCTAGGAAGGGAATTCAAGAAAAGTTCAAAGTCTGTTTCTGCGTGGATATAAAGAACGGGAACTGATAAGAAATTTCTTTTGGCAGGGGGGATTAATTGATTATGGACATTTCCCCAGACAGTTCCACGTGGGCAAATTTTTTGCTCCAGGAATTCACATACAAAGGTGATGCCCAGATTACCAAAATAAACAGTCAGTTTAACACAACAAAGAGAGTTGTATGTTTAAATGTAATGATTCTGGAAGTAAACTTAATTTTTTGGTGCGGAAAGTCTTTCTTCTATTAAGATGAGGCGGTAGAGTCTAACATCTTTTGATTGAAAAGCGAGGGTAGAATGAATGGGATAGGAAAGGCAAATTAACCTGCATATATGGTTATAGTGAGGCTAATAGTGCAGTGTAAATCTAGTCCTGGTTTCTAATTCTAGAAATTTTGCTGTCAGGCAGGAGAAAATGCAAAAAAGAGAAAAACAGAACCAGGACTAGAAAAATGTTGTATCATCTTTGTTAATAAATTTATTTATAAAATTGAGGCCTTATTTTGTCTGATAAACATATATTCTGAGAAAATGGAGATTGCAATAGACGATTTTGCTCAATAAATTTGAGAATTTAATGATAATTTATTAGCTAATTCTGGACAATTACATCGTGGCTATTGTAGCAGAATGCTGAAAGGTCAGTTTACATCTATGTCTGAACATTCTCTGATTCAGATTTTATGCATTTAATAGACAACAAAGAAGGTTCTAGACTCAATACTGAAGTGACAAGTGGAACCCATTTGTCTCTTTTTTTAATGTAAAAGGCAGAACTAGTTTAACTCTGGGGGTAATTCTATCTGATGAAACAAGGTAGAAGAGATTATTTGAAATGGTGTAAGCCTTAGTGCACCCACATCTTACATTCTAGAATGCATCCTGATATATCTATCTCAAGAAAATACAACTGAGTGAGGTAAGATGCATGCAATGACTACTAAAATGGTCCAGGAGATGGAATAGCTGCCGTGTGAGGAGAGACTGAGATGGCTGACGCTCTTCCATTTTCAGGAAAAGATGATGCAGTTGGGTTGTAGGGATTATAGCTGAAGTCTGCAAAATTCTGAGGGTAGAGGATAGAGTAGAAACAGAATAGATATTGACCTACTCAACTATAATAGAACGGTGATGTTTTGGGAATTTAGTAGAAGATTGATTAAAAGCAGGTAAACAATGGATTTTACTGTTGTTTTTTGTGGAGGCAGACAATATCTATGGTTTAAAGAACAAGAGGTCCATAAATTAGTACTAAAAGAGCAAACAGGAATACCAGCTTTAATATTCTTAAGCGTATGAAATGAATGGACCTCAAAAATTGTCCAGGCTAATGTGCCCAGGTGGCATCTTCTCTTTGCAGTGCTGGAGACTGATGGTAGACTGCAAACACTTAGTGTGTCTTAATAAGGCATTTGCTTTCTGGTCTTAGACTCAGAAATACGCAACGAACAGGCAGTTTTCACCACTGTTTATTCACACTTGTAAGTTTTCCAGGAAAGCTGATTTGGAGATTCATGTATCGTGCTGTATCACAATTATATCACAATTTGATACAATTTAAAACTAGAGAGTGAAATGAATGGCAATGACAAGCATTTAAACAAATGCATTTAATAATTTTAAAAATTATGCTGCTATGCAAAGATCATGTGTATGCCAGCTGTGTGTGTGTGTGTCTGTGTGTGTATGTTGCTGTGGGGCAGGAGACACAGGGATTAGAGTTGTTTTACAGGATGCTTTCTGATGCTTTACAGTTCATGGGTGAAGTACATTAGTGGAAAATCCTAGTCAGTTTTTTGTTATTTTTATAAACCTTCATCTTCAGACATACTGTTCATTCTAAGAAGTGTAACACATTCACTGACCTTTTTCAGTATCTATGGTCTGATGAAAGTGACTTAAAGGTTGTAGCATCTAAAGATGTCTGCATTCTAAAAGACAGAGGTAAACTGCAGCTCAGAAAGATCGTACAACATCTTAGGAAGATAACAGTCTTTTATGCAGCTTTTGAGATCAAATGAATAAGTTTTTCCTTTAAAATATGAACAGTGTGCAGTTCCTTTTAAAACCAAATGTAAAAGAATTAATTTAGATTGCTTTAAAATAATTTTAAATTTGCAATGCACTAATTAAAGCTAAATTTGTTAATAAAGACATTTATCAAAATTTTAAATTAACATGATTCTCTTAAATTGATTATTTGCATTCTATTTACCACCTCAGGGGTGGTTTTTACTCATGAATTACAGACTTCTAAAAACTGTACAGTGAAATTAAATGCTTTGAGGACTCATATATAATGGTGTGTATAACATGAGTATGTTAAAAGTAGCTTTTAGATTTACACAAAAAATATGAGGGGTTTCCCATGACATAAAGTCTCTAGAATAAAATTTTTCTCAGTTATGTACTATTTGACAGTAGCTCAGGACCTACACAGAGCAGGATCTCATTTGGTGTCTTGAAAACATTTTGATAATTGATGATTGATCTCAATTTAGAGTACTGGTAGGTTATGTATAGACAGTTGAACTGCAGCTAAAGTCTTGATAAAAATGAATCTTTCTGGATTTTCTATGTATCAAATATAGGATACAAAAAGAAAAGGGAACATTTCTTCCCAAAGTTATATAACTTATAGTAACCGCAAAGTAGTAATACATGCATTTCCAGTGCTCTTTCAATTTTCTGCTTTTTTTTGTTTCCTTCTGAATAAATGAGAGTATGTGACAAGATTTTTAACTAAATTTCCCCATGAATTTGCTTATTTGATTTTGAAATACATAAGATGGAATATATGGATAAAATTTTAAGATTTTTTTTCAGATTTTATTTGTGTGAAAATATTAGAGCTTCCTAGTCAAATTATTCTCAGATCCACAAGATGTCTTGATTTGTTTGCCAGAAAAATTCAGCTTTTGTCCGGAATGCATCAAACCTTCTTTTTGGTAGGGTTTAGATCAATATTTTTGTATGGGTTCCTCTCTAATATGTGCACTTGTTTCACTCAGAATTTATAGATGCCTTTGTTAATAAATATGCATTTCTGCCACTGAGCAGATCCATCAAATCTTCAGCATCTGATTTTTTTTTTTTTATGTGTGAGTGCGTGCATATTTTCTGATCTATGAGTGCATGGCTCAGTGTCTTACTGCAAAGTACGCTTTAACCTTGGGGGAAAACACACACTACTCTCAGACCCTGAAGATCAAGAGTTTGGATTTCTTTGATGTTAATAGTTCTGTCGTGTCTTTCCATTTTACAAAGAGAGCATTTGAAGGATCAGTCAGAGTAAAAAAGGGTCTCTAATTTAAGTGGACCAAATCTAGATCTCTCAGGTTTTAGTGTGTTAAAGGCATGGCCTTTGCAATCTTTTTTGTATCAACATTTTTTTTCTAATTACATAGTAGTATTTTCTTATTGTCTTACCATTTGCTTCTTAGGTGATGAACAGAACATTAAACTGCAACTGCAGATCATCAGAACTTTTCTGCTTGAGCTGTCAATATCTTGAAACAGAAAGGGCTACTAGTTCTTGTGCATCAGTCTTAAAAACAATGTTTGTTAGATAGCTGACTATAGGCAAGAGAAGGGTCTGTACTGAGACTGTCAAATTCAAAGGAATATTATTTCTTACATTTTTTTTTTTGCCAGTCACCCTGGTACCATCTCCAAAACTAATTTTTAGGTGATAGATTAATAGTCCTTATTTGTAATTCTTTATCAAGTATATTCAGACATGACAGGTAAATTTTGATAGGTTTCAGGGTTTTTTTCCTGAGAAAAAAGTAGTTGCTAGGATAGTCAAGAAGCACTTCTTGCTAATTGTGAGAATACTGCTAGGGAAGCGCAGCGCATGTAATGCACAGTTTCTAGGAAAGCTGATGCCTTTGACTGTATAGTAGTACTGCAGGCACTGGGATCTCAATGGTATCCCAAAGACCAATTATTTCAGAAGTCTACTGCAATTTGTTTCCAAGAACAAATTCAATTAAAATAAAAAGTAATGTTTCATACCATATGCTGGTTAATATATATTCAAGTTTTAGAAAAGATCTGCAGGTCTGTGAAAAATATTTCAGTGATACTAATTTCTTATTGCAAAAACAATGATTTCTTTAAGATAAATAAATTATGCTCCTGTTTATTCTAGAGAGGAAGTTATACTCCTTTAATAATTTTTTTTCTCTTTAGACAGAAAAGACATTTAGCATAGAAGTGATTTAAAGGTGAATAAGAAATGAAAACATAAATAGTTTTTAATTGTATATTGTATTTTAGGGTAATTTAAATCCCACCACTGTAGTGTTTATCTGTAAATACTCCTAAAATAAAAGCTTTTTAGAAGAGTGCGAGAGTTTCTCTGATAGTTAACGCCTTTTCCTTTTTCTGCCAAAATACCCTGAGTTGCACAAAGTCAGCAGAATTTGTAGTCTTAAAGAATAGTGTTGATTCTCCAGTAGTCTTCTTTTTTTTGGTCTCAGTCTGAGTACTCAGCCCCAACTTCTTCCTGACCTTCAGGGCAAGGAGGTTTACTGTCCCTCCACACACGCTCCTGGGTGAATTTTCGCTTACAGTCTGTGGCCCAGTCTCCTTCAGGCAAAGATGAAGTGTATGCTGACTGAAGATGGGAGGTTGTTTTCTGCTTTGAAAAGGTATGCATTCTGCTGTGACAAATTAGTCTTCTACTGCCCTGGGTGGAATGTAGAAGGATTGCTGTGCACCTGCAAAGCCCAGCAGCATGCCATGCCTGAACTTCACCACTCTATGTTCTGTGGCACCAGAGGGATAATCCTGATTTTTCAGCTGTGCTGTGAATTTCCTGTGGGCCTCACCCTTTTCGTGAAACAATTCAGATTTCATCTTTCCTTCTTTTACCCTTTCTGCCTCTTTCTGTGCATCCATTTTCCCCTTCAGCTATTTTTATTCTTTCTCCTGCTGGCTTCCCCACTCTTCTCTTAATGTCAAAATGTCCATGGAATCTGCTACAGAAATTTTGTCAGTCATGCATCATTAAGTCAAAACAAAGCTGAAGCAACCGTGTGCAAATAATAGACTGAAAGATTCACCAAAAAAATTTCATTTAAGTTGCAGAATCTCATTAGAGGTCAGTAAAGTAGCACTACAACATAAGGCTTAAGCAGTACCCACTTTACTTTCCTTATATTCAAATGGGCATGCTTTCTCACTTTATTTCTGATCTTGGATATTTTAGTTGACTAGAATGTTTCCAAAGTTCACAAAGAACTTTTTGGTGGTATCTGTGTTGTATGATCAGACAAGCAGTCAGATAGACAAGATTTCTTTTCTGCTGATCTTTCAGTGCTTTCAATGAAGAATAGGCGAGCTCTAATTAATGACCTAAAAAGAAGGGAAAATAATTTTTCTGTCTGGACTAGACAGACTTTTTCAAAAGGGAGAGTAATTGTGAATAGGTATTCAGCGTTTTCCTTCTGTTCAAAAAGAAGAAAAGAAAGACATTTTACCTCGGTAAGGAATTTTATGAGTCATTGTTTTGCTAAAATGTAACATATTTTTCCAATTTACTAGACTACGGTGTCTGTAGAGTTGCTATTCTGGCACAGTTGTTTTGCTTTTTGGGTTTTTTTTTTCTTCTCTGCATGATTTTTAAAATTTTAATGCAACCCCTACATTTCATTCATTCTGTTTTAATTTTTCTCATACTTAGTAGCACAGCCTTCTCACAAAGTACCTGTAAGATGAATGTAGTTCTCAAGGTCTTACCCTAAAAATAGAAAGTTTGGATAAACCTAATTGATCGTAGTCTTGCTGTTGTTCATTATCTTAATTAGACTAGGTAATTAAATCATTAAATGATTGACACTTACCCCTTGCTAACAAACATCAATGCTTAGTGCTTTCCTGCTTGATCCCCTAAGACCTGCCATTTCAGTTCTTCATGCAACTCTTCATTTGTGGCTTTTTTGCTGTCAAGAGGCAATAAGTGAGTGTACAGCGCTGTAGCTCTCCAACATGAACAGAAGTGGGAAGGGGTTAACCTAGCCTGTTATCACGCCTTCAGGCAAACTGCATCTTACTCGTGTCAGTGAAAAATGAGAGGTGATACCAAGCTGACTAGCTAGTTAATGCTGGACAATGAGCCATGTAACTGAGTTCATTGTAGAGATCCGAGTGGATTTTTTAGCAATTAATTTTCATTGCTTGTGGTTTTGTGTAGGTGTTCTTTTGTGCGTGTATATTTCAATAAAAGTATTTTAGGTACAGAATGGTTAATATTTTGCTGTTGTAATACCAGGTTGGACATTGACCTGTCCATATTCTGAGTTGTAGTGTTGAGTCTGTGTGCCAAATTCAGTGACTGATTTTGTGGAAACAGATAAAAGAATATGATACCTCATACTAGCAAAAAAGCACTTTATTTCTTTTAAACAACAAAGAATGGAAAAAAATTGTCAGATTAATAATAGATTAGATTTCTTTTGCATAAAAAAATGAACATCACAGTATTCACAATGGAAACCAAACCCAGTGTTTGAAGGTGATAACCATCCTGATGGTTAACATCCAACATGATAAAGCCATGATGGTTTTATGCCATCATAAAACAAAAAACAAGTAGGAGAAGCCTAGTACTTATTTTGACTGAAGAAATGATCTTTCTTTTCATAAATATACATTCAGTCGTCTATATAATAAATATCTTTAAGTGCATGGATGAAATCCTGCAAGAATTAGATCAGTTGGAAAAATCCTATTAAAATGACGGAGTCTGGAACTTACACCTTCCTCTAAATTTACACTGTGTGAAACAATTCGTCAGAGCTGCAAAGACAGTAGGTAAATCATTGACAAATTAATTTGGTGCATTTAAAATAAAGGTATAAATGCTAACTGGGTATCAGTTAAAAAATCAGACTCTAGTGCATGCTCAGTACATAAAAGCAGTAAGTTTTAACTGGGCTATTGAAACTGTGTTTAATCGAAATCCCTGCCATTTAAGTATCTGTTTCTCAAGTGTCTGTGTTGAAAACCTATGGACTAACAAGTTGGCATCATTTACTACTTTAGTAAAGTACATATACTGTGGGTTCACTGAATAGGAATTGTATAATGGACAGAATACTTTCTTTTCTCAGTTGCTTGGAGTTGTTCTAATAGTGGGGGGAGGGGAAGGGGAAAAGTGTGATTTTTTTGTGTATGAGTACATATTTTCCTACTGAATGTCAGGCAAAACAAACTGTCAAAGCCAGGTTCATTTTCAATCCTGAATTGATTTTCGTTAATATTTCTTTATTTATTTTACTTAACTGATTTTCTGATGAAGTTTGTGACACAGGAAAGAGCAGTATTTAAAGATGTGTGACTACACCTGATTATTTTAGTTCTACAGCATTATGTAGCACTGCCTTGTCAAAACTGCTTAAAATAAGTTGAAGGAAAGCTCTAAGATTCTATTTTTTATGTTTTTATGTATCAAGAAGTGTAATCAGTAGGCCAAGGGAGATGGTCCTCACCTTCTACTCCGTTCTTGCGAGACCCCACCTGGGGTGCTGTGTCAACTGAGTGACCCTCAGTGTAAGAAGAGTTGCCTGTTGGAGCAAGTCCAGAGGAGGGCCATGAGGAGGGTCAGAGGCTGGTGTAGCCATCTTAAGAAGGCAGAATGAGAGAGTTGGGGCTATTCAGCCTTGCGAAGAGGAGGTTCCAGGGAGACCTTAGTTAGGCTTGCCTAGCAGCAATAAGACCTTTGCATTGGAGTTCTGGAGGGCAGACTTTGGCCTGTTTAGGAGACCAATTGAGAGAGTTCCTTGGGAAACAGCCCTTGAAAACAAAGGTGTTCAGGAAAGATGGCCATGCTTCAAAAAAGAGATCTCGAGGGCACAAGGACAGTCTGTTCCCGTGTGCTGAAAGAGGAGTCAACGAGGCAAATGTCCAGCCTGGATGGACAGTGAGGTTTTGAAGGAACTTAGAAACAAAAAGAGGATGTATCATCTTTTGAAGGAGGGTAGGGTTTCTCCGGAAGTGTTTAAGGAGGCTGCTAGGGCATGCAGAAAAAAAATTAGGGAGGCCAAAGCTCAGTTCAAACTTAAATTGGCAACTACTGTAAAGAATAATAAAGTTTTTACAAATATATTAATGGTAAAAGGAAGGGTAAGACTGATCTTTGTTCCGTATTGGATGAAGCAGGAAACTTAGTAACTAAAGATGAGGAGAAGGCAGAAGCACTTAATGCCTTCTTTGCCTCAGTCTTTAGTGAGAAGACAGATTGTCCTCAGGACAAC
>VXBA01002961.1:273817-297745 GCA_013399895.1 Serilophus lunatus | reverse complement strand
TCTGGGCCCCTCAGTTTAGGAAGGACGTGGAGATGATTGAGCGTGTCCAGAGGAGAGCAACGAGGCTGGTGGAGGGCATGGAGCATAAGCCCTATGAGGAGCGATTGGGGGAGCTGGAACTGTTTAGCCTGGAGAAAAGGAGGCTCAGAGGTGACCTTATCGCTCTCTACAACTTCCTGAAAGGAGGTTGGAGTCAGGTGGGGGTTGGTCTCTTCCACCGGGCAGCAGCTGACAGAACGAGAGGACACAGTCTCAAGCTGTGCCAAGGAAGGTATAGGTTAGCTATTAGAAGTTTTTCACAGATAGAATAATAAAGTGTTGGAATAATCTACCTGTGGAGGTGGTGGAGTCACCATCCCTGGGTGTGTTTAAAACGGCTGGATGTGGCACTTGGTGACATAGTCTAGTCTAGTCGAGTTGTTAGGGCAAGAGTTGTACTAGATGATCTTGGAGGTCTCTTCCAACCTAGTAATTCTGTGATTCTGTAACTAAAGCAGGGGCTAAAGGAAATCTGGAGGGGGAGTTTTTACCAAGGGCATGCAGTGACAGGACAAAGAAGAATGATTTTCAACTGCAAGAGAGTTTAGAAAGATTTAGATTAGATCTTAGGAAGAAATTCTTTGCCGTAAGGGTGATGAAGCACTGGGACAGGTTGCCCAGAGAAGCTGTGGATGCCCCATCCCTCTAAGTGTTTAAGGCCAGGCTAGATGGGCAGCCTGATCTGGTGAAAGGTATCGTGGCTCACAGCAGGAGGGGAGGAAATAGGTGATCTTTGAGGTCCCTTCCAACCCAAATCATACTGTGATTCTGTGTTTACATCAAATTTATATAATAGTCATATAATACTTTTTTTGTTTTTCCTGTTTGCTCTTAGATCAAATTGCTAGTTTGTTTTTAAAACAGAATGAGAAGCTCAGTAGTGACTTGAGCTTTGTAATGCATGACATTATCTCTCTCGCTGGTTTGAAGTAATAAAAGCACATCACAATACATCTTGGCCTATAATGGCTGACCTCTAGTGTGCAGTGAAGCCATATAATTTAATAATTCCATTTCTGAAGAGGCTAAGTAATTATAAGATATGGAATTTAAGTACAGCAAAATAAGGAAATTGGTTAATGATGGTGAAAACAGTTAAAAAATGCAAAAACACTCTTGTTGATCCCTCCAGGCTGGCTATTTTACTGTGCCATAATGAATTTGAGGGCTGTTCACAAACAAATGTGAATATTTTCGCTTTCCTTTTAAGTGGCAGAATTCCACAGGTGAAAATAATACTGTGCCACGAAAATGATATTGTTCTTTTGCATTTAGTTATTAATCAATTAAATGTCACACACACGGATGGGAAAAAAAGCCCCAACTAGATGTGGGTACTTCAGACTAATTGAAATGACAGATTGGATAACAGAAGATTTGAAGGCCTCAACTATTCCTTCTGCTCAAAATAGTAATCTTGCGGTGTTCCCTACAATACAAATACCATCTTTGAATAGGAACTTAGGTTTAATGGTGTGATGTTTCCAAATAATGATTATTCAGCTACTGTTGCTACCTCGGTCTTTTACTTAAAAACAAATAATAAGAAAAAGGGCAAATGCATTTTTCTGTTCATCTGATAATCAGTTATGGAAATTGATAGATATGCAGAGTACAAAAGAAAGTATTTCTATAAAAAATTTGTGATTATGAAAGAGAAAGAAAGTTCTGCACTAGAATTCTGCATTAGAGTGAGGAATATTTCTGGTAAATAAATCACTTTCAAGGCTTAAGGTAGGCTCAAATGCTGTGAAATATCCTCAGAAATGTGTAGTGAAAAACAAGTTGTCTAAGTTAGAAATGCAAATTTTACGGATGCATATAGAATTAATGTGGGCAAATCGATATATTTGGTATCTGTTGCAACCTTTTTGTTGAAATGTAACATACATTTACTGAGGTATATATGCGAGGGTTGTGCATGTTAATTATTATATTGGCTATTATGAAAGAAGCTCAAATGCAGGTCAGATACAATATTTAACACCTCTTTATATAATAAAGGAATTCTAAAATAATGTTTATTGCATTCATATCTGTGCAATAGGTTAATAATTTAAGAACTTTTTTCCTTAGGAAAGGTAAGACTTGTGACAATTGTAAAGATAGTTTACTATTATTGTAGATATATATTTAATATAGCTTTTACTTCTGTGGAAGCATGTAAATTATAAAAATATTCTTGTACCTTTTGCATTTATAGGAAGTTTACAAATACATGTAGCATCAATTACTCTCCTGCTATGCAGTAGTGAAACTATCTTGATACAGCCAAATTTCATGCAGGTTTATTGTCTAGCTTAACCTCATGGAGTGACAGTCCCAGTATAGATAATATTCTAGAATAATTTTCTTCAGAGAGTGTTTGAGTTATTTAATATTCAGATTATGTGAAATCTGTTTGTTTTGAAAAGCATTTCTCTTACTGGAATATAAAGATAATTTATCACAGGAGTAGTTAGAAATCCCTAAGCAAAATATGTGTTCTGTTGCAATACATGCACTTGTTATTTATGTGTTATCCTCCTGACGTCCTCTTTAGCTACGTTTTCTATGTAAAGAATAGGATTAAATGTATTATAAATGTGGCATTGTGATTGAAATTTAATCTGAATGTTGATATTTCAAAAAAGTATCCAGCAAATAAATACAGTGATGAAACTTGAGAAATACTGTAATATTGTAGCAGCCTGCCTTTTAGGCACATCAAAGTATATACACTTCATGTTGTTTTCATGTTGATTCAGAAGCTTGATACAGCTTCTTCTGTCTCTCCCCTTATCTCTCCTTTTCCTTTTGTTGCGATTAGGGCAAAATGTATTAGAAATAGCTTCTTCCTGCAAGTATGCTTTAGTAACCTCCAAATGCAGCTGTTCAGCATCTCTCTTCCACACATGGAGCTGTACTAGTAGGTTTCATAAAGAAAGGGATCTATTTACAGCTTGTGTTAGTTTCATTTTGTTAGACTTTCATTGTTTGGACATATTAAAAATTAAATTAGTTCCTAGAAAATCTGAAAGGCCCAAGTCTTTTAAGAAGATGACAGAATAATATTTACACATTATAGTAAGTGAAACTTCAGTAAATGTGAAATAAGATATATTACTTCTATGGTGTTTATCAGCAACCTGTTTTGTATTTTAGGCATACAGTAATAAAATTACAAAGAACAATGAAACTGATAATGTAAAATATTGCATTTGCATAATAAGCCAGCCTATGATAGTTGTAATCATACAAAAGGCGTTCTCTCATCCTTTTTCAAGGCTGCCCGTGTCAACAGCAAATAAATATAAGCAAGCGAAATTTTTACTGTATAATATGTATTTTTAAATATGTAATAGAACTTGAATAGAAGTACACTAAGATTTAAACTATCTATATATATTAAGATAAATAAAACATGTCACAGAGAGAAATCAGGATTTAGTCTATGAGGTTTATTTAGTAAATTGTTGCAGCTTTAGATAAAGACAGCTGATTTCCTTGACTGAAATATATATTGGTTTAATTCTTCTAAAACTTTTTTTTTTTTAATTATTATTGTTTATACTGTTTTCTTACACAGATTTTTTGGGGTGGATTGTGTAGGGGGTTTTGTGAGGGATTTTGTGATACGGAATTTTGATAAATTTGTTAATGTACAGTTACAACTCTGCTTATAGAAGATTTGGTTTGAAATACTGATACATTTTGTCTGAAGAAAATAGGAAGAAAACATCCTGATGTCAACCTAGCTTTTGTGGTATTCCAGTATATAGTGTTTTTGTACATATTCATAGCATTTTCAAAGAAGCAGTAGTCAGAAGCAGCATTAGGCTATGCTTATCACTGTGTAGACAATGTATACAGCCAGGTAGCTGGGAATGGTTGATGTATTTTGAGTGAACTACTACCTGTTCTTAGGTGAATATTGAATTTTGTGTGCAAGCCAGCCTTGTGTTCCATTGTACAATACAACTTGTATCCTGGTGAGTTAGTTCCAAGCACCATAACACGTCAGCTGGACAAAACAGTATCATGTATAGTTACTAACCATGGTTCTTGTTTTACACTCTACTATTCTAAACAAATGGTTCTAGTGCCAAAGCTGCAAATAATGAAGGTGTCACTAGAAATTGTTACAGTATATATGCAGGAGGAATTAAGCCTTTCATTTGAAAATATGTAAAGGTAGTATTACCATATGTCTTTATAATTTTCTTCATCTTAATTTTTGTTTCACTTCTTATTCATAGACTCTTAATTAAGGTCTTGGGTTTGTTTTTATTGTATTTTTTCTTTTTAATTTTTTTTTCTGTTTCAGCTGGTTTTATATATTTTTAAATATTCAGTGTAGACTGATCCAAGGATATAAAATGTATTTTGCCTGCTGCACTGTTCCTGAAACACAGCGCACATTAAAGAAAGCACATTCGTAGTTTTTCTTCACAAAATGAGTATTTTGCTCTCGAGATACAGAAAATCAGTCGTATTTTAGTAATATTAAAGTTTTAAAGCATTCCATGACATTGGAAGTTTGCCAAGTTTATTGTTAGTGTGTGCCTCTCTCATGTTTGCTATGTCACTATGTTTCTCTAGTAAAATATTTTAGGCATAGAATTTTAGTAAAATTTTTCTTTAAACCAAAAAATAAAGTTATGTCTGATAGGAAACTACTGTACCAGGTTAATAAGACACACTGACCTAATCATTCATACTTACTCTAAAGTACTTACTTTTTATTTGTTTGCCAATCTTTAGATGTTTCATTTTCTTTTAAGACATTTTCTGTTGACAAAATAATTCAAAGAGGGGATTTTATAAAGCGCACGAGAGGTGAGTGCCCACTTGCTGTTGAATTTTGTGAGGAACTGGGAGTGAAAAAATCCCGTATAGATTGATGAACTACGTTAAAAGTCAGTAGCTAAACATGAATTAGAAAAAGTACCTGTTCTATTTGGCTTTGATGCTCTAGTTTGTCATGGGTCATCTTTCCATTTCACATAGTTTTACAAAGGTAGGTGTTTTGGAAATGGTATCTCAAAAGGAAATTTATATGATACTACTGTGGAAGTGGTGCATGTTATGCTGTAGATTGGTAAAATTTGCCTATTACTCATGAGAAAAATCTCTTACAGAGCTCTAAATCATTCAGCTTTGGTTTGAATCACTTGTAGAAATTACTCTTCTGATAATTCATATTATTTCTAATGTATAGTCTACACTTGCTCGTATCACAATTGTTATTTTAACCTTGTAGATGCAACCAGTAAAACATTGAAAAAGGAGGAAATGAAGGGGGAAAAAGGCACTTTTTAGTTTCCTCTGTCGCATTACATCTTCATTAAAAAACTCAATCAGCACTATTGAATGATTAATGAAAAGGAGAGTGGCAACCACCCACCCAGAAACTCATCATTGGTACTTTTATGTTCCAGTTCCCGATTTTCTGATGTTCCATCCTTCCATTGGTCTCTTCCCTCAGAAGCATTTTCACACATTCGTTGTTTTGCTGATTAAGATGTGCTAAATCCTAAATGAAATGTTTTCATGGTTCTAGTTGAAAGATGCCCAGAAGGGTCCTAAGGGATGAACAGCTATTTAAGGCAGTAAATAGATTATTGTCCTGAAAATGGTAAATTGAGAAGTTGGTGTCCTTTGAGAGTTAGCCCTAGCTTAGAACCAATTGGACTATGCCTTATAACTGTGCTTATCATTTGAATAAATCTTCTTCTTTTCTGTTTACCCACTAGGCTCTTTGTTCTCATTTCCAAAGCACTTATCAAAAGCAGTTAGCCTTTATTTTTGTAGGCTTATTGAGTCTTCTCTGCAACACAGAATCACTTTTCCTTACCCTGGTACGTTCTTTCTCTACCTTTTCCATGTGGAGTATGCTTTTGTTGCACTTGGATAACTGAAATCTGTGTAAGCTTTAAGATACAATACTGTGAAAGACTAGACTTTATTTATTTTGTATCATTAGCATTAGTGCAACTCTGTGAGGAAGCTATATTCTTTCCAGAAGCTTCTTACTTAGCCTTTGAAACAGCTACATTACTTTGACTTGTCATAGTAATTCCATGATTAATTAATATACATACATGTTTTTCTGCTGGATATAGCATCCTCCCTTTATAGCAGTCTTTGAGCACTTTATCTTGTATTTTTACAGTGGAGACCTCTCTTTATTTCAGACGTTTCAGTACCCTAGATGCAATTTCTTTAATGTGGTATTCAGATCTTTCTCTATAATGCAACAACTTCCACCATAACAAAAGGCAATTCCTTTTAGCTTTGTATCACCATTAGCACATTTCATTAGCTAATTCTGTTTTCTGCAGCCAAGTGAATAATTAGAATTCTTAAAATCCCAAAGCTGATCCTGCAAGAATAACATTATAGATTCAGTGTAGCTTTATAGCAGTCTTTTCTATCAGCTCGGTTTGGGATAGTTTATTATGTGTTTATGTTTCTTACAATAGTCACAGTTTGTTTTGATTTTTGCTATTAATGTCCCATTTCGTGATGCCTTACTAAAGAATACAATATCTCAATACAAAGAGATTAGTTGTCTCTTTTTTCCTTGTGCCTAAAAAAATCAAGTGTTCTGTCAAAGAAGGATGGTAGATTCTTATAGCATAGTCCAGTTTTGGTCTAGTTTATCCTCTTGCATTTTTTCTTTGTGCATTTGACTATTACTTTTTTCAACTCTCAGCAGTGGCTGGAGGGTGTTTTTGCCTATAGCAGGGCATGAAACAGTATAATGATGTGAAATATTCTTTCTTACTTGCCCTGGCAATTACATTAGGTAAAATCTTTTATTGGTATTCAGATTCTCCTGTAAATGTTGTGATAATTGGCTTTTGTTGTCCTGTAGATAACCAGACGTTTCTGGTGTCACTGCGACATGATTTAGCTAGGAATATCTTTACTTTTTGCCATTTACTTACCTTTGTTAAATATCTTTCTTATACCAGGTGATACAAACTAATGCTCTTCATCAGTTGGTAACTTACGGCATGTCTTTAAAGAATCTGCTTAATTTGTTAATATATTACTTCCAAGTGAATATAATCTGTTGCCTGAATTTGCATCTGAGGGGTCCTACTGAATTCAGCAAAATGAAAATGTGCCTCATGTTAAATGTTGTATTAAATGCATCATAGAATTATGCCTATATCTGATACGGCAGCTGGAATTCTGTGAATGGTCTGTAGAATTTATTCATGTTTGTCTAGTGCATGTAAAGATTGGTCTGGCTTTTTCATTAATAACATACACATGTATTCTGGAGAGATTTGAGTATCTTATTTCAGTAATGAGTAGGGAAAAAAGGGCCACTGTTGTTCAGTTGTAGATAATAGTGCTGTTCAGAAAATTGAATATTTATGTATAAAAAAGATGAAATTAACTATTAGATTTTTATCTGGATATCTATTTTGTAGACATCAAGTGATCTTTGAGTCTTGAGAAGTTGTGTTTTTAGGGTTAGGTGTGGTGGATAACCTTGGCTGGCTAATGAGTGCCCACCAAACTGCTCTGTCATTCTCCCTTCTCAGGGGCAAAAAAATCCATTCAGTCAGACTTTGGGAAAAAAGTGTCAGTGATACTCATCCAGTTTGAAGCACTGAATATTTTTCTGAGATTTTAGAATCAATGGCTGTCACTTGTCAATATTAAATCTTAAATTTAGTTTTAGTATTGCAGTATCATGTCTGTGACTGAAGCTCCCATGCTCTCTGGAGAGTTGAAAGGAAAATGTTTCAGAACAGTAGGTAATATGGCAAAATGTCTATTTTCATTGCATAGAAGATAGCTTTTATCAGAGCAGTAGCGATTAAAATGCTCCCCAGTAATAATTTTATTATGTGAAAGGTTCTAATTTACCCGTGTACTGCATCTCAAAAAATGTTTTCATAAGTTTTCTTCATATTTCGTAAGAAAATTTTCTGGGATTAACTTTATGTTTGTTACTTTTGTTTGTTACTCAGTTACAACTTAACACTTGAAGCTCATGTCAAAACATATTAGACCGATTGATCATAGTTTGGGGTCTAAAACAGTCTTTAGGTGACAGTAAGCCATACCCAAGGCTTGAAATGGCAACAAAAATTCAGGTATTTCAAAGGAGATTAGAAAACTAGAACTGAAATTTCGAGAGCTAAAGGATAATATAATAGACATAATATTATTATAATAAACATAATATTATTATTATTATTACTTACACAAACGCCATATAAAACCTGAATTCTGGAATAATCAAATTTATATCATTGCCACAATGCAATGTTGGGAATAATTCAGTTCACGGGGGGCAGTCACATGTCCCTGGCAATGCACAACCAAGTTTGCAATTATGTAAGTGCAGTAGTGAAATTAGTGCAAAAATGAGACTTTTCTGTTTTTAAGGCATGTGCTCATACAGAGTCAGGATTCATGTCTGCTGTGTCAGAGGAGAATAAGGTTAGCTTTTAGAGAAAGGTTCTTTTCCTAGATGGTGGCTGGGCAGTGGACCAGGCCCTTGAGGGCGGTGGTAATGGCCCCAAGCCTGCCTGTGCTCAGGGAGTGTTTGAATAGCCCTCAGGCACATGGTGGGGTTGTCGAGGTTGTCCTGTAGTGGGCTGAAAGTTGGACTCAATGGTCCTCATGGATTCCTTTCAGCTCAGGATATTGTCTGATTATGTGATAATTACTATAAAATTTGAGTTTATAGGCAATTTGAAGATGCTTTGTCTAGGCATTGAAACTCTCTTGGGTTATATTGAAGTGGTAAGCAAATCTACTCCTTTTAATTTCTTTCAATTTTCAAGGAATAATGGAAACATAGAATGGCTTGGGTTAGATTGAACCTTTTAAAATCAACTAGTCCAGCTGCTACTACCATGAGGAGGGATGTCTTCCATTAGATGGGGGGTTCTCAGAGCCCCTTCCAGCCTGGCCTTGAATACTTCTAAGGAAGGGTATCCATAACTTCTCTCAGCAACCTGTTGCAGTGTCTGACTGCCCTCATGGTGGCTTTCACTTGACGTCATTGACTGTAACTCTTTGGAAGTGGCCATCTAGCCAGTTTCTTATTCTAATGTCACATCCGTCAAACCCATTTCTTGCCAGTTCTGTGGTAAGAATGTTTTAGGGGACTGTGTCAGAGGCCTTGTAACAGTCTGAGTACATTGCTCTTCTCTTGTCCACTGGTCCCTGACCACTGGCTCAGTTAGTCCATTGTACAAGGTCATCAAAAGAGTGTGGCAGCATTTGGCCTTGATATTACCATGAAGACCCTGCCTTCTATGTTTCAATATGTCTTTCAGGAAGATCTTTTCCATAATTTTAGTGGGCATAGAAGTGAGAGTGGGCAGTAGTGCCTGAGGTCCTCCTTTTTACCATTTTAAGAAATGGGCATGTTGTTTTCCTTTTTCTGGTCACTATGGAATTCACCTTACTGCCACAACTTTTTAAATATGTCGTCAAGTATCTTGGCATCTCTGTCAGTCATTCTTTCCCTCAGGAGCTTGGGATGTGTCTGGCTGGGTTACATGGGTTGCTCAGTACTTCTGATGTGAACTTTTCCTCATACAAATTTCTTTATTCCAGCTTCTAGCATTAGGGCATGTTGCAGTCCCTGGGAATAAAAAAGTCAATTTTTTACAACTGTCCTTTATTTTCCTTGTGAAACAATGCATATGATTAGTTTGTTGGTTTTTTTTTTTAATGAAAGATTTAAAATTTTCCCTCAGAAATTTTATATTCTTTTAAAGAACTCAAAATGCAATGTTCAATCACAGCTTCTTTGACTGCTCTTCATATTGTTGCATTTTTTTAATTTCAGGCAACAATGTCAAAACTCATGTATACTGTGAATTCTTTTTATTATAATTTACAATTTATTTCAGTCTAAACTGAAATTCTGACTATCAAACAATGTCAGCAGAATCAAAACTTATTTATACTGTGAATTCTTTTTACTGTAATTCACAATTTATTTCAAGCTAAACTGAAATAACTGATATGAAAATGTGCAACATATACTATGCTGTTTGTGTGTTTAAAGTTTTACAGTCACAAAATCCTTATGAGAGCAAAAAGGGTAGGAGATGTCCATTAAGTGTTTTTGCAGGACAGTGGATCTATCATTCTTGCATTTTTAGGAAGAAGAGCCCTTTACAGTTTTTGTTTCAAGTGAAAGCTGAAGCCATCTGTAATGTAAAGAAAGTCAAGTATTGCAACTCTATGTTTTTTTCTCTCTTCTGTTGTTATGTAGGTTAGTGGGCTTTTTTTTTATCTTCTCTTACTTCCTGATAACTGTATGAGCCTAATCTTAAGAATAATAGATGTTTTTGGGATCTCATCAGTTTAGTATTTGCAAAGTGTATTTTTGTGTTTTAGTAAACATTTTGTGCACTTACTTTAGGAGATGTAATTGCAAAAAATCCCCAGCAGTGTTTCATACAACCTGAAATGTATTCTTGCATTTAGTAGCCATTTCCTATGAAAAATAGTTGGAAAATATTTACATCAGTTGACGTGTTATCCATGAGCCTTTGGTGTGCCCCTGTGGCACAATGTGGAGCATTGAGAAAAGCATGGACACCCAGTTGAGGGGGGTGACACCCAGTTGAGGGGGGTGATCCTGCCTCTCTACTCAGCCCTGCTGAGGCCTCACCTGGAGTCCATTTATGGACTCCTCAGTACCAGAGAGACATGGAGCTCCTGGACTGGATCCACTGGCAGGCTTACCGAGTGATTTGGGGACTGAAGCATCTCTCTTATGAGGAAAGACTGGAAGAAATTGGATCTGTCTAGCCTGGAGAAGAGACAACTGTGTTGTGATCTTGTCAATGTGTGTAAGTATCTAAAGGGAGAGTGTCAAGAGGATACAGCCAGGCTCTTCTCAGTGATGCCAAGCAGTAATAGGACAGGCAGAAACCAATATTGGTTTGGGTGCAATATACTAGAAACAGTGAAGTCAGGCACTTTATTAATGAGAAGGACTTGTGGCTGCAGAAAGCTGCAAACTTCTGCCATCCTTTCAAATACTACACAGCTATACATGTGTGAAAATCACTGTAGTTTTAGCAGAATGGTCACTAGTAACATTGTATATTGTCTGTGCCCAAACGCTGGGTGTGAATAATGGAGCATCTCTTCCAAAAATCTTTACCATAAGTAGTTAAGGATTAAATTAATTCCTCAGTTTTCATACTGAATTAGGACCTGTGAAGAACCATCAGGAAAAGCTTTTGCGTTCCTTCTTTCTTTGCAGTGCAGTCTGTATTAGGTAATGAATTCTTTGAGACAGTCTGTTTTGTAAAGATGATAAAATTGAGGAACACAAACTATTGGTGAAGGGTTTAGGAATATAATTTTGGTCTAAAGAAGACAACTTCAAATATTTGCTGCTTCTAAGATATGGATAAATGGCTTGATAGCTTTTTGATGATTTTGGAGGATCAATTGGGTTAGATCTTCACATATGCGAAGATGAAGTAACTGAGCATCCAACTCATAAAAAAGTGAGGGGAGAGTTAGCTGCTTATTTTTTATATGAAGTGTATGAACCAGCAACACAGATTTGACTGACTGAGACATATGTTAATATATTCTAGAGATTGTGGACAATTTTTTGCTATTTATTTATTTGTTTGTTTATTTGCATAGGTGAAATTTTTCAGTGGTAAAACGTGATGCTTACCACTGCTTTGTTTATTTGTGTGATCTTCCCAAGGTCAAAGGTTGGAACAGGCTAAAGCTTGTCTGGTAAGCTTGAAATCTGAGAAGAAAATAGCAACTGAGGAGTCATCCATGGCTTTTTAAATCACCTTCATAGCTTTATTAGAAGGTTATATTTTGTTAGCTGTGTTGGTATGTCTGATGAGCTTTCCAACAGGTAGTGTTGATTGTGGTAAGATGATAAGTTGCCATTAGGAGTTATAGGATGGAGAAGGCTAATGAGCCTTAAGCCTCACTGTGAGGTATTGAGGTGTTAGATAGTGGGATTTGAGTGGTAGGAGATGAGATGGAGACTGTCAAGTTGTCCTTGTGTTGACCAATGGAGCCCATAAATGGATCACAGGATGGATCCAGTGCGTCTAGGCCAACAGATCCTGTATTGGTAACACTGACAGTGCCTTAAAAATAAATGAATGTGTGTGACTCTGTAGGAAGTACAGTGTGACACATTATTGGATGATGTACCAAAAGGGCACAGAGATAATACTTCTGGTTCTCATCATGAGAGTGTATATTGTTTGAATTACATAAAAAAACACAAGATACCTATAACAGCTATTGCACTATTTAAAAAGTAATGACAATGTAGACTACATTTTTGAAGGGGACATGAAGCTTGATTATTCTTCTGGTGAAAGCGACTGTGAGTAAACATAAGAACTAAACATGTTTTATCATTATTGATTGCATTATGTGTTAGTTGAAATTTGATGTGAGAGTATAGATAATTAAAAGCCTATTTCCTGTTGCTAGGGAAAAAAGGATCAATTTTTTCCTGTGGAAACTTTATCTGTTTGCATTAACTTCCGTTTTTACTCTGATGTTATGTTGCAATGATAATGAAGGCAGAATCATAGAAAACAAAAATTCTGACCAGGATAACAACATTATCCTGTAAACATTGCAGCACTTTGCTGATGAAACACTCTGCACATATATATATAGGAAAAGAATTTTCTTAAAAGTTGGAACACAAGGTTAATCTTTTAACATAAGAAGACCTGTTAACTCCCTAGCAAGGGAAACTTCTAGCACTTGATAAGAGTAAAAATATATTGGTTCGCTAATAATCAAATTTTAATTTTATTTAAATTGCTGCATATGCCTGCATATTTTTCTCTTAGATTAGGATCTTTTTGTACGTTCTCTAGATGGGTGTGGTTTTTTTCAGTTATGTTACTGGGAAGAGCTCTATTTTTGACTTGTGCATGTTTTGGTCTATGTGTGTGAGAGAGATTAAAAAAAGAGGGAGAAGAAATCTTGTAGACAGTTTAGTTGCGTTGCACATAGATTTGCATATAAAGCTTGAGGGCTTTGTGAGGAGAGGCTTATGGATTCTTGCAAGCTCCACAAGCAAATTTGTTGGTTTTATTTTTGTTCTGTTTTGGTTTTTTTAAAACATTTAATAAGCAGCCTGGTGAAGACATATAGAAGCTTTTTACCACAGAAAGTAATGGCTTTTCTATCAGAAATTGCATCAGAAGATAACAAGGCCCATTTAGTTATGCATGATAATAAATGTGTTTATTTAGAAAGTAGAGGTTGTTGGTAAAATTATAAAATACCATTTTTAGCTAAGTGTGTAAGTGTCACTGGTGACCAATGTTAGTTCAACACTGCAGTTGTTTTTAACAGGTGTCTTTTCAAACATGACAATACATGGAATTATGCAACATTTTTGCTTTTGGAATTTAAGCCTAAGACTTTGCAAAGATTTGTACTCTGTCGTTAAACTCTAGTTCATTGATAAATACTGTATTATGTCTTGAATTTTGAGCAGTCTGTGATATTCTCAATAGAACCACAGCTAGATCATACCAGCTGTGGATGGTGATTAATGTAATGAGCAGGGAAAGCATAGTATGCATGAAAGGAGAGCATAACAAGGACAAAGGCAGACACAATGATTATAAGAAGCTGGATTCCTATGAGGGGTAGCATTGTAATATTACTTCTTCTCATTGTTTTTTGTTTGTTTGTTTGTTTTTTTCCTTGATTTTTTGGATTTTTTTGTTTGTTTTGTTTGAATTTTAATTTAAATTTGGTATTGGCTATGACTATTCATTTTCCAGATTTTATTTATTTATTCTGAGGTGGGTTAACTAACTTACTTGAAAAGACAGTACACTTTACAGAGATTGCAGACAAAGGTTTAAAAGTTACAGTAGGGTCCTGCTTTTAAAATGGTGTTCATATTTTCATTTACTGGCATTCATATACAGTATCGATTCTACTAGACTCTGGTGCTCTTCATTCAAATCACATTTTTGAGCATATCTTTTTATTTTTCTAAATTCTCACAGGGTGCTGAATTTGCCTCGTCCTTACTTAATCCTGAATGTTTTAAAGTAAAACAAATAAATGTTGCGTTTAGTAAAACATTAGGACTTGATCACAGAAGTGATGAAAGCTCATTCCTATTATTAGACAGTAATAATGTTATCATGAATAGGTAAGAATTAATGTGTTCATAGAAGTCATGTTATTCTGTATAGCACAATGACAGTCTGTGTTTTTCAAATAGAAATTATAGCTGTGAATACCCACAGTAGAAATATGCAGTAACATGAAGTCACTGAGTGTTTCTGTTTGAACAGTCATTTTCATTCTGCCTTTATTTTAAGGACATCTATTATGAATTGCTGTCTCTTTTATCCAGTAGTGAAAAATGTGGAAATCTAAAAAAAAAAAAAAAACCAAACAAAAAAAAACCAAGAAAAAAACCCCAACAAAACCCACTAATGATACAAATGGATTAAATCAAGACATTCTACAGAAAATGAATAGTGAAGATACTGCATTTAAATGGTGCATCAAAATTGAGGTAGTCAATGTGTTTTTACTCGAACTACAGTTAATTCAATTGGATTGGAATTGGAGAAACCTAAAAATATATTTGGCATAGTAAGCATGTTTCTTCTTCTGAAGGTAAATCAAGCTCAACTTTCTTCCTACATTTTATCATAAATCAAATTTACTTGCTCAATAAGGTATTTGGGCTGGATGATCAACAGCTGGACTGGATGATCTTAGGCATGTCTTCCAACCTTGACGACTCTGTGATAAGATTTGCTGCTCAACAAAATGCTGGAGCCTTTAGAAATCATATCTGAACCTTCCTGTTGCCCATAATGTACTATGACAAAACCAGCACAGCTGCAAATAGTGGTTAGGAGGTGTGGTTTTGGCTAAAAATGTGATGTTACACAGCTTTTATTCCCATACAATCCACATTAAAGCTTAACTTTTTAAGGGGAAATTTTTTATTTTTTCGTTTCAACTCCTTTAAGCTTGCATCAAACTTCCCAAAGTAATTTTTTGTTTAAGACCATTAAGCACTAATGTTTTGTTCCTGAAGTCTGCCAGCATAGAAAATTAATTTTGCCTGTGTGTTTTTTATTACATCATGATAACTACTACTGTCATTATATTATGTTGGAGTTAATAATCCTTCTGACTAATACATGATGTTTCAAACTTAGATTATTTCAGTATCTCAAGAAGGTGTTCTCTAAAAATTGGTTCTAGTTTCATTTGAGTTCAATTCTGGTTGCCTAGGTGTCAAAAATGGCTAATGAAGATAGTTGGTTTCTACATGGAAATAAATTATATTAAGTGACATGCTAGAATGATCCACTGATCTTATACAGGTAGCTGTCAGCAACTGTGAGACATTTGTAACATTCAATTCCTGCTTATGTGGCTAGATTTGACTTTATCATCTAGAGGAAGGACACACTTTCATTTTCCGTGCATGCCAGTGGTTGTCTACCTCAGCAGCTCTGAGATTAACTATACTCTGTCTTTATTTCATAATGCAGATAAATGTATATTGGAGTGTCTATAGATATACTGTAAATAGAAAATCAGATTTCAAAACTTGGTAAATTAACTCTTTTTCACTTGGAATATGCCTCCGGTGTGTTTTTGTTTTCTTTTTCCATTAGATACTAATAATTTTCTAAAGTGCAAAAATGCACACAATGACCATTAATTGGAAAAAAAATGAAACTGTCTTTTATCTATTTCATCTAGGCACTTGCTATCTTTAGTGAGAATTATTTTTGTTTATTAATAGATGGTAGTGGCAGTGGAGTTTTATGTCGAGGGATAATTGTGAATTTAAAATACTGCTAAAGTTTAACAGCATTCTGTCCCTCTAACAGAAACTTTCCACTCTTTAAAACGTGGTTTGTCATATGTCTGAGCTGTAGAAACAAAATGGGAAATGAAACAGGGAATGACATTTTGTGGTGGTACACATTTTCAACTAGGTTTTGTCCTTTAAGTGGGTATTGTTTTCTCATCTCTAGATGTATAGCCCATAGAAGTGGCCCAAGGGAACTAAACCTTTTACATGTTTTAATAAGCTAAATGCTATTACAAAAGAACTATTAATGGTTTTATTCTAATTCTAATTGGATATTAAGAAATACTGGATATAAATCATACATAGCTTATAGGCTTATTACAGGTTTGGTTTCATAAGTAGAGGAATTGAGTAGAGTTTTAGGCTTACAACAGTAGTTGCAAACTGTTTTTACTAATTTCTGCATAGCATTTCATAACTTTTTGAAACACACAGGCTTGACTTTGAAACATACAGCAAATTCTGGTTCTCCCATGAGGCAGCAATAATCTTTGCAGCTTTGAGTAAATCCAGATGAGGGGTAGCACAACACAGGTCATAACTAAAGCCAGAGCGTGGCTTCACATTTTAAGGATCATATTTCACAGCTAATTTTCGGCTTCCTTGATAATCGTGGTGATTTTCGTCAGAATTGTGTAACTCAGTGATCTTACTAATGTTGGATTTGCATCATGCACAGAGAGACACACTACAATTAGTGGCGCTACATAAAGAGAAAGGTACTGATTCAGTTGAAATCACGGGTTTAGATTCTAGACCCTTACATTTGTATTGCTAATAATTTCTGTCAAAACCATGCATTTTGTGTGATACTTAGAGTTTTTTTGGTTTTGTTTTTTGTTTTGTTTTTTTTTAGTTGTTACTGGAAAATATATAAAAATTTTGGGGTAAAGTTATGCAGTACTTGTGTTTCAGTGTCTATCAGCTTGTGCTGATCTTGGATTAAAAATGAATACTTACATATCAGTGGTTTTTTTGGTTTTTGGGGGGAGTTTTATGCATATTGGACAAATGAACACTTTTTCAATCAAGTATTCCTTTTATGATATAACCAAACAGGTACTGACAGAAAAGACAAAAGTTATTGTGCCGTCCATATTAAATAGGGCTAGAGCTTTTATACATCTTTGTTATTACTAATAAGGGAAATGGTCTCTGTCTCTACTTTTGATGGGAGATGATATGAAAAACAGAGGTATTTGGTTTCCTTATGTGTTACTTTAGAAGTTGCTATGTTAGAAAAAAGAGTTTATTATTACTATTTTCCATCTTTTAAAAACTAAAAATTATTAAAGTCAAGGAAAGAAAGACTGGTGCATATAAGGCTTCCTTTACTATTTTTCATGTTTTGTGAAAACTACTGAAATTTTTTAAAAAAACTGTAACTTAAATTCAGGCCTTCTTTTAAGTGAATTGGAACAGGAGGATTATGCAAACTTGCAAGTTCTTCTTTGGGAAAAGATTCTTACTGTATTAATTTCTAGATAAATTTGGACACTGTCAATGGTGATCTATTAAATTTCCATGGTAGTCATGGAAGTTGCATTTGAATTCCTAATTTAAGGTTCTAGAAGGTCTCTGCATTTGGAAAGTCTCTGAAATAAATAAATTAATAAATATTTTCTACTAGTAACAGGCTCCAGTATAGCACAATACTGCAGCTGAGAAACAATGTTTTAATCAGGATTCTTGCTAAGATTTTTTTTTAAATTGGATGTATCTTTTTTTTTTTTTCCCCCTCCCAGTCTGTAATAAAGTACACATCAGTTAGAGCTTTTTGAACAGCACTATAAGGAATATTGGTTTAAATAACTGAACTGAAAACAGAAGATCAAGTTTCAAAACTCTCAGGGAAGTGTAAAGAAAAAAGGAAAGAAAAAAAATTTAAACAAATATCTCTGAAATTTTGATTTTTGGAGTTGAAATATCCAGTCACTGCTGAAGGCCTATACATGATGATAAATCCTTTTTTGGGAATTAGTGTGCAACTCAGATTAGCTTTTGCTGTAATTACGGCTTTGGTGACAGATGATGAAAAGTTTAATGAAAAGTCAATTACATAAACTACTTGAATCTCGTGGAACTTAATTATAGGGTCCACATTCTAATAAAACTATTTTTCAAGCTTCATTGAGAGGACCTCACTAAAATCAGAAAACCTACAAGTAACTTCATAATGAAAGACTTACTTCAAAGGTTTTTCTAATGATACATTTACTAGCTGTGTGAAATTACCAGGACTGAAATAAGAGTGACGGAAGGAAGATGTGCTACAAACTTGTTTCCTTTAGAGACTGTAACAAGGGAGTGATTCTGTTGAAAGCAGTTGAAAGCACAGCTAAAAATACGAAGCAGTTTAAATGCATGTTCAAACATTGAAACATTTTGTGGCCTTCTTTAAAGGCTGTACCATCTTATTGGAAAAAAGGTAATTTCAAATTGTATTTAATTTGCCTGTACTTTAGTATTATTATTGTTACTGATTAGTGAATAACCACATTGGGATTGGGTAATTTCTGATGTCTGTATCTGACTATGCTTTGTAGAAATTATGATAGGTTTTGGTTTTTGGAAAATAATTTCTTCCATGTCGGAATAAAAAAGTGAAATATGTCTGAAAATGTGAAGTGATTGCTTATGAATGGGCTGCTCTTTCGTCAATGGAAAAATACAAAGGCTACAAATTGCCATGTTTTTCAAGTTACAGCCTAAGTAAGCTTCATTTTAAGGAGTAAGCACCAGTAAAGTAGAGTAGAAATGTCATTTTTAATTATCTATCCTCTCAGTTAGAAAGTGTAAATGTGTAATGCCTTAATGGAGAATATTTTGCACCTTAACATTTTCTTCGGTTTTATACTGAAGTAATGACCAAGTGATCTGTGAAAACATGTCTTTTGATGTCTTTTGAATCTGAAAAAACAGGCAACTGTGTTGCAAGGAGTTGCCTTCCACTGTTGAGAAAGTGTTAGCCTAATCCTTTGTCATTCTTTCTGATCATGTTAAGTATGTGGCAGAAGAAAGACTATCCAAAAGGGCATATTACTGAAAGGCCAACTAATACGGGGTAGATGTCTGAAATCTGCCTTCTGCATGGAATTGCAAATAAGTATCCAAGACTGGTATCCATCCTGCTCATTATATTTTATAGCTTGAAGTTTGTACTCTTGCTGGACCTGAACAGGAAAGTGTTGCAAGGTTGGAAAGGCATGCAAGGCTGTTGGCCATACAGCAGTTGAATCTTAAAATAAGTAACTCAATATAGCATTTTATTTTTCCTTAAGAGATGGAGCTATTTGACTCAGATATATTTAAAAAAGGAAAGCCATCAGGCCCTGAATGTGGGTTAGAAAGGTGTCCATTGCTGTTACCTTGAATTATTTTTAAGTGAGCAGCACTAAACTGAAGTAGCTTTACAAATAATGTCTTCTAAACATTAAACTGCTGTTATATTAATAGTAAAAAGATAGAACTTGTCATCTTTAGATTTATCTGATGTATTCTCACTCTCACAGCCTAAAGTTAGTGATATTTGCATTTTATGTCATAGTGTTAAGTAGAGATCCTTATTTCTCTGAGAAAGTACAAGGAAAAGAGTAACACTAAAAAAGAAAGAGATATATATGTCAGTTTACAGACATGATTATCCATCAGCGCTGCCTCCGTACAATCCTAAACATCCGCTGGACTGACTATGTGACTAATGTTACTGTCCTTGAACAGGCAGGGGTCACCAGTATTGAGGCCATGCTGCTGAGGACGCAGCTGCGCTGGGCAGGGCACGTCTCCAGGATGGAGGATCACCGCCTCCCTAAGATTGTGCTCTATGGTGAACTCGCCACCAGCTGCTGCAACAGAGGAGCCCCAAAGTGGAGATACAAGGACTCCCTGAAGCAACATCTCAGTGTTGGTCATATTGACTGTCATCAGTGGTCCACTCTGGCCTCCAATGGAGAGACATGGAGACACACCATCCATAAATGCTGCTGCCTCCTTTGAGAATGCACGTAGAATCAGTCTCGAGGAGAAAAGACAGTGCAGAAAGAACCGTGCCTCGTCAATACTGCCTAAGGATACTTTCCACTGTGCTTTTTGTAACCAGACTTGCCTGTCCCACATTTGCCTTTTTAGCCATCAGCATGCTTGCAGCAAGTGTGGGTAGAGCCCTTCTCATATCTTCATTAGTGAAGCCTAGCCATGAGGGAATGAGACATGATTAGTCCAGAAAGCATCTTTTTGGATACTACAATATGAGATAAAACCTGCTAACAGAGGAATGAATTTGAACCTAAACTATTGATCAACTAATTTCAAAATTAAAACAAGTTTTATTACCATTTTATATGTAAAAAAATAACCCTAATGGAATTATGGAAAAATGGAATGAATAGTTAATAGCAAGATACAGGAGTGGGAAGATGCCAGCAGAATGTATATGTTTAGAAACGAGACAAAATGAGCTCAAGACTGCTAAAGAAACATAGCCTTTGTAGAAGTAGTAAGGTAATAAGAGAAACTGTGGAAGAAGAAACCAAAGGGGAGAAAAGTGGTGAAAACTTTGTTTTGCATAGCCTTAGAATAAATCTAGGTTTCATATGATCAAGGATTTATTTGCTTTTTAAGAAATAATTGCTAAACTGAGTGGCATAGTGGTTGGCTATCTTCTTTTTTTAGGCAAACGCACCAACTTCAATGACTACAAATTGCATTGTACTGCTGCTGGTTCTACACCTCAGCAAAAGTGTGTGCATGACTTGGAATTAGTAGAAATATATATTATACTGTAGAATTCCTTTTTCTAATAGGAAAAAACCTCCAACAAAACCCTACACCTTTGTGAAGATTTCTGTGTTTGCTCTAAGTGGGAAATACTAGAATCAAAGTTATTACTTCCTATTTTCCCTGTATAGGTGCAAGGTAATTTAATCACACTGATTTTCTTTCCCTGGCTGTCTGCCAGGCTTCAGGCCCAGGCTCTTCTCTGTAAGCCCTTTGCATCTTCCACTCTTTATTGAAGAGGTACGGTGAATGAATCAGGGAATTGTGGAAAGTAAGAGCTTACAGAGTACAGTGACACTAGGCAGGCTGTTAAGCAGGCAAGTAGAAAGTAGTTACTATTTTTATTAGGTTGGCTTGCAAAGTTTTTGGTATTTGCGGCCCACAGAGTTGGCCTCTGCGAGAAGCTATTGGAAGTTTCGCTCGTGTCCGACCAAGTCAGTGCCAGGTGGTGCCAAGATGGACCTGCCAGTGTTCAAAGCTGAGCACAGTAGTAGTGGTGGTAATGGCTCTGTGATTACAGATTTGAAAAGGGAAAGAAGAAGAAGAGAGGGAGAGGCCGTTCTGGGCACCAGAGCAGATTCCCCTGCAGCCTGTGGTGAAGACCATGGTGGGACAGTCTGTGCCCCAGAAGCCCATTTTAAGGCAGATACCCATCTGCAGCCTGTGGAGTACCCTATGATGGAGCAGGTGGATTTTCCCAAAGAAGGCAGTGGCCCTGTGAAAATTCCACATAGGAGCAGGTTTGCTGACAGGACCCTATGGGCGACCCATCAGCCTGTCCCTGAAGGGCTGCATTCTGTGGGAAGAACTCATGTTGAAGTTCATGGAAGACTTTCTCCTGTGGGAGGGGTTCCATCCTGGAGCAGGAGAAGAGTGTGAGGAGGAAGGAGTGGCAGAGACAAGGTGTGATGAACTGACCACAGTCTCCATTCCTCATCTCTGTCTGCTGCTCAGGAGTAGGAGTTAGAGAAAAACAGGAGTGAAGTTGAATGCATGGAGAAGAGAGGGGTGAGGGAAAAGCATTTCTAAGATTTGGGTTTATTTCTCTTTACCGTACTGTGATTTGATTAGTAGTAAGTTAATTTCCCCAAGTTGAGTCTGTTTTGCCTTTGACAGTGACTGGTGAATGATCTCCCTGTCCTTATCCTGACCCATGTGTCTTTTGTTGTATTTTCTCTCCCCTCTGTACAGGTTGAGGGGGGGAATGACAGAGGGGTTTTGATATGCAGCTGGTGCCAACACTGTCTGACCACCTATTTCTCACATAAGGGAATCTTCTTTGAATATGTAATATCTTCACGAACAAGATAAATTTTTGCCACTACATTTTAACAGCAGCTTAAATAAATAAATGAAATCAGACATACTATATGTTTCAGGCTTTTTAGGAGTGAAGGGGGTCAATGATAATTGTACTTAAACTTTAAAATAGCCACTTGTGGGATCTTTCAAATGTTACGATTTGAGTAAAAACCTCAAAAGTTCAGAAGCATGCCAGTCCATCTGGATGCGATGCTGCCCTGACAAAAGTACAAAACTGCAAATACATTAAACCAGTGGCATTTATCATTATGTAGCTTAGCTTGCTGTTACCTCTTCTCCAGCTCCAGAAAGTGTTTTATTATGTATTACAATAGATTGATATTGTATATCAAAAGAAGAACAGAAGTCTCAACTGCTATAAGATATCAACTGCAGTTTTAATTTAGTGGCTAAGCTGGCTTGTTTATTCCACTGGAAAACAATGATCTGAATGAGGATGTAAGAGAAACTTTCTAGCAGATAAGAATCATAGAATGGTTAAGGTTTGAAGGTACTTTGGGAGACATACAGCTCAGATGCCTTTGCAATGGGCAGGGACACATTCCAGTTCAAAAGCCCATCCAGCCTGGCATTGAACACTTCAGGGATGGGTTCAGGGCCTCACCACCCTCTTAGAAACATATGTTCCCTTATGTCCAATGCAAGCTTACCCTCTTTCAGTACGAAACCTTTGGCTCTTGTCCTGTCTGTACAATCCCTTGTGAAAAGTTCCTGTCCATCTTAATTTTAAGATTTAAGGTGTCTTTATGCACTGTAAGGCTAAAAGAGTTATAAAAGCTCCCGAGAATGTCCAGGTTGAGCAACCTAGTCTCAGGTTCTAATATGAGGCTGATCATTTTGTATATCAGCTGTGATGCTGTATTTCCTGAACTGAAACAAGACACTAAATCTCTTATTACACTCAATGGGCAAAATGGAAAATAAAGAGTAGTTTTGCCCTAAAATGTGAGATTGGAGTCAGTTTCCTGATTCAGGAAGAATTTTGAGAAGGTGGTTACAACTTGAAGACATACAATGTATTTACTGTAAATTCTTAATTTCTCACTCTGCTGAAATGTGCTCTTAATAAATGAGATTAGCTTTCAATATATTTTCTGTAATTTTAATACATGTGAGTCAGCAGCACAGAGTTTGTTGTGAGACAAGCTGATGAACATTCTCCTCTGACAGCCCTGACGATTCCAAACCTGGAGCGCAGAGATAGTGACTTCTTACATGTTTTCATGTTTAAGGCCATTTTACAGGTTTGCATAAGCCTGCATGGCAGGGTATTCAGAAAGATAAGCAAATGTTTCGTTTTCCATAATTGTACAAAAAGAGACTGGCTAATCTTCCTTTTAGTTGTCTCTTGCACTACTAAAAACTCAACTATTGTTAGAAGGTCAGCAGAGTTGATTTTAATGCCATTCCTCCTGACTAAAACTCTCATCTTTTCAATGTGTTGTGCTAAGTCTGGCCATAATCAGCTGTCATGCTTTATCTTATACTTACTTAGACTGTAATCATTTAAGGGGAGAAGATAAGATTGTAAATATTCTTGGTTTTGTTTGATTATAGCAAAGTCAGATATTATATTATGAGAGAGCTATATGTTCTACAAATACTAAAAAGTGCTGCTAAATGGGTATATGACAAAAAATTTGGTCTCTTGGAGTACAGTGGAAGTATAGTGAAAGAATTAATAACATGTTCTGTAATATTTCCTTCTTAGTTTTTTTTGGTGAGGGGATTTGAACTTCATTATTACTATTTTCTAATTAGTTATTATATTCTTAATAAAGGACTAGTAAATCAGGGTCCAAGGACTTATTCATACATTTATGAGTAGGTAATAGTAGCTGGAACTTCAAATAAGCTTGCTTTGAAAAAGTGCCTAAGTAATTTCCCTTCATCCTTGTTTACCCATTCATTTGCTTTATTTCGCTGGA
>VXBA01002961.1:172078-273758 GCA_013399895.1 Serilophus lunatus | reverse complement strand
TTTTTTTTTTTTTTGATATCTACCAAGATTACAGGGAGACTAAATAGACCTTCAGACCTTAAAGAAATTTATAAGATCAATCAATAAATGGAGAAACTTAGGTATTTATGGCTTAGGTATTTATGAGGATCTCAGAAACGCACAAAGGCTTGATGAAGTGTTATGAGGGATTGCAGTCAATATATATGGAGATTTCTTACATAAGGACATGTAGGTATGTACTTGGCATCACTTCACAGGGAATACTTCCACTACAGGCTGTGAGAATTTCCACTTGAGTGTAAATTTTTTATGCTGTAGGATCAGTCCTATGTTTACTGAATGTATAAAAACGTGATACGTTTCGTTTCATTATTGCAAACCAGCTCTGCCCTCTCTCCTGTATCTTACCATCCAAAAAAGCTGAATTCAATAGTGCTTGTATATAACAGTGCTTATATTCGAAATGTTTACAACTTTTTTCTTTTCTTGTTAGTTCTTTCATTGTGAATATAGCACTATAAATGATTATAAATAAGAGTAATTAAAATTAATTATTAAACTGAAACCAATTCAATAAGATGCAGGATTAGGATAAATAGATATCGATTTTCTACTTGCCGAAATGCACATACTTCTGCAATAAAATTCCAGAATTATTCTCTTCTCTCTAGTGACCAGTGATAGGACCTGAGGGAACAGCATGAAGCTCTGTCAGGGGAGATTTAGGCTGGGTATTAAGAAAAGAGGGTGACCAGACACTGGAACAGGGTCTCTAGGGAAGTGTTCGCAGCACAAAGCCTGCCTGAGTTCAAGGAACGTTGGGACAGTGTTTTACATCAGTGTACCTGATGTAATTCTTCAGACTGTCCTGTGCAGGGTCACAGTCGGACTTGATGATTTTTGTGGATCCTTTCTAAGTAGGGTGTTACATGATTCTTTTAAAAGAAATACTATGCTCTTACTTGCTGAGCAAAACCACTATCCAGTCTTGAATTTCAGTAAATTAGTTTTAAATGCTTTTGAAGCAATTTTTGTCCTATATTCTTAGAAATGCAGTTAAAAACAGAAAGGCAAAACCATAATGGGTTTAATCGTCTGCATGAGGTATCTGTGGTAGAATGTCTTTCACTACTCTGTGTGGTAAGTTTCCCTATCGTTCGTTTAATCATTCAGTTCTGTGGTGTTGTTTTTGCACATTCATCTAATCTTGAGGGTAAGATAGCTGTTCCTAGAAGTAAATATCTGAACATTGGAGGTAACTATGAATCTTTTATCTATACTTCATTGTTCATTCATGCAAAACTCTGCACACCTGCATGATTTTCATTGCCTTTTTATTTCTTTCAGAAAAGAGTTTAATTTAGTCAGTCCTGAAAGGTCACAGTGAATCAGAATGTAGGAAGAGCATGAATATTTTCAGATAACAATGATGCAGACAACTGAGTCTGGCTTCACACTGCAAGATTCAATATTTGTTCTATTTGCAAGTTTGGCAATTAAAGTTACTTGGCCATAGTGATCCCACCTTTTGACAGGATAATGCTCTAGTCATTGGACAATTTCATACTCTTTTGCTGTGGTCCAGAGGAATCACCTGTAAACAAGAAAGAAATTGAGGGCATAGTGGAAACATTCACTGGGACACAATCAGAAAGCTTAAGAAGAAAGTCCTGACTTCAATCAAAAGGACTTAAATTCTCAGATCTGAGAGAACAGGGGAGGCTCAAGATATGAATCAGATAAAGAACTCAGTTCCACATAGTATAAAACAAAATACTGGTGGGTTGTGAAAGGAATTTGACATTTGAGTGTTACAGGAGATTTGAACTTGGAGGTCACCAATATGAAAAGATTTACACACCTACACAGAATCTCATTTTAATAGTGACAAAACAAACATCTTTGTAATGGATTGCAGAATCAAGGGAGTGCAGCATGTGCAATGCAGTATGGATTGATACTGGGGTTTTTTGTGAGGAATTATAAGGAAGTTTAGAAATTGTTTTGTTCAATGCTTTTGTCAGTTCTGAAGTTGATGTACTTAATTGTGACTATGTTCTGGCTACTTTAACTATTAGGCAGTCAGTGTAGCCTGATTGTCTGAGTCCCAAAACCTCTGCTCGGTCCATGTAGTTACTTGGATGCCTGCTTGAGGGATCTGTGGTTCACGGTTAATTGTACCATCTTACCTAAATTAAAACTGACTGTAACGTGTATGTGACTGTAATTACAAGATTGCAATATGGGTAAACTGAAAGGTGAAGGATACTTTTGACGCTATCTGAAGTGATGGAGTTTTTTTCAGGTGCTGTAAATATGCACGTGCTCAGGTTAGCTTTATGCACTCAGAAGGAAAAACATTCTTCCTCCCTTCTCCCCCTTTGGTAAGTCATATAGTCAGCCTTGTAAGCTTTGATTATTATTTTTTTTAGTAGATGACCTTGTTTGTAGCACATAATAATTTCCTTGAAATAACAGTAATATTAAGGAAGATTAAGTGTGTGTTTTTAAACTTAAGCTACTTCAGATTTAGTTTTTTGTTGTTTCTCTTTTCTAAATTTATATTTGTAACATAGAATAATTTAATAAAAACCTGGTCCTGTATACACTATATTAATTCCTTCATTGTTGCATGTACCAGCATTTAGCTCCTTGTCTCTAGGAAGGCACAGTTGCAAATATCCTATTACTCTTGCCTGGTAACAGATAACTGCGGAGAAGCTATTACATCCAGTAAGTAAGAACCTTCAAAATAAACAGAAAACACAGGCTTATTTTGTAGTTTTTCTAGCTTCTGATACCAGTTAGAATGTCACAGGTTGGAGTTCCTTGAATAGTAGAGGCTCCTGCATTGGGGATAGTGAGAAGTAAACCTCTTTTAACTTTGCCCAGCAGATATATCCTTGTATATAGCCATGCAGAGCTAATTAAATAATCACAACAAAAGACCTTTTATGCAAACACATCAAAAATAATTTTGGTACTTCAGTGGGCTAATTTCTATCTCTGTCAGTAATAATTCATATTCATTCTTCTCCCCACCTTCCTTTTGTTTTGGTACCCTATATTCCATTATATTTCATTATTATTGCTACAGTGGGAATTTAAGAAAACCAAAAATAAAAACAGAAACTTAAAGACTTTCTGTGAAGTTTTTTGAAAGGTGCCTACTTTTAAAAAAGGGTTCGTTTTAGAAGAGCAAGCGTCAGAGTCTAACTTTACTAACTCTAATTTGAGTATTTTCCAGTTGTGTATGCCAGCTTTTGATACAGCAATATGCCAAATTAGACAACTAGAATCTGCTTTTCTATAGGTGTTCAGTGAAGGAAAAATACAGATAGTAATTGAGCCCTGTGATTTATGAACAATAAAGTAATTTATCCAAGAGGTTTTACTATTATTTTATGGGGGGCATTTCCAGACAGCCCTTAGGAGCAAGCAACTTTTATACATATTAAAACCAACGCTTTCAAACATTTTTAATTTTTAATAGTTATGTCACTGACTGGCAATATATTAATTTATTATGAAGTTCATCTTGTTTTGAATTCTCTCTCTACTCTGTTTTACCATTAGCTTTTCAGCATATTTTTTTTCATGAAATGAGCCATTTTTCAGCTTGTTTCTTATTCCTGTCTTTCTGCAACCCATTTCTTCTTGTGTTTGAATATTTGAAGCCAGATATTTTGTGTTTTGTTTCATGACCTGCCATATTCTTTGCATCCTCAACTTCAGTATTCTAACCTCATGTGAATTTGCATCAATAGTTTCAGTTTTGTTGTGAGAAATTTATTTCTGGTTGTCTTTTTTATATTCAGAAGTGAAAAACCACAGAAAAACCAAGAAGTTTTGCAGCAATGCAGATTTTACTCTACTTTTGTATTTCTTCTGTAAACAGATTATATCTTTGATGATCCATCAGTAGGCATTTTTTGCATTTTGAATAGGCCATTGCAATTCAGACATAGAAATTCAAATTCATAGCAAACCTAGATTCTCAGTTCTCTTCAGGAAACATTCAACCGTTTTCAAGTTTACTTTCAAGAGGTTGCTGAAGCTTGATGTGGAAAATACGTATTGCCTAAATCTCTAATTTGTGAGCATGCATATCAGTTAGGTCTAAACATGTCTATATATGTATTTACTGTTATCTAAATGAATATTTTAAATGAATATTATAATTAACATGGCTGCTTAATTAAAGCATTCAATTCTATTATTTAAATGGACACACACAATATTAATTATATACCTCTGAATTTTAATTATGATGCAGGGCGATATATTTTGCAGAAATGTTTTATTATCGTTTCATGAAAGATAACCACTTGGAGAACATACCTCTCAGTGTCAAAATGAGTAGTTGTTATTCAGTATGCTTGTGCAATGTAAGCTCATTTCCTTAGAGAAAAGAGTGTTAATTAAACCAGCATTTTTCAATACTGATATGCAAAGGACTGCAATTTTCAAAGACTAATAAGTTTTCCAGATAGCTACTAGTTTTCACTAACACTCTAAATTTAGATTTCAGCGTGGTTTGTTTGTTCATTTCTTTTCCTTCGCCCTGATAAAAGTGTCACCCGTGTTGTAAGAAGATAGAACTTAAACTGGAACATTTCATTCAATACATGAGTACAAATCCCTGCACAAATTTTGTAAATACAGTGACAGTAACGACTGTAACACTCCTCCCTATGTTTTGCAACATAATCTAAGTAGCATAATCCTGGAAGTAAGTAAATTGAGACATGGAGGTTAAGTAATTTGCCTGAAGCTAAACAGCAAGCAATTAACAGAGATGGGATTAGAATTAAAAAGTTTTGGCTCTCAGCCCTCTCTTCCATCCAGGAGCCAACTGTCATTTGCACTGCTTTTGGCTTGCAATCTTATCACTTGAGACAAAACTTCAGTGGATGCTTTCTATTTACTAGTTCGATATCAACTGAAAAGGAAACCGTGACTAAGACTGGTAGTATGTTTTGTAATGATTGGAAAGTACTTATTTCCTTGTAAAAGAGAAATAGTAAAATTCTTATTGGTAGTTATATTTCAGTTATCTTTTGAAGGTGGGCATGAATTGTGCTTTGCAGTTGTGATGAAGACTTCAGAGTGAAACTCTTGTGACAAGGCAAATGTAATTTTTTTTAATTTAAGAAATAAAGCTGAATGTGTTCTACAAAACTCTAATGTCCCTTGACTGAATATCATTTACATGTAGTGTTATGATTTCTTGGTATCTCTTCTTTTTTTTAACAAGTTTGTATTAAAGACAGAAGAATGGAAAATCTCACTAGTGAGGCATGGATGAGAGCGGTATGAGCTAGACCTAGCAGCGTGGGCCAGAATTATACCTTTAGATGTATTTTTAACCACTAAAATTGTATGAAAATCCTGAAGTAACATGGCTAACCATGCACTATGCAGATAAAGCAAGTGTAGTGCTACACCAGCAGAAGAGATACCAAGTAATTGTACTTTTCAGTGATGTTAGGTAAGAGATGGCAGAATGTTGTTGTATGAGGTGCTGGAATTAAAACAGAAATGAACTTGTAGTAATGGAAGGTTTACCTTTATGTTGTGATATGTTTCTTTTTGTTGTATTTCTCCTATTTAATATGTTTGATCTGCCAACAACTTTGTTGTGCATACCTTTATATGAGGTTTTAGTTTTCACATTCTTGTACATATTATTCACTTCAGATTTATGGTGGCATAACTCTGTTGGAGAGAAGACAGAGCAATTTAGCTCCTGTAGAAGAAATTCACACAGCAGATGCAGTTTTAACTACAAAACTGAACCTTACAAGTAGTATTTTTTGCATTTTTGCAGTGCATTGTCCTTACTGACAGCAGCAGATGACTGGTATTCACAGCAGCACCTATAGGCAGTAGAACACTTGTATGGTACTGAAAACATAAAGTATCAAAGACACTCTCAGTGTAAATACATTCTAATCAGTGCTTTTATGTCTCCATTGCCATATCCCAGAGCAGCCTGCTTGTACTGTGTTAACCCTACTGACGTATTATAAGTGACTTGTAGGCAAAGAACTGGGACAATACGCTGGGGCCTTTACTCACTCTTATCTTTTTTAATATTTGTAAACAGTTTTCTGACCTAGTTTATGTATGTCTGCTTATGCATCAGCAATACATCATCTTACAGGCTGTGCTAACCTATCTCATGCTACAGCTGAAGGTGGGCTGCATTACATACCTCACAAAGCATGCATTGTTGGTAAGAGAAGTATGTATTCTGTGTGCTTGGCTGGACAGCTTATTTATGTTTCATATAATTGATACCTGTAGGCAAATGTTAGGTGTTGTTTCATTACTTATAGAGAAAAGTGTATTTATTAGGTTTTTGATGTAGTTCTAACTTAGTAAAAAGGAAAGTAAGGCCTATGAGTCTTTACTGACTAGTAGGGTTTTTCAATCATTGTTTTATGGCAACCTCAATTATATAGTCTTTTTTTTTAACCAGTCTGGCTCAGTAAATTATGTCAGGTCATATCACCTCTTAATGCATTTTTGCGAGTAGAAAGTTATCATGAACCCTTTAATGCATCATACTGTACGTGTTTACATGGACTACAAGATTTGATTAGACACACGCTTTTTATTGACTAGAAGTTATGAGAATTTGATTATATGGATGCCCATGTAATTATCACTGAGTCATGTTAATATGTAGAGTCAGTATTACACTAGATACACTAGATTTTGCTTTTGCAGTTGCTATTCAGCAGTTTGCCCTGTGTCTAAGTGGACAAGTTTGCATTTTGTTTAGGTAAATAAAAAATGAACGGATGTTTCACTCAGTTGTTACAATTTCACGATTTTACTTGTTTTATTGCCTGTATTTTGAGGGTTTTAATAAGACTGAAATGTCTCTAAAGGTCATCTCTGTAGTCATAACCCAGGTATTCTGAGTCCCAATTGAAATATGTAGTATCTCATAGTGGGAAAAGTGTTCCCCCTTTTCTCTTACATCAAAAATCTTTTGAAAGGAGATCAGCTTGTCTGGCATTTTTAAATCCACTGGTTCTACTTTGCACACTGAAAAGGAGTGTCAGCTCTCAGTTACCAAATAATTCATATGCGGTCTTCAGACATTAAAATTTGAAAAAGAAGCAGTAGAGAGCTTTGAAGCGGAATTTCCTTTCGTTAAATTGGTGAATATGACAAGGTTATGTAATATTCCTGGGGGATAAAGTGGTGCACATCACTAACCTTTTAGATTCAAGAGACTTCATGCTTTTCATTTGCTGCTGAAAGAACTGTTTTAACTAGCAAGTTCCTCTTTCTAGCTCAGGTAGATTAAGCCCCACCCAGTTTTTACATGTACTGTGTATGAAAAATACTATGCATACAGACAAGCTTGTGCCTATTTTGTTTTGCATTGTGCTGGTTTGTGACTTAAAGGTGTATGTGCAGCTGGATTAATGGGAATGAATAATGGGTTAATTATGTTGGAATTCCTGTAGGCATAGAAAAGAAAAAAGGAGAATTTTTGTCCTTTATGCATTTTCCACATCATGAGTATTACGTAGTGCTATGCCTGCATCCTTCAGTGCTCAGCTTAGTCAAATACTATAACCAAGCTTCCTGATTCTCTTTTCTTAAACTAGTGTAAACTAGAATTTTTGTGTAGAAACAACTGAAGAGACACTGAGGTAAATAAGAGGAGATTTAGAAGCAAATGTGTAAAACTTCTGTTTTCTGTAGCCGTATTTATAAAAGACTGATGTTTGTTGTGAAGCAAATGGGTGGGTAGCACTAGCATATAAAGCTGTGTACCCAGTTTGGGGATTGAAGGCAGAAGACAGATATGGGACTAGGTCTAGCCTCACGAGGCTTCCCCTGTGCTCTTTATCATCCATGAGATTGGCTCTGATGGCTTGTAAGCCCTGGCTTCCTATTAGGCTTAGCACAGTTTTGTTCTGATGGTGCAGTAGTTAATGACTGGGCTCAGTTTTACACTAAATGTCCTAATAATTTTCCATGAAACTGACTTAAATTGTTACCAAGTTGCCTGCAATAGTTTTGGTGGAAAAAACATAGCAATGAATAATTCTTCTGCTTCATCCTAATTAGAATTTAAATGTATTGGTATTTATAAAAGACCTTTTTCACAAGTTTTTCACAGGGCTTCTTCATATTTGTGAAAGCTTTTTTCTTTCTCTTGAGTTATTATAATATAAATGAGTGTGTGTTTGTGGGTGTGTGAATTATATTAGTTGGTAAGCAAAAGCCTGCTACTGTCTGTATTGGTTTGTATTCTTCACATGTCCCTAGGGCTCACATAATGTCTGTCTCTGAAAAACCTATGTAATCCAATGAAATTAATGGATAACAAGGTTTCCAGAGCTTAGAGGTACAAATTAAGAATGTGCTATTTTAACACTAGACCTTTTGGAAAATATAGCCTACCTATTCTACTTGTGAGACCTTACTTGTAAGTCTGTAATTTGATTTTGTATTTCAAGGGAAGAATGTACCTAATGGTCCCCCTACTAAACTGACGTTATACATTGGAGGAAATTTGAAAACATAGAAGATAGGTTTGACTTTTCATATTTTCCTTGAGAGATTAGTGAGTGATAATACTTTTTTTTTGAGCTGCTGGCTGAATCCTTAGGGTGGATTTTTTCTGACAGATTTAAGACTTGGAACTGGAGATGACTGCTAAATTGTAGAAAAAAATCCTTAACAACCAACCAGAAACCTCCCTCAGAAAAACCGCTTCTTTGTTCTGAGTGCTTTTTCTTTTGGAAGAATACATATAGCAGACAGAAGAAGGGAAGATAAGTGTTTTCATTGTATTATGGAAATTTTATGAGTATTTCAGGGGCTGAGTTTTTAGGATGATGCTGTGATGCCTACAAAGTGAAATAGATTGGTTTCCTTCACCTAGGATTTTGAGAAACCTGTCTTTGTACCTGCAAATAGTTTTTGTGAACCAAATGAATTAACATTTCCAGCTGGACTTTGTTGGCATGGCTAAATTACATTTAGTACTTTAAAGATAGACAACTGATAATTTTCCTTCACAGGATAATAAAACTGTACAGCTGCTCTGAGTATGGTGAGATCTGAAGATTGTGTTGTTGCTCTTCTTCCTGCTGAAAGGTGTAAGGCAGGTGCAGTTTTAAAAGGCTCACAGTGAGAAAGAGAAAAAATTTTACCAGTTTATGACTGACAGATGAGCCTTTAGAAACATATCACTTGTTAACTTAGGGATTTCTTTATGCAGATTTCATGAATAAAAATTATTGCTCATCCTTATAAAAATAAAAACCAGTTAATTTCTCACAAAGCTGTTTTGCAGGTCCACTGTAAATGCAAGTTAGAAGTAAGGTGAAACAATTGCTTATAACAATGATCCGTCTGACTGATGTCACAAATTATGACTGATGAGTAAATTAGCAGCAAGTGCTGTGACATGAGTGTGCTTTGGAAATCTGAAGAAATAAATGAGCACAAAAAGCTTTTCTGGGTACTATGTATATATATAATAATTTTTAAATATATTACACTCCTAGAGGAATTGAGAAAATAATAACTCATATAGTGTAATGTTTCAATATAGCATCAGGTTGAGATTACATGCAACATTTGCCTATTTTACAAGGAGAGGAGACTTCACCACTATTGCTTATGTAGAATATATAGCAGTTTCTGCTAAGTCTGTGGGATGCAGTGTATGTTGCATAATGGGAAATGGGATGAATAAAAAGTTTAGGCTTTTGGTTGGGTTTAGTTTGGTTTGTCTTGTTTGTTTGGTTTGTTTGGTTTTTTTATGTGTGTGTGTGATGAGGATTTCATCTAAGGTTTTTTTGGTTGGGATTTTTTGGTTGCCTTTTTTATTCTCTTTGTTTGGATTTTTACCCTGCTTATGTGGAATTTGTCATGGGAAGAATTACGTCAAAATTACTCAGAACTAATCCTGTGATGCCACCTTGAAACTCGATGTCACTAGACCAGTAATACATAAGTAACACAGTAATGTAGACGAATAATATGTAAGTAACATAGTATTATCGCACCACTTGTAAAACATAAGTGAAAATGATTCCTGTGATGGCATGTGTGCAGTATTCCAAAGTGCAGGGCACCTGCCAGACCACATTGTTTACTTTGCCCTCAGCCTGCATTTCTGAGTCTCAGCTGAAAATGTTTCATAGGAACAGTTATGATTATCATCTTCCAGCTTTTATTGCTACAAAACAAGTCTTTACAACGCAAAAAGTTACAGTAATTTTTAGTCAGAAGTGTCAGTATGTGTTAATTTACAAGTAAGTGAGACATTTGAAAGAAATGTCTTAGCATTTTTAATTTTTTTTTCTGGTGTCTCTGTTACTTTATTCACCCCTGCTATGAATGGTTATAAAGTATATAATAGAATATATTTTTGGCAATTTCTATTCTGCTTTAGGAAACTTTATCATATTTCAAGCAGATAATGGAGTTTAATCCTGGGTTGAGTGATGATATGCTAGAACTTCCATACACTCCAAAGAGAGAGTCTAGAAACAAATGCATTAAGGTCTAGGTTCTCTAAATATCTTGTCCACAGCAAGTGCACATGCTTGAGCTTCCTGTACAGGCACTGCAGACATCTCATTAGTTCTTTATCTTTAATGAAAGTGAAGTCTTATCTTCATATTCATCTTTTCATTAGAGGAGTATGTCCATAAAACTGTCGCTACACAAGTATAGTTCTCAGAAGCTGTGGAAAGAAGAGAGCTGAACTAGTAATTTTAGAAGTTTTTGGTCAGACATTTTATTTGAGTGTAGAGGAAAAGTAGTACACGTCCTGAAAACACAGCAGAAGATAGAACAGAGTATCAAATTTAAAATAGATAATTCCCTAACATGTTGAAATGCGAGTTAGTTAATTCCATACATTACTTTGGAATTCTACATAAACTTTAAAAAGACAATGTGGAGGTGCAAAAGAGAAAAAAAAAAAAAAAAGACATGCTGTATGCTCATGCCAAGCTATTCAGATGTTCCAATCCAAGTGAGTTATTTTAGTGTCATGTTACAAATACATTTTTGGAGCCTTGACGTGCAAAAAAACCCTCCACTTCTTTTTAGATAGTGGTAAACTACCCCTATTTCAGTAGTTCCTGTTCCCCCTGAGGGGGCAGCTTAACTATTGAAGTAGCAGCCTCATTTATGTGGGTTTAAACTCCTTAAAACAAATAAAAGAAAGCTCAGTGTATTTAAAGTAAACTACTAATAAATTCGATTGTCCTCCATATATTAGAGTGTAGTTTGCAGTAGTTCAGCAGCTTCTCAGGACCCCCAGCAAGAAGTGCCTACCAAGTAGCATAGGGTGGGATCCCTCAGATGCTTGTGATACTATTGCTTAGGCCAAGCTATGGATATCTTCCACTGTAATTTTCTTTTCCCGGACAAGGTATTTACGTTCAGTATTAGCATGAATATCTGAGTAGGCACTGGTATATAAACAAGCTGAAACTTGTTTATATAAACAAAACTTGTGGGTTTTTTGCATTTAATAGCCAAGAATGCTGCAATTCTGGTGATGCCCATAAGAGAATCCAAATCCAGGAATATGAGATGCTGATTTTAAATGAATTTCATGTCTTTCGTTTTAATTAAACTTTTGTTACTTTAACTGCATCTTCATTGAAATGTTACCAAGTAGAGTTCCAAAGATTGTGGAAGACTGTAGTACCATAGTTGGTACATTGCATACAATTTTTTCGGCAAATTTAATTGCACTGAAGGCTCCCATGCAAATTGTTGCTCTGCTTAATGAAGTGTGCTAGGAAGAGTTTTTCTCGGACTATGTGTAACTGTTAAGGGAAATTGAAAATAGTTGTCAGTTCTCAATCAAAATTGCCCTCATGTTAATTAGCACAAATGTGTGTGCAGTTTCTGTTTGCTATCAGAGTGCCTAGCAGCTTAGGTCAGAATCAATGTCAAGAAACTGACAACATTAATTGTGGGGATAATTCATGTCAAACGTTAATTAACAACCTTTATAAATAAAGGCAACAAATGCTGTTTTTCATCTTTAGTCTTTCTGGATTGTGACTTCACGTATCTGATTTCATGACCACTGATAGTGGTCGCTTCATGCTAGATGAGATGAACGTGTTGATTGAGTAATGAAAAGATGGATTGCATAATACTAGTTTTCTCCCTGGCTGGCTGGCCACTATCACGGTAATCTGAGCATCTCTTGACCATAAATGAATTTATCCTCACAGCACTTATTAAGCATGCAGACATATTTATCCTTCTGGTGGAGCTGCAGAACTTGAAGTGGAGAATTTAGTTGGTTTTTAAAATTAAAGTTGATTTTGTGAATTTAAAGATGAACTGCTAAAATAGGCCATTGTGTGCATGAAGATTTGAAGCTTACAGGACTGCTGTTAGCTTCCTGTTCAGATAAATTTATCCATGTTCTAATAATAATTTATTTTCTCTGATATCATATGATATCTCACACAGATAGCTATCTTACTTTCATGATTAAGTACTGGTGAATAGTTGTGGCAATGCTTTTTACAGGAGTTAGTTTTGTGAAAAGAAGCTTTGACCAGCTGCCCACCTTATTTTTTTCAGCTAGGTTATGGTCTAAGTGACACAGATACATCCCCACAGTTCCCTTCCACTGAAGAAAGGATTGAAAAGCTTTTTTATTGATTTAGACCATATTAGTCTCCATATATAATAATATGGTCTTTATATGTGACCTTAAAACCTCGTTTTTCTTGAAAAATGTCTGCAAATTGGAAATTGCAGATTACATCATTATGTACAACTGCACTTGTCTTTTGCCTTTATTGTTTTGTAGCAAGTGTTAGCAAACAACAGCTTTATCAATTGTTGGTCTGGCAAAAATTTCATGTAGGACTCAAATAATCTTGTTATTGATGTAGCTGAAGCCATGTTAGGTATTTAGCCCTGTTTCTGCAACTGGACTATGTAGATACAGCTGTGCCGAAGCTAGTAACCAATTTTTTGTAAGGAGTTATGGCTTTTACAGTCCTTCACCAGGCTTTCCAGTTCTACGTTAAGATATTGTCAGAAAACTGTATCTTTAACAACGATTGTTTGGTGAAAAAGTTTGACTTTCATTTATTGCTACGTGTGCTATTCGTTGCCTATGATCTACTGCAGGGGTCCTCAAACTTTTTAAACAGGGGGCCGGTTCACTGTCCCTCAGACACTGTCGGGGGCCAGACTATAGTTTGGAAAAAAATGAATGAATTCCTATGCACACTGCACATATTTTATTTGTAGTAGTGCACAAAAAACAGGAAAAAGAATGCAATATTTAAAATGAAGAGCAATTGTAATCAACAAAAACAAATGAGGGGAGGAGGGGGGGGGAGGTGTCTGTAAATACTGGTGGGCCGGATTGAGGACCGTGGGGGGCCGTATCTGGCCCGCGGGCCGTAGTTTGAGGACCCTTGATCTACTATATATAGTTACTGTGCACTGTTGGACTTGCTCATGAACTGTTTCTTTTTCACTGGTGTAACTTCTAACGCTGAATTCAAAAAATGTCAAAAAAAAAAAAAAAAGAATGACAGCACATCATTTTTCACTTGGTGGCACACAATCACAGCTTGTGTCACAGCCTATCAGTATATCAAACTCGGTCATGTCTCTTTACATATCAGAGTGCTGAGTTAATGCACATGTGGAAAGGGATTCAAAGATAGAAATTTTGGTGAAAGCCAGATGCTCTTCATCAGAATAAATTTCTGTCTTTTCTGTGGTCCAGGCATAAAGCCTGTGACTTGGGAAAGGATTTCTAGTTTCTTTGCTCTAAGTGTGTTTTATTTGCGGTGGTTTTGGTAATTTTTGCCATCAGAGAAGTTCTTTCATGAAATCCCCATGGCACTAGTGGCACAGTACTTTGCTGGGCTCAGATTTGCTCTTGCATTTAGATGTAGGTACATTTTCACCAGGGAAATTAGAAGACTTGATAGTTGAGGACCTTTGAGCAATCTGAAAAGTTAAGAAATAACAAAATTTCTTGATGTTTCTGTTAAAGGAAAAAAAACAAACAACCTTAGTTTCAGGAACATTACATTTTTACTGCATTTAAACGATACATCTTTTTTACATTTGGGATACGATAAAAAATTCCCTCATTTAATTTTGTAAATTTAATACAATCCACATTCGCTCATATTTAATTTAGCAACATAACATCAACCTCCTGAGTTTGTTTTATAGTAACACCTACATCATATTTTCATGGCATGTTAAATTATTTCAGGATTTCTTCCAGTTTTACATACATGCATAATTGTGTTGTGCTGGATTTCTTCATTTAAATAAACATGCTGATAAGAAATGTTGGTTGTGGAAAAACTGGTTTAGCATAGTAAGAGACATCAGAACTGTAGAGCAGCAACTTAGAAAGGAAAACCAGTAAAGCACAGATATATATACCAGTGAGAACTGAAGGAAGTGAAAAAAAGGGAAGAGGTGGGAAGCATGAATGAGCTGCCTGCTGATATTGGAAGATGAGAGCAAAAATGAATTGCAACAGCTGCTATAGAGCAACTAGTATTGGGAATGGCAATATAGCAAAGACCAAGATTTTTTTATTATTTGTTTTCCCTAAGTTCACTTGTCAGCATCTGAAAGTGTATTGGATCTTGAAAAATTTCTCTGCTAAGAAAGAGAATGGTGTAAATATAGGAATTCCTCAACATTTTTTTCTCTGGTTAGAGTTTGGTATTACATCTTCAGAAGGCATGTCTTGTGATGGTCTACGTTAGGAAATTTTTTCTCAACAGAAGACTGATAAGTTCATGTTGTAAGAGAAATAAAAGGAAAGAGAATAATTAATTAAAATACCTTTTCATACTTTTAAAATGATTTCTCCATTTCTCTCTCCTTTACTGTTGTTCAAATATTTGGATCTTTCTTTAGATCTTCTTTCTGAGAGAGTGGAATTTGGAAGTGAGCAGGAACTCCATGTGAAAACTCCCAAGCATAAATCTGTCATCTGTTACAGCCCTTTCTATGTGGACTCTTAATATGTAGTAATTTACCTCTACCACTGAAAACTTCAAACTGCTTTCTCCTAAATGTCACTGATTTTAATGTCAAAGATGAGAATCCTGTTTTCATGACATCCTGTGATCATAATATCAAGTAATGAGTTGTGATATTATTCCAGTTGATTGATGAGCTCATTTTGCAACATAAGTCAAACTGGACTTTTTATTTATAATGGTGATAAAATATAATGTGTGATCTTGCTGTTCTGATGCTATCAGATTTCTGTTTTAGTACAAATTTCACTAGTAAAATCTGTAAGTACTTTCCTGGCCTTTTAGGGGTTTTTTTAATGATTTCTTTTGCAGGTGAATGCTATCACTGAAGAAAAAAACCCGTTCCTTCTTTTTAAATTCTTAAATCTTGGCATAGCTTATTTTTTTAATGCATGGATTAATTTGATTAATGTTTTTGATTGTTTCAGCACCACCAAAGTTTACAAGAACTCCCGTTGACCAGACAGGGGTTTCAGGAGGAGTCGCCTCATTCATCTGTCAAGCCACAGGAGATCCAAGACCTAAAATTGTCTGGAACAAAAAGGGAAAGAAAGTCAGCAATCAGAGATTTGAGGTATTAGGTCCATTGTTCTGTTCCTCTGAAAAACATTTTATTCCAACCTCGCTTCAAATCCCAGTATGTGTGCGTTATTATCAGTTATTTAGCAAAATGGCAGTGACTATCAGAGATAATTTGATGGCAGCAGTATCGTTAAATTTTTATTTTCCAAAATGGTTAAGCATAGCACCATTAAATAGAAAACTGCTGCTTTTGTTTTCTAAACTAACATGATCTAACTGAGGAGCTTTGAAGTACTTTTGTTCAGCTTGCTATCCTGTGAAGGAGATGTTGGGGAAATTACTTGAGCAGTGATTGCTGTCTTCAAAGAGCAAGTCACCTCCTTGATGCAGTGTGCATCAAGCAGGCCTAGGCTGCTACTGTGGCTATTCCTCCCACCATTTCTTACCACTGTTGGGGGAGAGAGATGAAAGGGACATAGCAGTTCCTGCTGATGAAGAGGAAATATAAAATCTGTTTTCTTTGATTCTTTTCTTAATAATAAACTAGAAAAAAGCCTTAGAGTAAGCTGTTTGCCTCTACAATATTCGTTTAAGGAAACAGTGAAAATAATCTGTTCGAAGTATTCTGTTTATTTGGGGGAAATAGGAAATCAAATAGTATTCCCTGTTGTGGTGGCAGGAATAATTAATATCAAGTGTGGATTAATCCTTAACGTGAAGAAAAAAACTCAGAAATTTTAGAAGAAGTATTAAAACTAGCACTAAGAGTATATAATTTTCACTGTGTCTCTTCACTATTTTCAGTTAAATTTATTTAGAAAAGTTGCATTTCTAGTTTAATTAATAAGTAAACTAAGTTTCTTTAAGTTTCTTTAATTTTTTATTCAAAAAATATCTAAAGGCATGACTTTTTAAAATTAACAAATATAATTATTATCCTCTATATTTACTATAACATAAAAAATAAAGTCATGAATTTAAATCTTACCTGCTAGAACCAAGACTTGTTTGCATGTTGCAGAGCTTATGCAAAGCTGTAATTGGCTGGAGGGATTAACATAGAAATTTTATCATAAATTCTACACAATTTATCCCCTTCTGTTCACAGAACTTTCACTCAAAACAGAGGATGATTTTGCGTGTATATGTTTCCTGTGTTTTGTTTTGCAATGTGGTGGTTTGTTTGCTTAATATATATTTTCTATGTACCTATGTAATTATTTTTAGGCAAAATAAGCAAAAATAGTTTTATTTAAAAAAAATATTTGACTATAACTATAAAAATACCTTGAAATGTTTTAAAAATGCCTTTAGTGGACTACTGAACAAGCTGTATGATGGAATATATTTCAAAGAAATAGATGACACTTGCCAAGTGTTTTATAATTTTTACTATGGCCACTGAGCAGAGCAGTTAAAAAGTGTGCAGAGCACATCAGCATTTTAACTAGCTTTCCTTCCTGTTCAAATTAAGACCATTATTTCATGCCATTGAATCTCTAAATAAGAACAGAACAACAGTAGAAATGAGACAAAACATTTGGGTAACAAGGAACATTATCAGCTGCATCAATAGAAGAATAATTAGTTTGTCTTCCTTTCCTCTTCTTCTTTCATATTTTCAATATTTTCTGTATTTCTCCGAGTCTGATTACATAATAATACAAGACATCAAATTGTTTTACCTGGACACCTGTCTTCATAGAAGCCTAGTAAATACTTCTGGAAGGGGCTTCAGTTGGACATCCGATCCACATGCTTTCCCAAGGATGCTGGGTGTTACTTTTGTCTGTAGACCTAGACAGTCTCCTACAATGTTTCATGTACCTTGTCACAATTGATAGAAAGCTGAATATGAGTCAGCAGTGTACCCAGGTGGCCAAGAAGGCCAATGGCATCCTGGCCTGCATCAAGAATAGAATAGTGTTGCCAGTAGGACCAGGGAAGTTTTCCTTCCCTTGTATTTGGCACTGGTTAGGCCACAGCTTGAGTACTGTGTCCAGTTCTGGGCCCCTCAGTTTAAGAAAGACATTGAGTTGCTGGAGCGTGACCAGAGAAGGGCAACGAGGATGGTGAAGGGGCTGGAGCACAAGCCCTGTGAGGAACGGCTGAGGGAGCTGGGATTGTTCAGCCTGGAGAAGAGGAGGCTCAGGGGTGACCTTATCTCTGTCTATAACTACCTGAAAGGAGGCTGTAGTCAGTCGGGGGTCGGACTCTTCTCTCAGGCTCCCAGTGACAGGATGAGAGGTCACAGTCTTAGGCTGCGTCAGGGGAGCTTTAGATTGGGTATAAGGAATAACTTTTTCACAGTGAGAGTTATTTCCCACTGGAATGGACTTCCCAGGGAGGTGGTGGAGTCACCATCCCTGGATGTGTTTAAGGATAGGTTAGATGATGAACTTAGTGGCATGGTTTAGATCAGGGGTCCTCAAACTACTGCCCGCGGGCCGGATGCGGCCCCCCAGGGCCCTCAGTGCGTCCCGCCGGTATTTACAGACCCCCCGCCCCTGCCCTGCCTGCCGCCTTCTCCCGGACGGGGACAGCGCCGTCCCCCCGCAGTCCCACGGGCGGCTCTGCGGGGCCGGGCGGGCGGAGTGTGGACCTGGCCCCGGGCTGCCCCGCGCTGCGACTGGCAGGGACAAGTATGGAACCCACCGCTGACCATCTCATTAGCCAAAAGCAGGCCCGTAGTTCACATTGAGATATTATTTGTTTTTGCTGATTACAATTGTTCTTCATTTAAATATTGCATCCTTTTTCCTGGTTTTTGTGCACTACTACAAATAAAATATGTGCAGTGTGCATAGGAGTTCGTTCATTTTTTTCCAAAGTATAGTCCAGCCTGCGACAGTGTCTGAGGGACAGTGTTTAAAAAGTTTGAGGACCCCTGGTGTAGATGGTTTAGATGGTATAGATGTTAGACTGATGTTGGATAGGTTGTTAACCTAGGTAAAGGTTGGATTTGATGATCTCCGTGGTCTTTTCCAACCTTATTGATTCTGTGTGTGTAATTCTGTGTGTGTAATTACTTTTCCCACATGTGGAACCTGAACTTCTTTGATGTACATAGCAGTTGGGGAAAAAAGTAGTTTATTTCCTTTCTCTTGGCTGTTTGTATATTTGAAGACTATTATCATTGAATGTTCTTGCTCATAGGCTTGTACTAGTTTGAAATCAAACCAGTGGGAGATCGCAAGTCAGAATTATAATTTAATAGAGAAAAAAAATTAAAAGAAATAAATAAATGCAGAAGTACAAGAATACTGACAAAGTCAGATACACCCTGACACTATAATAGCAGTCCAAGCAAAGCAGTTCCGTTGAAGCAGTGATCCTATGAAAAGGAAGGGGGTGAGAAAGTCCAATGGTAGCTCTTGTCCTCTGGGAGTCCAGTAAGTAAGCGCTCCTGTGGTGTTCAGAGTCTCAGCTTATATCCAGGATGGAATTGTTGTCTCCTCCCTCTGGGCAAAACATCTCACAATGGGATGGTGAGTCGTGTGATAAGGCCTGATGGGCCCATTAACAGCAGATAGTCCAGGAAGGAGCTATCTCTGAGTCATGGGGCGAGGCATTGATGGCCCATTAACAGATGATAACAGAGATGGTAATAGAATATACTTCAACCTAGGACAGGCTAATTCTTACAACTTAATTAGAACAGCGGTAAGAGCTATACATTGCTTTTGAAATTAAAATCTACAGTAGAGATCTTGTGGGTCCTCTTTATTAATCTTTCATTGGTTGTCTCTATTAGAGATATATACTGCAAGTTAAATGATAGAGGAAGTTTCTTTTTTTCATCATTTTTCTTCAAATTAATTCAAATGACAGGAATTAGAAAAATCTGCTATAAGTTTTTTAAAAAGTCTTTGTCAGAGGAACTTAAAAAGGACCAGAGAAAGGCAAAGAAAAATTTTAAAAAATCATTCATTCTACCTTGTGCACAAGGTTGCTTTTATTAAATAGTGTGTGCTTTAAAACAAAGTAAAATCCCATTCAGTAGATGGGAAAGTGAGAGGAATTAACTAGCTGTGATATGTAGGAAAGGGAAGAACTCATCACATTAAAGATAAATCTGTTTTATGATCCATGTTTTGTGCTATCAGACTTGAAAATTAATCTCTGCAATATTTGCCCAACCCAATCTGCTTCAGTTGTCTGTCCGGATAAGTTTATTCAGTTTTCAGGTTTAAATAGTAACAACTATTTTTTCAGAGTATGGTGTCTGTGAGTATTTGGATCCTGTGCTTACATTTTTTGTCTACAGATCATTAGTCTGACTGCTTAATGACTGTGAAAATTTTCTTTCCCTTATAAATGTCAATTTATTAAAATTCTAGTTGTATTTGTGCTAAAATCAGGTGGAAATCATGTTGTCTAGGGGCAGTGTTGTTCAGGGCTTTTCTGAAAAAGAAAAAGCAATACAGCCTGTGGACTATCAAACAAATTTATTCTCAAAAAAAACTCCAGTGTTTTTTCTTATTTTCACCTCTCCCACTGCTAAGAAGAAACTGAGCAATTCCTACAATAAAAACAGGAAGATACAGGGCATACGTACCGTCATTTCCAGCCCTGGACTTTATTTCTCTCCTATTCTTAACAAGAACAGAGATCTAGTAGTTTGCTTTTTTGTAAATTAGACAGAAGAACATAAACAGATGTACAAATAGGCATATATGTAAATTGTTTAGAACATATATATAGAAGTTATGGTCAAATATTAATTATTTTGTTAAAAAATACAAAACAGTAAAACCTGTGCCTGTCCTTTCTTGATAACTGACATTTACCTGATGGTTGTACTGATATCTACAATTGATTTTATTTTTTTTAAGTGAATTGAAAAGATTATTGTTATTGCTTAATTATTAAGAGAGCTTTTCCAATTGGAAAATGGGATTGGAATTGGAGTGCTGCAATACTCAATATCTGATGCCATTCTAACTGCAGAATAAGAAGGAAATAAGAGCTGTTTATTGAATTTTCTCATATGAAATTTAGTATTTCTTGTGTAAATACTGCAATTTTAAAACTATATCTTAAAAGTTTAGCCTTATTTTTTAGTCTCTTAAATGATCACATGTTTTCTAATACATTGTTGGATAAATTTACTTACCTCCCATGGGTTAAATACATACCTAACGTGAGTTGTCTGTCTGGTTCAGAAATGGCAGACTTGAAGGAATGAGCAGGTCTCTGTGAGTAGAGGGGGAATATAGCCGGCAGCAATTAAAATGGATGCAACTAGTATTTGAAGGTAGAGTATTTAAGACAGTGCGGATACATTGGTGGCAAACTTTAGGATAAAAGAGCATTAAGCTGCGGAACCTTTTCTTAGAGCCCTTTTTGGCAGGATTGTGTTTTGTTTGGTTTGTTTTTTTTGTCCTGATTTTTCTTGAAGCCACAGCATACTCACTGAACACCAGCGTATGTTCCAAGGCATTGCCACTTAAACATTTTCCCATCTGTGTGGAATTTGCCCTGGTACATATATATCTGAAAAATAAGCCTGGCTTTGGTGACTTGAATACCAACAGACCACTGTTCATGAACAGAGTAACTGAGGGATAGGTATTTGTAACAACATCTGTGACAGCTTTTGTTTCCTTTTATAGGTAATAGAGTTTGATGATGGGTCTGGATCAGTTCTCAGAATACAACCGCTGCGCACGCCACGAGATGAGGCTATCTATGAATGTGTGGCTTCCAACAGCGTTGGTGAAATAAGTGTGTCCACGAGACTCACTGTTTTACGTGGTAAGTTCTTTCTAAGCGTAACTAATTTACCTCCTAAGTGTTACATTGTTGTAAAAGAGAGGCTTCTTTTCAACAGAGTTAAGCACAGTTCTTTTCAAATGAACCTTACTATAATCCTGATGCTGTTGATTATAAGCTTTTCACATAATACTTGAATGTCACATTTATGACGTTTGACCCCAAAATAGTAATGCAAGTATACCGAGTACGGCAGATTAGAGTGAAGAAAAGAAGTGAAAGAGGAGTGCCACACACAACAGGTTGTTGCATCAATTAGTGGTCAACAAAAAATGCTTTCTGAATGCATTTGATTTACGTCTTCGGGCTGCCCTGGGTAGCGTAGTTTTGTGCGGTCAGCATTTACACAGAAATTTGCCCAATTAACAGTGACCTTGAAAAGTTGCATGAACCGTTTTTAGATGTTAAGTTGCTGCAAAATTCCCCCACAAGATCCAACCAAAAAAGGTGAGGGTTTCTTCCACTTCAAATAAATGTCACCTGAGTTGTATTCTTACTTTGACAAGAATTTTTTTAAAGCAGTAAGGGAAAAAAATACTTTTTTTTAACTATTATTCAAGAGTGAGGATGTTAATATACTGCCAAATCTACTGTCTAGATAATACTCAGAGGAAGAAATGCTAGTAGTCAAATGACCTGAATATTTCATTTTGTCACCTGGACTTGAATGGACACTGGATTTGAAGATGCTTGATGAAATGCCATGCTGTTCAGTTTGCAGGGCTGCTTTTATGACTGAAATTACTGTCTTGTATTTTGGTGTTACATGGTATTACGTGTTTTGCAAAATCAACTGCTAGGTGCCTGTTTATAGGAATTGAAGATTATTGAGAAGTTCTACAGGATTTAGGAGAAAACATGTGAAATTTGTAATTTCATTATTTTCTTTCTTGATTCTTCTATCCCAAGCAATGTAGGGTGACAAAGAGGTTTCTTTTCTCCTCTTTTTCTCTGAAGTTGGATTTTTATTTTTAAAAAATACACTTCTATAATTTTATTAGCTATTTTAATGAGTACAAATAGTCCTGGTGTTATTCTTGGAGTGAACTAGCAATACTATGGCATATTTATCAAATAATAGCCCTAACTAATAACCCTAAATATATATATGTTGGTTTTTTTCTTAGAGGTAGACTGATTTAAGCAGACTTTTTCAATGTTTGAAATTCTTATCTGTAATGCCATGATTGTTCCTTATGTTATCTTCTAAAAAAATTCTACCCAGTCAAGCTAATGAAAATAGGAAGATTTTCAGATTGATATTTTTAACAGCACCATGGGCCTGTTGTTAACTTCTTAAGATAAGGTTTTCCCTTTATTAACTGATAGGAGCATTTTTTAGGTACAGCTTCCACATTGTTGAAAATGAACATAAAAAGACGTTTTTGTGGTTTATTAGAAGTTTTGCAAATTAAAGAGAGATAGGGAAAGGGGTGAGGAAAAAGGAAAGAACAACATGAAAACTCGTGTGAAAATAGTATTTGTCTTCATAGTTTCTTGAAATGTTCTTGCAAGACTCTGGTCATGAAGTGTTCATGCATATGTTCTGAAAGATACTGTTCTGAAGCAAAGTTATCATCTTTGAGATGAACCAACAGTCTTCATCTCTCCAGTGAGCACTGTAGCAGTTGAAAAAGGCAGAGAATGTCAAAACTGACTGATTGTGGAATGTGATCTGTTTAATTAATCAATTTCTTGTAAGGCATATAAGCCTTGTGAGGCTTTGCTACCTATTTTTTGCTCCATAGTAAGAACAGTAATAGTAGCTCCGTGGTACTTCAGACAATACTACCATCAGATGCTATTTTGAAAGTGATACATATGCATATGCAAATAACTAATGAAAAACATATGTCATTAGTTATGAAGTTAAAACATAAATACATTTCAATTTTAATTGCGAGTTTTCTAGTTAAAAACATATGAAGATATCCAATCCTAATACATATGGCTTTTGCAACTGCTGGAATATATTTGGTCCCAGAATAGATTTTTGGGTTTAATCTGAAACTCATATGTGGTAACATATAGAGAGCTCCTGAATGTACTGCAACTGTATATTTAGATTAACGGGTGACTTTGGAGAAAGGAAAGAGCATGCAGAGTAAATAAAGGGGCATTATAGGAAGTTTTGACAGGGTTAAAATTTAGAATTGCTATAAGGTCAGTGACCGGCTATATTGCTTTCCAAAACACACTATAGTTCAGTGTTAAGGGCATTAGCCTGGAAGGTAGTTCTGTTATTGTGAACCTCTACTTTTCAAACTTGCACAAATCTTCACCTTGTACAGTCTGCAACAGGAGCATAGGAATAAATAGATGTGAACAGATATATGTGAACAGGAATTAACATATTTAATAAGTGCAAAACCAAGTTGGGTGAGGTGTATCTGTGGTTTGTGTAGGCTTTATTCATCCCTAGGGCATTTGTCTGTGGATTGCACATACAACTTTCATATGTTCTTTGACTCTTTCTGTAAGGGTTCTATCAGAGACCAAACTTGGCATTTTTGCTACTAGCTACGGGGGAAGAAGTAGAGTATATCCATCATTAAACTAAAAGTATTTCGACTCTAATATGGAATATCAGTGAAATCAGGATAATTCCAGGAGCAGAAGTGTCTACCTATTTAATATTGTTTGTTTCACAAAATCCAGTTTAACTACTACAGATAATTTGTGCACCACAGTACAGCAACATTTTTGCTATGTAAAGATATGCCCATATTTTTATGTAAAGGTATGTCCATATCTTTACAGCCACACTTGTTGGTTTTTCTATCTGTGGGACTGTAGAGTAACTGTACTAACAGATGCTACTGTGTTTTGTTAGGTTTCTAAAAAAAAAAACTTTCAGTGTTTTGTTAGGTTTCTGTGTTTGTTGTGTTTTACTATGACCAATTTTCAGTAATTGGGTCTCAACTATGAATATAAATAAATTTTTGGCTTCTAGATTTTAGAAGTCCACAGTGTGAGAAAGAAAAAGAGCATAAAAAGCATGTATAAGATCATAACTTTTCAATATTGGTCCCTTTTTTCTGTTATTAGAGTGAATCAGGGAACATTCCAGACTAAACTTTCACCTGTAAGGATGAATATTATGAAAGTCTGGACAAAGAGTGAATGTCTTAGATAATTGAAAACTGCTTTAGACTTTTTGTATGTAAAGGAGTTGTCTGCTTTCTAGGACAGTTTCACCCACATGAAAATGTTGAATTTGAAGGGAAACAAGTCTTGAAAAGAGAAGTTTGGACGTTGCCTTCCAGATAAGACGAGTCCATGCTATGTATTTTGGAGATGTTGATTTTGAACGTCTTTGCTGAAAATCGTATGAGTGGAACAGTGCTTTGATTCCTTTATTCAAGTTTATCAATGTTCAATACACATGCTTTTGTGTCCAAGAAGGCCATTGGTATCCTGGAATGTGTTGGGAAGATCATTGCCAGCAGGTTGAGGGAGTGATCCTGCCCCTGTACTCAGCACTAGTAAGGCCAAATCTGTATGAGTGAAACACAGAGCTCGTGGAGCAAGTCCAGTAAGGACTACAAAGATGCTTAGGGGAATGGAGCATCTCTTTTAGGAGGAAAAGCCCGAGGGAGGTGGGAGTGTTTGGCTTGGAGAAGAGGTGACTGAGAGGGGAGCTTATCAATCTATGTAAGTATCTGAAGAAAGGATGCCAGGAGGATGGAGCAAGGGTTTTCTTGGCGGTGTCACGCAATATGAGGAGAGGCAGTGGGCAGAAACTGAAGCATTCCCCCACATTATGGGGAGATGGTTGACTTAAGCACTGGAGCAGATAGTCCAGAGAGGTTGTAAAGGCTTCCTCACATGACATTCAAGAACTGACTGGACGCAGTCCTGTGCAATGTGCTCTCTAGGATGCCCTACTTGAGCAGGGAGATTGGATCAGATGGTTCTACTGATAGTCCCTTCCAGCCTGATCCATTCTGTGAATAGATAATCAGGGATGGAATTGCTTTCCTTTTGTTGTCCATTCATGTCATGTTAAAGGCACCTAACTCTGTTTTTAGGTCTTGCAAATGGTAGTTATAGAACAATTTGTAAATTAAGTGCTGTGTTGTAGATTATAACAGGCAATTATAAAATGACATGCACATTTCTTGGAATGGCTTATGAGGTAGTACGGAATTAGAAATATTTATCTGTAATGTTATAAACTTTTGAAATACAGAACCACCATGTATCTTCCATCATTATAAATCAAGGGTTCTGGTGTCATATACAAGTCTACAAATCGTTTAGGAAGGAGGCCATGAGGTGCTCACTTCTAGTGGAGAAATCAGCATTAAGTTCATTTAGTTCATTTTAAGGAATCACACTTTCCATTATTTTTTTTAAAAAATTTATTACTATTCTTTTATAATGTTCTGCTAAGACTGTAAGGACCTCAAGAAGATTTAGCTTGAAATACTACTAAGGTGTATGATTGCAGCACAGAAGAGTCCAGGTTTTAAGCAAGAATGTAGAGCAGAATACCTGTGTATTCTAATGTTGCTGGGAAGTAAAAAGAGAGACTACAACAGGGCGCTTAAGCAGAAGGAAGGTTTTTTTTGTCTTGGCCCACAGTTTTCTCCTGTTATTGTTGATCATACTGTGCATTAGAAAAATATTGACATATAGCCTCGGTGTATCACAGACACTATGTAAGCGTGAAAGAAGTAAAGTAAAATTTCTATAAGAAGTGCCTAGGTTAGTTAATCCTTTTTATTTTTTTGGAAACTGATTGATTCAATGTCAAACAGTCACTGCTGCATAAAATGAGATTTAAAAAAATTGAAGTATTTACAGAATAGAGTTTCTCTGTCCATTGATACACACAGATATTGAGGTAATTGTGAGAGATTACTTTATTAGAATGACGGAAGTGCAAAAGATTTCCACACTGTTAAAAGCAAAAGCAAAACACAAACCAAAACAACCCTAACCATCTAAAAAATGGAGATGATAAATGCAAAGTACTACAGTTTTTGTTTCTGCTGTTAGCAATGCATTGAATGATAATAGAAGCTCATTTCTGTATTTTCACTCTACCCAGTAGTACTGAAATGAGAAGGAACTATTTTGAAGCAATCTGTCATCTGGGACAGCTATCTTTGAGGGCATAGAAATTAGACAAATGGAGTGCCACAGCTATAATGTTGCAAAATGTGCTGTGGGACGTCTCTCATTTCTAGACAAATGGAAGGAAGGACTGTACATATTCTGGGTATTAGCTGCACAGTAGGAGAAATTTGCCATGTTCCAGCTGGAGCTGTATAAACGATGTAAACCAGTGTTTATCTAAAGCTCCTATATAGTCTCAGTGATTATTGCCAGGGGGCTGTTGGTAGGACAGGCTTTTGAAAGTGGAATGAAGAGAGACAAAGAACCCAATACAATACCTATGCATGAGCTTAATACACTGGAAAGACATTTATCTCAAACTTATATTTCCTGGTAAGACTTTATAAAGAGCCAAAGCGGTATCATTCCCCAAAACTTCCTGAATTTTCAGTTATCATGCTATATGTAGCACCTTGTGACCTATATTTATTAAACCTCTTTTTGAAGAGGAACACTGTTGTTCCTGCTGTGAAAATGGTACTTTGCAGTTTATGTTGTAAAACCTCTCCTGGGTAGCTGTGCAAGGAGGATTAAGGAACGAGGCACAGCTGCTTGACAGTCACACAAAAGGATTTTGTGAAATAGTGAAACAAAAGGAGGAGTAGCCAATACAACTTCAGCTTTAACAAAACCTTTTACAGGCAGTTATAGAATGGCTTACAAGATAGTACAAAATTAGAAATATTTATCTGCAATGTTATAAACGATTTTGAAACATTTTCTTTGGGTATGTAAATTTTATTTTGGACAAATAAAACATTAACTTTCTATGCAGTATAGTATGAAATGCATAATGAATTACTGATCTTCATAAAGATGATGTTGTGACATTTAATCAATAACCAGGATACAAAATAATGAAATACATTGCTTAAGTTCCATGGCTAACTTCAATTTAGCGTTTTAAGCTCTTTTGTAGAGCAGGCATATATGTGGTAACAGTTTAGAAAATATTGTACTTTGTAAATTTTGTAAGAATCAGTAAACTTATAAGGGGCTGTTACTGTAAATACATGATGCAGGGTATTTAGTTCACTTAAGTTATATATTTGAGTGCATTGATGTCACAGTTACCTATTGTTGACTTTTGTAGAGTTCTTCAAAAAACTATGTTTGCAATAATTAAAAATATATGAAGTTACTGAGTAACTGTTGTAAGTGTAGTAAGACTTGTTTCTAGCAAGTGCTTCACCTAGTGTTTTTTTATGGTTGATACTTTTTCAATTTTTCCACTCATGTCCCTAGATGCAAAGTTTATCAAATACATTTTTCTAAATCAGTGAATATTATGGTTCCTTTTTTTAATTTAGTCCAAAACATACAATTTTCCCTTCTCTTGCACACCATTATGTTATAAAGAACCTACTACAGTCATTAATTGAAAGCTATACATTAGAAAGCTGCTTCCAAAAAGTAGAGCCGTCACTTTAGAAAATGAATGAAAATGCGGTCCCACATTTCTTGATTGCCAGAGTAAATTCCTGTAGTCAAAACTTTCAGAGATCAGTTACTTAGGAAAGACATGATTAGGCTGCTCAACTTTTAAGACCTTTAAAGATGTCTTTGTTGCCTGAAATTAGAATAAAGAACTAAAACACAACACAGTTATAACAGAGGTGAAGGGAAGAGCAGCTTATTGGCTAAGTCTCGTGATCCATAAAGAGAAAGAATAACAATCCCTCTATGTTTATAACCTTCTTTGCTGTCACCCGTCATTTTACCCAACCCAAGTTCATCTGACATTTATGTCCCTGAAGTATGCAATGAACAATTCCCTTATTCCCTGTGTCAACTCAGGATTTGGCCTCCCTTTCCAAGCCAGGAGGCCTGGGCCTATGTTTTGTCTTGCTACCTCCTTATCTGTAAAGAACAAAGAAAACATCTGAGCACAGGCCTCTAAGAGAGAGTCCTCAGTTTTCAACCTACACAGCTAAACTATATTGCACAAAATATAAAGAAAACCCATAAGGCATCATCTTAAGAAGGAATCCATAGACATCAGAATTTTTTCAGAAATCTAGCTTTATTCCGTTCAATTTTTTTTTTACTCATGAAATTTAATTCAACTCTTTGACTTCCCACATACTCTTTTAACATGCATGGTTGCTCAGTTGTATTTGCTCAATGAATGGACATGGAGAAAGTTTTCTTGCTGCTAGCTAGTGATGCCACCTATCAGTTTTTCTTTCCTCTAGTTCTCAATGAATTTCACATCACTGAATTTCAACTACCCAAATTTTTTTTAACGTGAAATGCTGTAAAACTATGCCGTTCAATTTCCAATATTTCTGCATAGGGCTGATACTAGTTTTTTGTAATACTAGCAGTAGTTGAAAATCATTTATGCCATATTGTGTATAGGGCTGTATGGATAGTCATAAGAGATAAACACTGGCCTGAAATCAGTAAGCTGGCTAGACTGTATCATGTTTGTACTTAGTATATATGTGTATGAAAGAAAATAAACTTGTGGGTGTTAGTTCATAGATAGACATCTAACAGTTGTGATCTAAGAAGAAGGACTGAAACAATGCTGGACAAAAACAGAGCAGCTCTGTTTAGCTTGAAAGAATTCTTCATCAACAATTTTGGCGAAGAATGTACACCTGTGAAATACTTTCAGACAACAGTTCAGTAACTAATTATAGCATGACCCCTATTTGGCTATTCCCATTCTGCTCTCTACTGACTATATATAGAATTATAGGAATTTTTCAACAGCAAGAGTGAATATGTGCTGGCCACTTGGAAAATGGAGATGATGCCATGCTGAGCAGATCAATTTTAAAATGCATTTGTTGTGTATTTTTCCCCCTCATTGATGCCTGTGATGATTGAATCCTTTTTCCCAGACCATCATGCCCAAATCATCAGAAATCTGTCAGAAACAAGTGATATGAGAACAATGGAAAAGAAAATAGTAAGGAGACAAGGAATATTTTTCCTGCCAGTCTGTTCTTGCAAAATGAGTACCAGGTGATGTAAGTACAGAATGAAAACATGAAATTTCCTATCTCTGAAGAGGCATGATCTGCTGTATACAACAAGCAACCATTTTCATCTGGTACTTCAAAGACCCAGATTAGAAGCAGCATGCAGATGTGATATTACAAAGTAGGTGTATGAGAAACGGTGGAGGATTAACTGTGTGTAAAACTGTGAGCTGTTCTGAATAAGGATGGTAGGGCGATTATACTTCTGTGCTATAATTTTTGTATTTTTCAGTGCTATGTTTACATACCTATAAAATCTAACTACTTCCAGTTTCTGCCTGAATGTAATATAGTTCAATTTAAATAAAACTGTCATTCATATTTGCATTGTGGGTTTTTTAATCGATTTGTAAAATGGTGGGCTATTTTAATTGATTAAAAAAAAAGTGCAAAATATTTTTAGTTACACCAAGTATTTTTAGAATGCAATCACTTTTTCTGGGTTTAGTTGTTATGCATATATATATCAGGCCCTTGGCCTTGTGTAGAGTCCTGTTGGTTCAGTATCAGGTTTTAAGACTGTGCAGATTTTCAGTGTTCAGTGGCCTAAACCCACTGCATATCTGTAAGGAACCCAATGATATTAACAGCTTGATAGTTTGAATTTAATTGTTATCGCAGCAGATCTTTATATGAGATGTCTAATGCAGCATAATAAACCCAAGGCAATTACTAGAAAAAGACATAAATTCATGTAGTAGGTCAGTCTTAGCTTTCTGGGCTAGCAGTTTCTGTGCATGCTCATGTCTTAGCAACTGTACCATTAGGATGACCCCTGTGTTTGCTGAAATGTAGGATGTGTTTGACACTAGTGTACTGAAGTGACAGTTATTAAAAAATAAAGTGACAGTAATTAAATCCATTTTAATGTAGTAAGTATTAATCTTCAAATACAGAAAAGGCCTAGCCTGGCAATAGGTTATAAAATGGTATTTATTACTGTGATTGTGAAGTTTTCAAAGACATAATATAGGAAGCAAACACTAAAAGTTTACAGAAGTATTCAAAATATTTTTGGCAAACATCCAAACATTAAAAGGAAGATGAAATTCAGTGGATCTTGCCAAAGAATAATTTTGTTAATAGGACTAGTAATAAACCAGTTCTGAAGCAGTGACTTTCAATGACTGGCACAAAGCAAAGGAGGTTTCATTGCAGTAGTGTGACAGGAGGTGAAAAAGCTATGATTTAAGTGGAACTATGGAGGGAGAAACACATGAATAATCTAGGGCTTAGGCAGGATATAAAATCTTGTTGTGTATAACTTCAGGTATTTTCAGTGCTTTCTGTAAACTGAGATGAAGTTCTGCAGCTGGCTTACTACTGTTCTATTTATCTTCCTAGCAAGATGCATTAATTAGCATCTTGCAACTAGTTCAGTAACAAATGAGATTTCTTTGTGTTAACTTAAAAATGGATAAATCCTGCAAAATTGTGACTTAAGTCCTTGATTAAAATTATTCTATTAAAATGATTCACTGTAAAATTATTTCAAAAAATTTGGTGTGATATAAAATGATAAATAGTAGCATTTTAGCACTTTTATTTATATTGAATGGATCTTGTGACCTACAATGTCAATGCGTGCTTAATATGACAACAGCAAAACGGAATAATGATATAATTCGTCAAGTGGAAATGCTTCAATAAGCTTTTCAGTCAAATACAGTCAAAGAGCACTGATTAAATCCAGGTGTTCATTAGAACTGTCAGTGCACCTGATCTTGGCTTATGACACTGCGGTCTTTCACAAAATTGATGTATTTCAGGGGATATTAACAGCGAATATGTGACTTATTGTTATTATCTGAATTACTCATTACTGCATGACCCCTCTCCATTTTCTGCCAAAGGTCTTGGGAATCTGGGAAGTCCCTGCTGACTGGAAAATAGCCACTTTTATTCCAATTTAAATGAAGGATGCGAGGGAAGACCCAGGAAACCACGGATTTGATAGTTCTAACTTCAGTTCCTGAACATAATACCGGGTACTTGTGAAAGGTGTTTAAAAAAAGTTGGAGTCAGCACTACTTCTCAAAGGGAAAGTCCTGTTTAACTAATAGTGTATCCATCTATTATAAGGACACCTTCCTAGTGGATGAAGGGAAGGCAGTAGATAGATTTTTTCTGGATTTTAGTAAGGCTTTTGATACTGCCCCTTACAGCATCCTTCTGGAATAGTAGTCCAGTTGTGAGATGAGAGGGTTCACAGTGTGCTGAGTGAAGAACTGGCAAAAGGGCAGAGCTCAAAGGATTGTAGTGGATGGGGCTACATCTGGCTGGTGACTGGTCATGAGTTGTGTTCTTCAGGATTTAGTTCTAGGGTCAGTCCTGTATAATGTATTTCTCAGTGATCTGCATGCAGGAATTTGAGTGCACCATTATATTGCATCCCTGTGGCCACGTTTTGGGAACATGGGGGGGTATAGGGTTAGCTTCTGTGAGAGCTGCCAGAAGCTTCCCTCTTGTCCAGCAGAGCCAATGCCAGCTGACTCCAGGACACGCCCTCCACTGGCCAAGGCTGAGCCAATCAAGAGTGATAGTAATGCATCTGTGATAGCATATTCAGGAAGGAAAAAGAAGTTTAAAAAAAGTTGTGCAGAGGAAGATTGCAAGCTGACAAGAGCAGAGCAGGGACATGTGAACAACAATGCAGACACCAAGGTCAGTGGAGAAGGAGGGGGAGGAGATGCTCCTGGCACCGGAGCTGAGATCCAGCTGCAGCCCATGGGGAAGACCATGGAGAAGCAGCTGTGCCCTTGCAGCCCACTGAGGACCATAGGAGTGCAGAGATCCAACTGCAGCCCATGGAGGAGCTCATGCCAGAGCAGGTGGATGCTGGAAGGAGGCTGTGACCCCATGGGAGGCCCATGTTGGAGCAGGGTCCTGACAGGAACCTGCTGATCTGTGGGGAGAGGAGCCCATGGTGGAGCAGGATTTCCTGGTGGGACTTGTGGCCTATGGGGGACCCACGCTGGAGCAGCCTGTGCCTGAAGGACCGCACTCTGTGGAGAAGTGAGCCGTGTGGCAGCAGTGTCTGGAGAACTGTTGCCCATGGGATGGACTCTCACTGGAGCAGTTTGTGAAGAACTGTCTCCTGTGAGTGGGACCCCATGGGAAGCAGGGGAAGGGCTTCTGTCTCTGAGCAGTGGCAGAAACAACTGACCATAACCTCCATTGCTTGTCTCCCTGCACCATGGACTGGGAGTAGGTAGAACTTGGATGAATGGGGAGTGTGGGGAAAGTGTCTGTAATATTTGTTTTACTTCTCATTCTCCTACTCTGATTCTGTTAGTAATAAATTCAGTTATTATCTCTACTGTGAGTCTATTTTGCCTGTCATGGTCATTGGTAAGTGATCTCTCTTGGTCCTCACCTCAGTTCATGAACCTTTTGTTATATTTTTTCTCCTCTGTCCATTTGCAGAGGCAAGTGAGAGAGTAGCTTTAGTGAGTACCTGATGTCCAGTCAGAATCAATCCTCTACAACCATTTTGTATCAGCAAGTTTGCTGATCTTACAAAACTGGGAAGTGTTGTTGACTCTTGCAGAGGGTGAGATGTGACTGATGCCCTGAGCTTGTCAAGTGTTTAAGAGGCATTTGATAATACGGGTAATGATTGCTTTAACTTTTGGTCAGCCCTAAAGTAGTTGGGCAGTTGGATCATTATAGCTCACTTAAAAATTAAATACTCCATTCTATACTATTCTAAATGGTAACACTCACATATTATACATTATACAATAAATGTTCTCTATTTGATATTACTTAAAATTATTATTTAAAGGAGAATGCTAAACAAGTTAGCTTCACTAATCACTTAATTTTCAATCAGTGCAAGTTCTTTTTTCTGAACATGAAATTGTCTTATTCTTCCCATGTTCATTATTATTCCCAGCCTTTCAAAAAGAAATTTGTCTTGGAACAGTACAGCCATATTTTTGTATCCTGTCTAACTTGGCTAAGAACTGTTCTTCATTACAGTGAACATCCTTGTAAAGAAATCCATTTTTTAAGATCATTGCCATGAATGGCAGTTATAAAGTAATTTTTTTTATTTAATAATTTAAAATTCAATGCATGTAGCTTAGTACCATGCTCAAAAGCTCATCTTAGCTCCCATATATTCCACTGTTTCAGCTGCTGCACAGCCATATTTTCACTAGGCCTGGAATTTATTTTCATAAAATGTATCATCTTAAATGGCATTATCAGCCTAGCTCCTAAAATAAACAAATCTGTATAGACAACCTCTATCGTAATGTTCACATAAAGATTTATTTGATTTTTGGCTGTATAGATAAGGAAGTAGGCTATCTGGGGAACCCTCTTCATTATACCTGCAGGAAGCTTAATTTCAACGAAAAGCAAATTGAGAAGCTGAGAAGTTGCCAGGATTTTATTTGTTTGTTTTGTTCTGGTTTTTGGTTGGTTTTTTTTTTGTTTGGTTTTTTTTTTTTTTTTCAAAAAGCTACTGTCTCTTGGAACTTGATTTATGGCAGAACAATGAGGCCAAGTGCAGAAAAGCCATTAGTAAGCCCCAAAGCAATATTTTTTTGTTGTGGTGTGTTTCATAAAGCAGAAAGAGGATTGAATTGAGAATGTGTTAAATTCAGTGAGAAAAATGTCTAGACTTCAGTCAAATCTTGAGTTTGTTCATTCGGTACAAAATGTCAGAACACAAAAGGCAAGCAGAAAACCCTCTAATTTCTTTCACATTTTTCAAACCTGGAAACCTAAATTAAGGCTTACTGATATTTCCTGTGAAAGGTATTGAGCACTTCTTGTTTCTAAAGGTACTTACATATCAAAGAAATCTGTTTTGGTTGATTGGTTGCCTTTTTTGCTTAAGTTCTGAAACAGAAGGTCTTAATAGAAGATTCTTAGGGAAAGGGGAGTGGTAATGGTTGTTTAGTGAGTTGCCTAAACTTAAGTGACAATGTAAGGAGATACTCCTAAATGATGGCCTCATGTCTTAGTGTTCTGAATGTACCAGTTGGTTCCAGCAAGATCCTCCAGGAACTCAGCCCTTTGGAGTTCAAGAATCTATGTGTTTTGGGCATTAGTGCTGGCTGATAACTCATGAGAGAGAATATTGAAAAATAGATCAAAATGTTATGTACATTTGCAAATGCTGCCTTTCTGAGAAGATAGGATGCATGTGGTGTGTATGACAGTTTCCTTCTAATGAGCGAGTTAAAAAACAAGGGGATATTTCAGACACTTATTACAAGTGTAATTTATTCATAGAATCATAGAATTGTAGAATCGATTGAGTTGTTAGGGACCATCAGGATCACCAAGCCCATCTCCTGGTGCTGTACAGGATACCACAAGAATCACCGCATGTGTCTGAGAAAGAATTGTCCAAATTTTTTTTTTAACTCTGTCAGATTTGGTGCTGTTACCTCTTCCCTGAGGAGCCTGTTCCAGTCCTTTTCCTTATATCTAACTTAAACATTCTTTGACTCAGCTTCATGCTGCTTTTTCGAGTCCTATCACTGGTCATGAGGCTAAAGAGATCAGCGTCTGACCCTCCTCTTCCCTTCGTGGGGAAGTTGTTAACTACAATGAGGTCTTCCCTCAGGCCCTCCTCAAGATTGAACAGACCAAGTGACCTCAGACACTCCTCATACAGCTTCTCCTAAGGGCCCATCACCATCTTTGTTGCCTTCCTTTGGGTGCTCTCTAATAGCTTAATGTCTTTTTTATACTGAAGCACCCAAAACTGCATGAAGTACTCAAGATAAAGCCACACAAGTGCAGGGTAGAGCAGGAGAATCACCTCCCCTTACTGGCTGGTGAAGCTTTGCCTGATGCACTCCAGGACACTGTTGGCCCTCTTGGATACTAAGGCACTGCTGACTCATATTCAACTCACCATTTACCCCCAGGTCCCTTTCTGCAGTGCTGATCTCCAGCCTTTTATTCCTCAGTCTATACACAAAAGCAGGGTTGCCCTGTTCCAGGTGCAGAATCTGGCACCTGCCCTTTTTAAAGTTCGTATGGTTGGTGATTGTCCATCTCTCTAATTTTTAAGGTCTCTCTGCAGGGCCTCACTGCTCTCGAGGAAGTTGACAGCTCCTCCCAATTTACTGTCATTGACAAACTTAACTTAGTATTTTTTTGAGTCCTGTGTTCAAGTACTGCTCTCGAGGAAGTTGACAGACTGTGCCAAGGATGGAGCTCTGCAGAGCCCCATTAGTGACTGCATGCCAGCCTCGTGTTAGCTCATTCACTCTTTGTGCCTGACTTGTACCTGTGAGCCATTTGCTCAACCATCACATAACAACACAGTTATTCAGCTGTGTGCTGGACATTTTGTCCAGAAAAATCAAGTGATAGTATCAGAATTTTTGCTGAATTACGAAGAGGTTACCTCTGCTGGCTTTCCTAGATCAGCTTTCCACAGTCAGTGGGAAGGAAATCAGGTATGACAAGCAGGACTTTCCCCTCATGAAGCCATAGTAGTTGTAACTGATGACTGCATTGTCCTCCAGGTGGTTTTCAATACCAGCCAGGAATAATACTTTCCATAATTTTACTGGGTATTGAAGTGAGACAGGCCTGCAATTTCAAAGGTCCTCTTTCTTGTCATTCTTGAAAATTGAGAAAATATTTACCAGCTTCCAGTCAGTTGAGACCTCTCCGGATTCCCAAGACCATTTGAAAATCATCAAGAGAAGTTTTGCAATGACATCAGCTAGCAATTTGAGGATTCCTGGGTGAACCCCATCAGGCTCCATAGATTTGTACTGATCCAGCTGGAGCAGCACATCCTACACAGGTTCAGGGTCAACTGGGAGTTGATCTTTCTTGCAGTAGTGGCCCTCCGGCTCAGGGCACTAAGACCTCCTTGGTCCATCATCCATGCCTTGAAGACAAAGACTGTATTAAATAACCTCTGCTTTGTCTCTGTCCCTGTTGTGAAGCGACCGTCTTCATTCTGTAATGAGCTGATGTTGCTTTTGCACTGCCTTTTGCTGTTAATGTATGTGAAAAAAATCCTCTTTCTATTGTCCCCCTTGGTTCTGGCCAGCTTCAACTCCAGTTGAGCTTTGGCTGCGTGAACTTTCTCCCTGCGGTGGCAATCAGTGTCTCTATTCTTCCAGTATCACTTGACCTTGCTTCCATGGGCATACACCTTCCATTATGTCTTACTTCCAAGAGACAAGCTGGCCTTCTGCCTCACCTGCTTGACTTCCTGCTTGATTTTGGAATTGCATATTCCTATGCCCTTAGAAGGTAATGTTTGAAAAGCAACCAGTACTGATGAGCCCCAGCATGTGCAAAAACATTTTCCTGGGCAACTTTACTCACTACTTCCCTGAGCAGCCTGAAGTCTGCTGTCCTCATGTCCATAAGTGAGATTTTACTGACACTTTTCCTCATGTCAGCAGAGATTTTAAACTCAATCACTTTGTGGTCGCTGTTGCCAAGATGGCCACAATCTCAACTTGGCTTATGAGATCCACTCTTTGGATAAGAAGCAGATCAAGGGGAGCATCTTTGAAACAACTCTGTTACAAACTGTTGGATAAAGTTGTCATCCAAGTGTTCTAGGAAACTTCTGGCCTGGGTTGTACCAGGTGTGTGATGCTCCCAGTTAATTTCTGGCACGTTGAAGTCTCCCATGAGGACAAGAACAGTTGACTTGGGAGTAGCTCTTAGTTCCTCAAAGAGTAATTCATTAGCATTGTTGTCCTGTTTAGGGGGTCTGTAGCAGACTCCCATGATGACATCTGCATTATATTTCTGCTTATTGATTCTTCCCAGAGGCTCTCAACTGTGCCATCACCAACTGTGAGCTCTAGCCCTTCCATTACATACAATGAGGCCCCTCTGCCTCTTCTGCTCTGCCTTTCTCAGCTGAAGAGCCTGTAACCACCCAATATGGCACTCCAATTGCTGGACTCATCTCACTAGGTTTCACTTATGCTAAGGATCTCAAATGTCTGGGACTAGGACAAAGCTTCAAGCTTCTCTGGTTTGTTCACCATGCTGCATGCATTAATGTAGAATTGTTTCAGGTGTGGCATACATTGTAACCAAGACCTTGTGAAGAAGATTGAAGGAGTTAGTGTTCATTTCTTCAAGTTTTGGTACACCATCCCATCACTCATCATTGATTACTCTGTTTTGTTCCCTTCCCCCTTCCAATCTGGTTTAAAGCTCTGCCAACAAACCCTACTATCTCCTGTGCTGGAACTCTTTTCCCTCTCTGAGATAGGTGCATTTCATCAAGTGTCAGTAGACCAGGTGCTGGGTAGATCATCCCATGGCCAAAACCACCATTTTTTTGTGATTACATGATCCTCAGAGCCATGCCTGATGGATCAGCCTATTCCTATGAATATTATTCCTTGTTATTGGAAGGTTCAAGGTAACCACTGCTCCTGATCCTTTAGCCAATCATCCCAAGGTCCTAAAGTCTCTTGGATTGCCCTCGTACTTGTCTTTGTTATTTTGTCGCTGCCAGTTTGAACAACCAATAATGGACAGTAGTCAGAGGACCTTTCTAGAGATCTTTCCAGTAATTTTCCTTATTGGAATCCCTGAGAGACAGCAGACTTCCCTGTGAGTTGGGTTTGGTCTGTGTATTGAGCCATCTCTTCCCTTTAGAAGGGAGTTTCCTATTAAAATTCCCCTTCTTTTCCTCTTGACAGAGGAGGTCTTGATGCGGAGTGCAGGCATTGTTGCTTTAGAATGGCCCTATCTCAAAAGGACGTTCACATGTCTCATCAGTTGTCTGGCCTTCTAGTTCCAGAGCCTCATACCTGTTGCAGAAGGTGCCAGTCCTACTTATCAAATTTTTAGAAGGAGAGAGAACTTTTCAGAAGTGATGGTGAATGGTGTTGCATCCAGGTGGCATCTGGTCACTAGTGGTGTCCCCTAGGGATCAGTGTTGGGCCTAGTCCTGTTTAATATTTTTATTAATGAGGGGGTTGAATCTACCATAAGCATATTGCAGACAACACCAAGTTGGGTCATTATGCAACCTGGAAGGGACCTCTTCCCACATCCCCAGAGGATGACGTGTGGTGGTACAGAATAACCTCCAGATCCTAGCTGTGCCTCCTCTTGGCTACTGCAAAAATTAACCCTGTCATGGCCAAAACCAGGACATTGTGATGGGGCTGTTATCCATTCTATCCAGCCTATACGTTGCTTTATACTTTCAAATTTTGGGAGAACAGCTTTCTCATAACATAAATGGACATAGACATAGACATAAGTAGACTTGAAGACTTGGTGACCAGGGCTAAGGATAAATAGGTTCCAGCAAAATCATAGAGCACCATAGTTTCTTTTAGACCCTTAAAATTGACTATAAATAAAAATTGGCTATGAAGAAAATCGATAAAATTGTCTCTAACTGCAGTAATGGCAATAGATTTTTCCTCTTGGACTTTTTTAGTCTAGCAGGAGCATCATATGTCTGGCCAGAATTTGCCATGAAGAGATTGAGATATAAAGGTATATGAAATCTATGCAGTGTTGAACACATTTTTAAATATTTTACTCTTCCTTGGCTGCTGATTCAAAGAGTCTGTTTTAAAGAACATACTAAACAAATTTGCACATTTTTGGTAACCCTAACCCAAATTTAAACTGTCTTACAGTTGTTTTTGCCACTTTAAGGTATTCAGTTATTCCAAAATTCAGCTTTCAAACTAACCAGATTTATTTAAAGTTATTATATCAGTTTAGTTACATCTGAAAATCACAATGAAATGTGCATATAACTATTTGTTTCTTATATGGATTTCCTGTATACAAGGACTTACCTATTTCAGGAGCACAGTCTCTTTGGTTTTATGTATTCTTTGTTTCTTCAAGACTGGAATGGAGGCTAAGTCTATCTGTAAAACTCTTTATCATATGAAACAAAGGTGCATGTCTGTGAAAGGGCAGCCTCAGATAGGGAAACAATTCATTGCTGTGTTCTAGTTGTCTGTTTAGAAACTTCTGGTATAACTACCTGGGCTTTGAGGGAATCTGTAAGAGGTTTTCTATTTATAGAATTTTATCACAGTGTTCACTTGGATTCTTGCTTAAGTTTAATCTTCCTGAGAAATATTTATGTAAACACTAACACTTAATTTTGAAATAGATTAAAACCTTTTCACTGACAATATGATGGACAGTATGACTGAATTGGCCAATAATCATTGACTTTCCATCACAAGTACTCTCAGAGTGCCATTGTTTTAACTGGAATGAGCATGCTTCTGACTCGAGTACTTAAGTGCCACACAGAAATAACAGTTGCTTCTCATAAAGTCAATCACAAAATGAAAACATAGCCTGAGGTTATTGTTATTGCTGTTTTAAAATTACAGACCCTAGATTTACTTGTTAAGACTTGATATTTGCATTTCACTGTAATAAAAAGGATGTTTATTTGATGTCTTTTAAATGGCTGTGCTGCTCATTTCCATGAAATTTGGCAATATAAGCATGCATTTGTAAAGCAAAATGGGAGCTAGAAAGCCATCCATTGGAAATGGAATCACAAACACATGATTTCTTTTTTCATTTATTTTATTGTCACTTATTTTGGCACTTTTGTTTGTTTGTTTGTTTGTTCTTTTGTTAATTCTGCCTGTTTTCATTCCATATACATTTATTTCTGTCAAGGCGAGCATGTCAACAACTGAGTGGGTCAGTAAGCACTTCTATTTGAAAGGATTTTAATACCTTCTATGAGTTAGTGAGTGTGAGATTAGAGAGAAGTGATGTGTGTCAGACACCTATGGGGATTGACAGAATTCTCTTCACTAAATGTATTCCAGGTCATTAGTACCTGAGCTTTTTCCTACTTTGAGCAATTCCAGTTATTTATAAAATTTTCAGATGTAGTATCATACTGTTCTAATAGAAAATACAGAAAATAACAGAGTATGGAAAAGTTTCACTTCTCTGTACTAGGAATACATCAGAGTGTATTTTATAAGAGTACACGAATGTAACAGGTCCCTGAGCTTCAAATCACTGAGTGCTGGGATAATACAGTGAGGAAGGTTCATGATACCTTGTCTTGTTAAAGTCTAATCTCTGCATCTGATCTTGGCCATTGACAGAGGATATGTACTAAGATAAATGTCTTTTTGGTTTACATTGAATCTTTTATGTTCTTAATAAATATCTTTGCAAAGACAGTTTGATAAACTGTATAACATGATGGTAGAATAGTTTTGACATTTCTGCCTCTCTAATTTTTAACATAAAAAAAAGGGTAAGTAAATGGCTCTGAGGACAATGAAAAACGTGGCAACCCCCCCCCAAAATTGCCACAACCAAGAACAACCCTCCTTCCCCACCCCCCGAAAACAATCCCCAAAAAAAGCATCACCAAAAACACCTCAAAGAAGTACAAAACAGAATCCCATGAAAATGAAGACCACTACTTTAGTCCAGTTATTTATGGTATTTGTATCTTATATAAATACTAACCTCTCAGGTAATCAAACATGTCAACTAGGCCTACATTAATATCCCATGATATTGGTTTTATATGTGTTGAGGCACGTTACTTCTAATAGTATGATTTCTTCAAGAAGTGGTTGACAGAATAGATTTCTTTAATGGTGCCCAGGAAAAAGAAGAATTTGACAGCTTAACAAGTGATTTGCAGATATTGTCAAAAGAAAACACACCACCTTAGCAGTGTTATTTTTAATGATTTTGTGTTGGAAGTCATAACCAACTTGCTGAATATAAATGTTATATTAGAACAGAATGTTCCTTAGCAAAAAATCTAATTCATTGTATATTTAAGGAACAGGATATTTGTGCCAATATTTCAGTAACTAATTCATAAGATACTTGGGTATATAGCTTTTTTTCTTTTTTCTTTTTTCTTTTTTTTTTTTAGTTTAAGGCAACCAGCTCATGCCTCATATAACTGAACTACATTTCTGTAAAGAAGGGCAAGAATATTCTGGGCTGTATGAACTGTGACAGTCAGAAGATCAAGGCAGAAATTACTCCTGCTGTGTGCAGGGCTTTTTAGACCAAATCTGTTTTACAGGTTACGGTTTTGATCACTCTAATCCAGTAAAAATACAGGCAAAATGACAGGAATTGAGATAAAGCCACTGAGACTGTGGGTTGGAGCCCTTTCCCTGTGATGAGAGACTGTGGCATCCACGCTGGTTCAGCTGGGAGAAGGGATGACTTTGGGCAGTATGCAGCAGCATCCTCAGCACCAAAGGAAGAGATGAAGGAGATACAGCTGGGCTCTTCACAGCAGTGTGTGGAAGGATTGTGAGAGATGGCCGCACAAGCTGAAATACCAACGGCTCAGGCTAGAGATAAGGAAAAGCCTTTTCCCCAGCAGAACAACTGGATGAGGCTGGGCCCAGGGGAGGTTGGAAGATCTCAATCCTTGTGGGTTTCATATTTCAGCTCAGTGAAGCCATGAACAGCCTGGTCTGAACCCACAGATTAGCCTGTTAGAGATAGGGGTCCTGGGAGTCCAGGACTGCCAATATGAGTGAGCTTGAGCTTGTGGTTGTGTAGTTCAGACAGAAAGACATGTCAGAGCTGAACTGCTTCTCCAGCTGTTTATAGACAGGTATTACTGACAATGCTCCTCTCCGTTTCTTGACTTCTATTAATAAGAGTCAAAACCTCAGTATAGACATGCAGTTCTATTTTATGAGGGTACACAGTGTATGTTCTGTGGCATATGTTCTGTAGAATATATTTCAGAAACTTGGTATGGTGTTAATTTCAAGTTCCTCATAATCAGAAACAATTTTGAAAGATCTGATTTAAAAAGATGGTAATATTCCTGCTGAGTATGCTGGGTTCAGACTTGAGAGTTAAGGACTTCTTAATTACAGTAATGAGCAATACAGATAAAGAAAAAATTATTTAAAAAGTAAATAATTCTCCTCCCTGCTGCATTTGACAAAGAATTTTGGGGGGGGTCTTTTGGTTCATATATTGTAGTGATGTGGGATGAAATAGACTGCTCTAAAATCTATTTAACTTTTTTGAAATGATTATGATTAAGCATTGACGTATATTTGAATGCCTGTTAAACAAAGCTATTATAAAGAAGCTGGAATATCTTTACATGGCATACTAAATATACGGAGTTAATTTTTATGAATCCGTGTCATCTTGGAGAAAGTCTGTAGCTGTTACTTTCTCCATTTCAGTGTCTGATTTTGAAAGATTGCCAGATTATTTAAAAAAATACTTAGACAATACAAATTTTCCCAACCGTTTTCTTACCTGTCATAGTGTTTCAGGGAATCTGCCATTGATATGTTAGGCCATCAGATTGTCATGTACAAAGAAGATGTCAGAAGTCAGCAGATGTCTTTTGCTTTCACCACAGCACTTCTTATGCACATCTGTTTAAAGGAAGGCTAGGGTTTGTAAGCTAAATATAAGCACGCATGATTGTTCTGGTTGAGGAGTCCAGCACAAGTTGTAGACTTAATTGTTTAAAGTAGTTCAGTGTACTGCATTGAAGCTTAAGTTGAAATTGTTTGTTCTCTGAAAAACAAGATTCAGACCTATTACAAATTTTTTTCCATCCTGCAAAACTATACCACACTATCCTGAGAGGCAAAAGGCTTAGGGAGTAAGCTACAGAAATGTGCCAAAAATTTCTTCTTCTATGTTAATGAAATTCCCCTAGTGAAGTCCAAATATATAGTGTTCTGAATACTGATATTTGCATTATTGTGTGCGGATTTACATTTAGAGTTGTTCATTTCTTTAATTTCTGTCATCCACAGGAGTTTGTCAATAAGAACTTTAAGTCATTGTGAGGCAAACATGCACAATTTAGTGGAGTAAGTTACTCAAATGGGGAAGGGACTGAGTCAGAGAGTATTCCTATTTTATGGATCTTTTAATCTATACATTTCCTTTGTGAAAGAAGCCTCCTTTGAAAGAGGCTTCAAAACAGTATAACAATGCCAGACTAGCTCACATTTTCATACTACATAAGATATTTTCATAGATACTAGTCCTTAGTTTTGCTTAAAATGATACCTAAAATGCTCTTTGCAGACCTGATGGTGATAGTTGCTTCTGGAAGATACTGCCATTTTTAAAAATGTGTATCCGTTAGCATGATAGTTTGTAACATGGTAATCTTTTAAAATTAGTTTCCTGTGTATGTATTTAAATATTATGAGGACAAGAAGGAAGAAAAGAAGGAGCTCAGGTAAATTCTGCTTCCACTTCAGAAAAGAAATTAAATATGGGGATTTCAAGAAATGAAGAATCATTAGACAGCCAGTCCTGGTTTTGTCTCTGTAATCAGAAAGTGAAGACTGCATCTTCAGTGTTAAGAGTTTTTTTATTTAATTTTGAAGCATTACTTAACATCAAAAAGAGAACAGTTTTTAGACTTTCCTCTTCTTACCTGATCATTCCTGGTCTCGTATGAAACTACACATGTCAGTACCTGCAAACATTTAATTCATGTTTTTAAGAAATATGTTAAGGTGTATGTACCGCCAGCACAGTTCTGTATTTCACGTTATTTTGGAAGTATGGACAAATTCATGACAAGGCTCTAGCATATCACACAAGACAGAAGAGTTGCTAGCTGAATTCCAGTATTTTGTAAAGTTCTGAAATCAGAATATTTTATAATGATTTCTGAACCCTGTCTGAATTTATCTAACTTGTTAAACATACAGAGTAATAGAAAAAAAAATGTTTTGCACTTCTTTTGGCTGTTTCTTTATAATCATAAATGTTCTCTTAATTTATTCAATTTCTGTATGAGCAGTAGAATAACAGATGGGTATCGACAGCCATATAGAAAATATCTACAGTGAAAGTCACCTTCAAATTGGCAATTTTAAACAAAATCCTATGTCATGCTATCCCATAGTTTCCTTGACTAAGTCTGCCATATTTTCTTAGTAAATAATAGAAACCAGAAATCTTGCTAGGCTATTCTGTTGAACAGCACAACCTTACAGGAACTTGGGATTTGGGACAAACATCTTGGTAAATGCTGAGATAAAGGTTCATAAGATTATTTAGTGGATGAACATTTTCCCAGAGCATCATGGGGTGAGTTTTAAAATCCTCATTAACATGTCTTAAATTTTTACTTGGTTTCTTGCACTGGATGGACTCTTATATTTGTGCTTCATACAAAGAGAGTCTATTCATACCAAGTAGAGTTAAATATGGTCATTTGATAATAAACCAATACTCTAAATTTCTTTAGCTCTTAGTGTGAAGAAAATTTTACATGTCTTAACCTGTTTTAAAATTTCTTGATCAACATTCCTGCCTACATTTTTTCATGTTCCCCACACTCAAATTTCAATTATACTTTATATTGCCTTTAAGATTTATCTTTAGAAATTTGAAAAATCATAAAGCCAGTATACTCTATAGACAGCTACATAGAAGTTGATAGCATGATATCTGAGGGTTGATTTCTGGTTCTGCAGTATGGGTTATGTCCACAATGTTTCACAGAGGATACCACCACCCATTCCATGCTGTTAAGTCCATGCGTTAGGTGTGATCATGGAATAGGTTAGGGCTGGAAGGGAGCTTACAGACCTAGCTCAACTCCCCTCGCCCCCTGCCATGGGAAGAGAGCTTTCCATTAGACCAAGTTGCTCAGAGCCACATCCAGCCTTATTTTGAACACCTCCAGGGATGGGACAGCTACAGCATCTCTGAGTAACCTGTGCCAATCTCACATCCTCACAGTAAAGAAGTTCTTCCTAATTTCTGATCTAAACCTACTGCCTTTCAGCATCAGGTCTTGATGAGCTTCTGAAAAGTCCTTCTCCAGCCTTCTTAGAAGTACCTTTAAGTCCTGAAAGGTTCTATAAGGTATCCCTGGAGCCTTCTCTTCTCCAGGCTGGTAACACCCAAGTCTCTCAGCCCGTATTCGTAAAACTGAGAAAGAACATCTGCATCTGTCCCAATATCCCAGTCTTTTTTTTCAAGAAGTGTTTGGACAACACTCTCAGGCACATTGTGTGATTCTTAGGGTAGTCCTGTGCAGGACCAGAAGCTGGACTCAGTGATCTGTGTGACTCTCTTTCACCTCAGGACATTCTAAGATAAGAAGAAAGTACCTGTTTGCTGTGGAAGTTAGTTAACTCCAAAGTGTCCTCCATCAGTCTGAAGATTTTAATATTCTCCCATGAGATTACATACAATCAACAGATTTTGCAGAAGGCAAGTTCTTGGATTTTAACAGGACAGATGCTTGCAACACAGAACTCTAGTCTGATCTCAGTATTACTTAAAAAAATAGGGGGGGAAAATGATAATGATATATTTATCATTGATAAATGTATATTTGCATGCAGTTACAGACTGATTCATTATCCTCTAGTGTACTCTAATAAGAAAAATGAATGAGATATCACTGAACAATACAAAGACCACTCAAATTCAAAAAGACATTTTCCCTGTCTTGCACAATACAATTGCAATACTCTTTTTCCAAGAAGACTTCATGTACTTCTGAATGAAGAAAAATGTAGACACAATTCTTACATACAGCGACAGGCACCCGGAAACCCTTTCATCCAGCCCATTTTCTGATCTATTAAAAAAGATGACATTCAGTGACTAGCAACATGCATTTATTATTTAACAGTATTACTATGAGCCTCTGCCAGTCTTTATCTCTTTCTTTGTGTCCTTGCCCAGTCTTTTCTTCCTATGTGTTCTCAGTATTATTTAAAATAATCCTAAAGAAGTCTGCTCAGATTTCTGCCAGCTTTGTTCCATCTGTCCAATTCCACTTTTACCACCATTTTAAAAACTGTTTTCAGGTTTTGGTTTTTTATTACTATACGTGAACCTTGTAATAACTATTCTCAAATGAAATAATCACTTGAAAAGTTATTCATAAGTCCAAAAAACATCCTTCCTGCCTAAATAAATTTTATGATCTTGGTGTTCCCACAACACAGTCCAAATTGTTCATCTTGTCCAAGAGCTGGGAGATGGCAATATGCCATAACTTCAAGGGCTGGCTAACCATTGCCAAGATCTAAGATGCCAAATGCTTAGCTGCCAAGGTTTTCAAGGCTCTTGGAAGTCACCCGAGCTTGATTTTTTTATGGAAAATAAGTGTTTCTTCTGGTACTGTTTGCTGTTCTGTTGTGATGACAACTTTCTTGTGACACTGAATCCCCCATTTCTAAAGATGTATTGGATACTTTCAGAGTATTAGAAAAGACTTAATTTCACTATTTTATCCCTTTTTTCTCATTCTCGTCTTGTCTTAGATAAGCACTGCTGTCGCATAAAAAAAAAAAAAAAAAAAACACATTAATTTCTTGTTTTCTAGCAACTATCAGGCGCCTACCTGGTGCATTTTATCCAATTTCCTTTATTCTAGCTGTTGTTTCTGCCCTGATTTTGGAAACAGAAGTATTTGGGAAAAAAAAGTAAATACAGAGAACTTTTGAGCTGAGTGTTATCTGGGGTTTTTTTAGGTTTGTTTTGTTTGTGATTTTTTTTTTTTCCTAGAGAAAACAACTGTTCTTGAGGAGGTCTTTGAAGACAAACATTATTAAAACTGCTATGGACAGACAGCTTAATTTTGTGACATTTCAAAGGAGAGAAACCAGGCAGATCAGTATAACCTAATCCTGGTCTTTCTGTTTATTGTGATTCCAGTAAACTTTTGCATTGATTGAAACTGAGAAAAAATAAGCTAAAAATTGTAGCTGAAATTATAATCTGGTAGTCCAAAATTAAACTACACTGTACTCTCTGGATCAAAAAGATGTAGGTCTAACCATAGCGGATCTTTAAAATTACCATTAATATCTTTAATAATATCATCCATTTCTGGCACTGATTCAGTGGAATATGCTAAATTAAGGTATTAGGCCTTTGAGTCCTAGAATTATACTAATATTTTGGAACATAGTCTCAACTTTTTATATTTTTGTCTCTTCTTAGCTGACCATTGAAAATCAACATAAACCAAGAATCTATTCCATTGTCTGTATATTTTAATATACCTGTTCTGTATAATTATTTTGAAATGTTTTATACAGTATGAATTGTCTTTCATAAAAGATAGGGAACTTGCTCTGGAGCATATGGAGAAAGAAAAGTGTATAGGCAAACAGCAGCACATGATTAGAAGATTTAGATAATGATGAGACTGAAGTAGAGCCACATAGGACATCGTGGAAAACAGCTGGTCATGAGGGTTATCAGTTAAACAAACAAAGTTTTAGGTTTTTCTTGTTAGAAGATAAGTGGTGTGGGCTTTTTGTTTTGAGGGTTTTTTTATAAGAAACCTAAGCAATATATAGGGAGCAGTGAAGGATTGGTAATTATTGCAGATGAAATTAGAAGGGAAAGAAGTGCACAATTTTCAAGGATAGTTTGTGGCATTAAATAGAGTATTTGCTGATAATACATTTTTCTCAGTGTGGAACATAGAGTTTATAAAATATTAATTGAATTATGCTTCTATTTACAATAGGAGAAATGGCCATTGAAAACAACAAGAATGGTTTTATTTACATGGAAAAGATAATTTTTTTCAAACTAGTATGTGAAATGAGTCTCTTTCATCCGATATTGTCACTTTCTGCTTTATTTGATCACAAGCAGAAGGAAAAAGTCCATTAAATGTAATGCAGTTTGCTCAGGTTACAGATTTGTCAGTTTGAGTGTTTCCTAGACTGTTAATCTCTTCATGAACAATTTTTGGGCAAAGTTAGGATTCTGGAAGTCAAAACACCGGAAAGAGAAGAATGAATTAGCCTAAATTAAGATGAAGAAAGAATCAAGATGAAAAAAATGTGGTGACAGAATGCATATTATCAGTCAAATTAATACAAATATCTTAAATGAAAAGAAGGTGAAAACATTGCCATGCAGAGAATCAATACAACATTGGATGTTACTGAATTTGGTATAGAATATATCTGTGATCAGTTTTTTTAGTATCGTGAATTTTCTGGAATGTGTATGTGGTTGATGAATCAAAAAATACATTAAAATGTAATAAATACATATATTTATTAAAAGTTAAAAACTTATTTAAAAATTTAATATCTGGGGTTATTACTACGGAATTGGAAGGAAGTACATAACTGTTGCTGAAACGGAAAATTTAACCAGCCTAATATGGGTCTGACATGGTTTGAAATTGAACAAGACTCTTCATTCTTACATGTGGCATTACTGCTTTTAGAGAGTTGCATAGTGCCATGAAACTATAGGAAGTGTATTCTTTGCTTGATGGCAGTAAGTTATAGACATCAAGTGTATGTATATCATACATACATCAAATATAGACTGCAAGAATAAGATCTGGATGATTTGTTATTGTAATAAAAGCAAGTTGTCAACTTCTCAGCCTTTTGAGGCTTCTAATACCAGGCAAATTGGTGATGTTCCTTCCTTTCTTTTCCTAAAAATAAAGTTATTCCCATCGTGTACAGAAAAGGCATCTCAGCCCTTTATAATGATGTCTTCTGAATCATTAAGCTCTCTTCCCAGGTCAGAAAAACCTATTCTAGCTGTTTTATGTACATCAGTACTATGTTAAATGGTAGTGTCTGCATTTTTTCTGTGAAAGAGATGTCAATATCCAGAAATGCAAGGGAAGTACCTCCACCAACCAACCAACTAACCAAACAAAACAAACAAAACTAGTGACAAAGGGGAATTATTTCCTATATATTTTTACTTTTGATGTTAAACATATAGTATAGTTTTAAGATAAGGTGTAGTTACTGGAGCTGTTTGCCCTTTCAGGATTTTCTTTGTCTCTCAGTAACATCTGTTTTGCAACAACAGTTGCAAAAACTGTCAGCAGTTTACAAGTGAAATGTTTTCTGACTGCTTTGCAAACAACCCCTGTCATATTACTCATGAATCTTCCCAACATGAAGCTGCGTCAAGGAAGGTACAGGTTAGATATTAAAAAGAAGTTTTTCACAGAAAGAATAATAAAGTATTGGAATAGTCTGTCCAGAGAGGTGGTGGAGTCACCATCCCTGGATGTGTTTAAGAAAAGGCTGGGTGTGGCACTTGGTGGCATAATCTAGTCTAGTCAAGGTGTTAGGGCGAGGGTTGGACTCGATGATCTTGGAGGTCTCTTCCAATTTAGTAATCCTGTGATCCTTTGAGATACAGATGACAGAATAAAACAAACATCAGAAAATCGAAGTCTTCTTTACTAGATTAGTGATTAATTTTAAGGTCTGATGACATGAAAGTCTCCATCTTACACAAAAATAACTTAAAATTCTAGAGTTTTTAGAAGCCTGATAACGTGTCAATAAATATTTCAGATACCAAAATGACTAATAATGTCTACATCTTTCCTATTGTATGAATAACAGCTGCCATGTGTGGCAGTAGGAACAACAGGAAGTACTCTTTTTGAGCAAATTGAGAGAAGCAGATGATAGCATATTCACAGAAGGTGCAGCTGATGACATATGACATTTTAGTTCAGCCTTTGCCATGGTAGGTTTTTGACTAGTATGTTGAGAAAGCAGCCCTCCCAGCTTTTGCTTTGATTCTCAAATTAATGAGTTGTTTTAGGATCATATGAGAAAGCTACGGGGACTGAGATGAGAAGCAGGATGAATAGTCATCACAAGTCTTTCCTCAAGTCTGTTAACAACTATTTTCTTAGTGCAATGTCTTGATGGTTTGCACTTCTTAAACCATTCTACTTGTCAGTATAGTAAATAAACTTGACTTACCTATTCTCAAAGTGCAATATTGTTTTCTAAAATACATAATTGACTTCAATCTAACCAGTGTGAAGGAAAAAATTCGAGGTACCTTCACAATGGTAGCCATCTAATTATACTTAAGTATAATGATTGAATTTTAAAGTTGTTCCAACAGTAAAGCTTACCATTTAAATGTAGAGCTTGACTAGAAAATAATCCAGAATTAACTTTGACTTCATGTATTCTCTTCCTGATGTCATTGTGTTTTTTAAAGTAAAGGTTTCAGAAATTGGCAAATAGGCTCACAGGGATATGATCATAAATAGCATAGCTATAATACTGTTGACTTTTGTGAATTAAGAAAAAATTAAAAGTTTCTAACATAAATGCTAAGTAGCTTGAACACACCATGTTTAGGATTATCAGAATGCATTTGAGAAGCATAAATGCTAATGAAAACAGTTATGTAATTATTGTATGAAGGTATTTCTAAGCTTCATCTTTTTATTTTTGTTCTTTGAAATATGGTGGTCCAGACACATTCTGTATCATTTTTTTTCTTGCTGCACTGTGCTCTTTCCATTTTTAGCAACTTTTTGTAGCTATCCAGGTAAAGAATGCTTCAGTAAGGATGTGAGCAATATAAAATGTTTAGAAGATTAACTTAAGCAGGTAAAACATGACTGGAAGGATTGCAAGTTATGTCACATTCAGGAGGAGTCCTGAAAAACATTCTTGTGAAATAAAATGTTGAGTTTAAAGACTTTGTTTCACATTTCAAGTTAGATTTATGATTTTAGTGCTAGTTAAATTTTAGGGAAGTCCTCCTTGCTACTATTCATCAAAATCTTTCTGTGATTCTTCTGTATAATCCAAGCTAGAGTTATGCATAACTGGACAGTTACATCTTTATTTATTTTCCATAATGTTTTTCATTAAAAATATTTATGTATATGCAGCAAAGAAGGAGGTTCAGCAGCTTTGTGATTGCAGTTATGAGTTATCATCACTATTGTTAATAAAATGTTGAATACTGTAATTTTGAAGGTTTTCTGTCTGAAACTAGAAGGTCTTAACGAGTAACTCCCAAGTCAGTGAGTGCAGTCATCANTCCCCCCCAAGTTTAATAGTAATCTTGACAGGAATATTCAGTTAGAGCTGAACTAGAAGTTTGGAAAGTTTTTGTGTTTAAGATACTTCAGAAAATATTTGAACTGTTCAGGAAATCTAAGTCTTATGTATTACTAGACTTAGAAATGAAAGAAGTGCTGAAGAGGATGTAAATTATCTGTTCTTTATCATATGCTACAGTGTTACTAAGCTAAATAATCCATTTTATAGCTAAACTTGTCATCGTTATTCTAAAAAAGACAAGGAGGTTACAAAGAAAAAGTCTGAAATATTCAAGAAAGCTTTATATTTGATCTTATCTACAGCAGCTGTCTCAACACTGCAGAAAACCAGGCTAGTTAAAAAATATGACCTCTGTCATGTCACATAACAAATTAGAAGTTTTATTGATAGCAATAAAACCTATGTTGTCTAGTGCTATTTAACACAAGACTAATAACTGTTCCAGTCTAATATGAGTATGCATTATTTTGAGTACTCCTTGAGAGTGTAATTCTGTTATACTGAGAATTATCATTAAAACACTGATTTAAGAGTCACAGAGAAATTAGAGCATTTCTGTAGACTTACCTAAAAATTTTGAGAAAAAAAGGAGGAAGAAAGGATATGAGAGGACATTTCTATGACATTACTTACCTGTGAAAAAGGACCAGCAAAATCAAGTAGTTTGTAATCCTAAAGGGAAGGAGAGGGATAGAGCTGCTTAGGCAAGAGTTCCACACATAGAAGAATCATATATATTCCTGAGCAATGTGTGGTCATATGGATCATGGTGTGAAATGAAAATAATTTCGAAGCCATTGAGGACTTTGTATGTGTGAAGCAGAATATTGACTAGCTGTTTCTTTCCTGTATGTATTTTCATATACATGTCATTCATGCTGATGAAAAAAGTTTCTATTAGAAAGCTTCCTACTTTAAGCATATAAAAATATTTTCATGTTGTCACTTTTCTCCTACCTTGGACGTGTTCTTCCATTATATAAAGTATCCTGGAAGCAGCTCTGCTGCTGGTCAGAGTTGAGGTGGTTGTCTGGTATACGTACAATATTTTAAAAATTAAATCCTGTCCTAATAGAGAAAAAAATCTGAATTTAGTAGTAAAACATGCACTTAAATTAAAGATAGCTTTTCACAATGAGTTCTTTGATATTCTCTACTATGCATCAGTTACACCACAGGTATCAAATTACATCTGGGCTAAGACAGAGTACAGCACTGTAAAGAAAGAGAGCAGGAGAAGAGAGTTAGTTTGCTCACCATGAAGTATGTTTTTATAGACAGCAGAAGCTGCTGTAACCTGAGAGGAACTTCTTTCTTGTCTTGAGTTGCTGTTGAGTTACTGTGTTATGGTATAGATTTCTCCTAGTTTGTTTTTATTTGCTTGCAACTTGGTTTGGAAAATAACAGGTTGATTGTTGCATTGGAATGGGCTGCTCGGAGAGGTGGTGGAGTCACCATCCCTGGAATTGTTTAAAAAAAGACTGGCTATGACAGTTAGTGCCATGGTTTAGAGGATGAGATGGAGTTAGGTAGTAGGTTGGACTTGATGATCTCAAAGGTTTTTCCAATGTAGTTAATTCTGTGATTTCTGAGGTGTACTTTGAACTTCTTTCTGCTTAAGCGAGGAAATGTAACTTTACATGTTCAGATACAAGTTTTCTTGTATCGCAACAGGGTACAGGTGAGCTGGCTTGTTAAACCCGGAGAAAAGGAGACTGAGGGAAGGCCTCTTTATAGTCTACAACTTCCTCACATGGGGAATTAGAGGGGCAGGCACCGATCTCTTGTCTCTGACCCAAGGGAAAAGCACGAAGCTGTGTCAGATTTAGGTTGGATATCAGGTGAAAGTTCTTCACTGAGACACTGACTGGGCACTGGAACAGGCTCCCTAGGGAAGTGGTAACAGTACCAAGCCTGACAGATTTCAAGAGGCATTTGGACAATGCTGTCAGGTACGTGGTGTCACTCTTGAGGCTGCTCTGTGCAGAGCCAGGAGTTGGATTTTGATGATCCTTGTGGATCCCTTCCAAATCAGGATATTCTTTGATTCTATGTGTCTCTCTAGGGTGTTGTAGTGGTTTGACCCTGGCTAGATGCCAGGGACCCATTAAAGCCAAGCTCTCACTCTCCTCTGCAGACAGACAGAAGAGAGAGAATGTAACAGAGGGTTTCATGACTTGAGATAAGGACAATGAAAGATTCCTCACTGATAAATGTTATGGGCAAAACAGACTTCATGTGGGGATATTTATTACTAACAATGTATTAGTACCTATCAGAGTTTAAGAATCAGAAGCTTAAAATCACCTTTCCCCTCAATGCCCCTCCTTCTTCATGTTCTACCTTGTCCTTCCCAGTGGTGCAGAGAGACAGAGAATGGGGATTATGGTCAGCTGTTGTTTTCAGAGAGAGGAGTCCTTCCCCTGCATTCTGTGGGATCCCTCCCGTGGGAGACAGTTCTTCACAAACTGCTCCAGTGAGAGTCCATCCCATGGGCAACAGCTCTCCAGACACTGCTGCCACATGGTTTGCTTCTCCACAGAGTGCAGTCCTTCAGGCACAGGCTGCTCCAGCGTGGGTCCCCCATAGGCCACAAGTCCCGCCAGGAAATCCTGCTCCGGTGTGGGTTTCTCTCCCCACGGGTCATCACGTCCCTACTGGGACCCTGTTCCAACATGGGCCTCCCATGGAGTCACAGCCTCCTTTGGACATGTACCTACTTCAGTGTGAGCTCCTCCATGGGCTGCAGGTGGATCTCTGCACTCCTGTGGTCCTCCGTGGGCTGCAAGGGCACAGCGGCTCCACTATGGTTTCACCATGGGCTGCAGGGAAACCTCAGCTCTGGTGTCTGGAGCATCTTCTGCCTCTTCTTCTGCACTGACCTTGGTGTCTGAATTGTTGTTCACATGTTCTCACTCTGCAGTTCTCTGGCTGCTGTCTTCATCTAATCTCAACTTTTTTTTTCTTGTTTCTTAAATAAGTTACTACAGAGGTGTTATTATCAGTCATGATTGGCCTGGCTTTGGCCAGCGGTGGGTCTGGCCTGGAGCCAGCTGGCATTGGCTCTGCCAGATATGGGGGAAGCTTCCAGCAGCTTCCTGAAGAAGCCTCCTCTACAGCCCCTCCTTGCCACTACCAAAACCTGGCCACGGTTTTGGTAAAAAAAAAAAGAAAACCCAGTACAGGTGTAAATCATAATGAGATTTGTTCAGAGGCTACGATAAAGGAGCATTGTATTTATAGATGTTATTAACCTCACTTACAAGTAAAAAAAAAATCGGAGTGAAGAACACGAAAGGCATGAAAAATACATTACTTATCCTCTGATGTTTCTATATTATTAATAATGTTTCTGCATTTTTAATAGAAAAAAGCCTGTAAAGGTTAATAAAACATATGAACATTTATTAATTTCTTACCATGACCTTTGGCTCCCAGACAATCCAGAACCATGTTTGGGCTACTAAATGCATTATTTTTGAACTTGCTTTTTTCACTAAAGGCTACGAAGAATTAAGTAATATTATTTTGGATTTAAAAATATATTCCATAGAAATGTATTCTTAACTCTGTTAAGATTTTCCTAGGTCATTTCTGCTTTACCCGTGGACTTCTGGCCTTTCAAAAAAAATGTCAGGGCCTTGTATGTGAGAAGGATATTGTACGTAAATACAGTCATTTACTGTTAGTATTATTAAAATCATAACTGTAATTGAACAACTAGAACTAGACCAAAATTGGTCTAGTAGAATACAGAATGACAAAGAAACCACAAGCCCTCATATCATTATACCAAAAAATCTTAATCATACAGTTATCATGGCTAGGCTTTGCAAAGGAAGATATAGGAAGGGCGCTACCCACGCTTGCTGCAAGCACGATGATGGCTAAAAAGGCTGGTGTGGCATGGGCAAGTCCAGTTACAAAATCCACAGTGGAAAGTATCTTTAGGCAGTAATGATGAGACACGGTTCTTTCTGTGTTGTCTTTTCTTCTCAAGGCTGATACTATGTGCATTCTCAAAGGAGGCAGCAGCGTTATGGATGGTATGTCTCCATGTCTCGATTGGAGGCCAGAGAGGACGACTGATGGCAGTCAACATGGCCAAAACTGAGGTGTTGTTTCAGGGAGTCCTTGTGTCTCCTCTGTGAGGCACCTGTGTTGTGGCAGCCGGTGACAAGTTCACCATAGATCACAATCTTAGGGAGGCAATGATCCTCCATCCTGGAGACGTGCCCTGCCCAGCGCAGCTGCATCCTCAGCAGCACGGCCTCAATACTGGTGACCCCTGCCTGCTCAAGGACAGTAACACTAGTCACATAGTCAGTCCAGTGGATGTCTAGGATTGTACGGAGGCAGCGCTGATGGAAGAGTTCGAGGAGTCGCAGATGGTGGCGTTAGATATCTGACGCATGATTCAGACTCATATAAAAGGGTAGACAGTACAGTGGCTCTGTAGACACTAATCTTTGCACCAGACTCTTTTATGGAGTTTTCCAAAGGCTCTGTATGGCTTTGATAAGCTGTTGTCTATCTCTTTGTCAGTCTTACCATCCGAGGAAATGATACTTCCTGGATAGTTAAACTGCTGGGCTGACTTAAGCTCTGACTTGCTTAAGGTGCAGGTTGGTAAAGAACTTCTGTCTTCTTCAAGCTGACTTCCAGCCCAAAAAGCTCAGCAGCCTCTGCAAAGCAGGTTGTTAAGCGCTGCAGAGCTGCTTCTGTGTGAGCAACGAGGGCGTCATCATCAGCAAAAAGGAGCTCATGGACAAGGTGATTTAGGGTCTTGGTGTGGGCCTTCAGTCGCCTTAGGCTGAATAGGCTCCCATCAGTATGATGTCGGATCTAAGTGCCATTATCTTCATCGAGGTCTCCCGTGGCCCTTTGAAGCATCATGATGAAAAAAATGGTGAATAGAGTTGGTGTGAGAACAAAGCCTCGTTTCACATTGTTAGTTATTGGGAAAGGCTCAGAGAGTGCATCGCCATACCTGACTTGGCAGCGCTGATCCTCATGTAACAGAATAATCCTTTTGAGTAATTTGGGAGGACAACCTAATCGTCCCAAGATCTGCCATAGGCCTTTTCTGCTCACAGTGTCAAAGGCTTTGGTGAGATCAACGAAAGTTACACAGAGTCCTTTGTTCTGTTCCGTGGACTTCTCTTGCAGATGTCCGAGAACAAGTACCATGTCTGTGGTACTCCTATTGGCTCTGAAACCACACTGACTTTCAGGTAGAAGTTCTTCTGAGATAGTCTGAGAAATCCAGTGTTCATGTTGATCCTTCTTCCTCCCTCTAGGAGGCACCTAGGATACTTTCTGTGTTTACTAGAACACTTTTAGACTTTACAGTTCCTTCACTAATGTGTAAGATTATCTTACATAAGATTTTATTACATACGATGCCTTTTGTGTATGCCAGGTGCTTTTTCCCTCTTTATTTTGTTTCCCAGCTCTTTAACTGAGCATTAGAGTGTTGTGGATCTGCAGTACCAGACTGTGCCTTATTTTTTGACAGTCCCAAGTTTGTGCTCATTTGCACCGGGTGTCCACTTCTCAAAGCCTCTGCTGTTGTACCAAGCCTTCACTTTTCTATGTACACCATTGCATTAAAGTCACAAATACTTCATTCTTCACAAAATAATCCCTTGATACTACTTTGTGTAAAAACTGCAGCTGTAATGTCAAAAAAGTAAGCAAAGTTAACTCAAGTTAGTGATAGCCACCTGTCAGAAGAAAAGTTGCTATTACAGCTAAACCAAGTGAGAATGAGTCTGCAGGCATGTTTAGGCAGAGGAAGCCTTACAAATTTGCAGGCCATATTTGAAGCCTGTTACTATCAGAACCATGGCATGCTTGGGTTACAACATCCACTCATTTTTGTTTTATTCTGCCTCTCGATTAATCTGTTTATTTCATATGCATTGTATGAGTTTCTGTTTAAGGACTACAAAAGTTTTTCCTTATAGACATCCATTTTATTAAATACATATAGTTAAAATCCTGTATTACAAAGTTTTGTTAGATCCTGACCATTCTGTTGGAAAGACAAAAGTCTATAGATGAGGTAGAAAACAGTTGCCTAGGAAAATATCACTAGGATCCATTTAAACCTAAAAGAAACATATTTTGCAATTTTTTCTAGCCCTTTGTCCTAGGAAAAGGTTTCTCTACATAGAGGCTGCATATAATTTAGCTGCCAGGGACCTTCAGGAAGGAAAAGTCCCTTTGTGTCCCATTGTGGGAAAGTAAACAAGGAATGGTGAACCAAAAAAATGTAGGCAGACTTACAGTGTCTTTTCTTCCCTCACTAAAGCCACTCTTGCAAGGATTGTTTGTCACCGTGAAACAAAGGTGGAAAGTGAGTAAGCTAAAAAAGAAAAGACTATACGTATATTGGGTATTTCTTGATCCCATCCTCAGGAAGCACAGGTGAGACCGTGTTGGCCATTTGGTCAGGATAGGACAGTGCTCTGACGCTGCTGCTGTGTGTGCAGTAGCTGTCAGCAGGAGAAACAGTAGATCAGGTGTGCCCCATTCCTCGTTCACCAGGTTTGTTTGCAGCTGTGTGTGGTTTATGGCAGTTAACTCCCATCGAGTGCTTTGCAAAAACTCTACTTCAGAAAATCAGAGAAGATGATTTTTCTCCCATTTTTCTTGCCATATCTAGTGCCATAGTTTTATAATAGAGCCTTTTTTGATAAAAATGGCTCAGGTGGTTTGTTCCTTGCCCGTTTATCTGAGCATGGACATACATGTATCTGAGCTGAACAGAGATGTCATTACTCATAATTTTCAAGGAAAACTCCTATGTACGTGTTTTGTTGATTCAGAAGCTAAGCCAACAGTGTTCTAATTGTTAGTACTGCATCTCTTTCACAGCAGATTTTAAATCGTTATTGCTAGAAAGTTTATAAAAGAAGCTTTTATACTGACATTGAGATTTCATCATTTTCATTTTAACATTACTTTTAATCAAGTTAATGAGCTGTAACTGAATACTACATACTGGATTGCTAGCTTACTTGGTTATTGTTGAGATGATGATAATCCAATCAGTGTTGTTCCTAAAAATATTGCTAGTTTTTAGATAATTTAAAAAGCACCATATTGTGGCTTTATTTTCATTATCTTTGTGAATGCAATTCAATGAAAAACCACCATAATATATTTGCAAAATTTCTTTTCAGGATTTTTTCTTTTTTCACCTCATAATATATACAGCCTTTGGATTAGCTTAAAGGAACCTTCAATTAAACATAACTTGTGTTTATTACAAACATCTTTAAGATATTAAGTGATATATTATTTATTAATGGGACAAAGGAAAAAAATAATATTGATGTGTGCAGAACTCATATGTTATTAAAATACAAGTTTAAGACACAGTGCATAGATGTGATGTCTTGCATACCAGAATATTTATTTCACATAGTTCAAATTACAAAGCTGCAAAATATAGCTCTTGCTTAAACTGCATGAAAATCTACGGTGTCAGTATGTCACTGACAGCCATGTGCTTCTTAATTCATGTTGTTTGAAAGATGCCCCGAATGCTAAGATTCTCATGACAACCTGCAGCAAAATGACAACCGTGTTACATGCTATGCCACAAGTGTTAATAAAATAAAATAAAACTATGTTCCACCATTTTATTCAGTTTTATAAATTTTAGAGTTTGTAATCCAAGTTAGACTTGTTGTATTAGAAATTAAATTACACTTTAAGTACAGAAATGTTTTGAGTGCAGCTGGTGAGGTTTTTGCAATGGGTTGGCAAGAGAAGACCAGTACAAGACACAGCTGGTTAGAGTTGGTTCCATCAAGTTCTGCAACAGATCCACTGCAGGACACAGCTGAGCCCTTCAGTGAAGCTGAGAGCACCTTTTGTGAAAGCATATTTGAGAAAAGACAGATACCAGACGGGCAGAGGAGGAGAGAACAAAGGCAGAATGAGAAACAGCACAGGGAACTGCTAGGGTGGATGAAGAGTAGCTCCATGAGAGAACAGACACACTGCTGTCTTGTAGAGGCAGGAGGAAAGCTGGTGTTTTAATTTTTGTGTTTGATGCCCACTATGCAGATTTTTTTTAATCAGCATTTAATGACACTAATTTTTCCTGAGTCTGTTTGCCCATTAGAGATATTGTTAAGCAATCTCCCTGCCTTTGCCTTGACCCAGCTCATTCAAACTGTTTTCTTCCCATGTTTAGTGCTAAGGAAGGGCTGTGAGGGATTGAGTGGCTGGGTGGGAGTTCAGCTGTTTGCCAAGGCTACCCTATCACAAGAGAGAAGGAGTTATGTGAGCTAGTGCATGTCTCATAAAATATCCTTGATAGCATAAGCCTCATTTGTGTTGGAGTTTGGGTGGTAAATGGAGTTAGGTCTTCAGGATGACAGAAGCACACCAGTTAAAACAAATGCTGAGAAGTCATGCCCAAGTCTGGATTTGTTTTTATTGTAGCTAATAAATAGCACAATCAAATCATTAAAAGGATTCTTGTTTAGCAGGCTATAATTTTGACCTGACTAATATAGTTTTTACAAACTTTTAACTCTACACAAATTTAGACATTGTATATACCTTACTGTAGTGTATATGAAAGCTATGAAGAGAATCCTCTTGCCATAAGCACTGAGCTTCTGTAGCACTGAACAAGGATTTGTCCACCTCCTTCTTTACTATACCATCTTTCTTCAGTGTGTCTTCTCAGTGCTTTTTTCCCAAGCTGCTATTTTTGACTGAAATGAATTTTTTCTTCAAATTCATTAATAAGAAATATTTAAAAACATACAGAAAAATAGAATCAATTACATCAGGAGGTTTTCTCAGCTACTCATGATTGAATAAAGATACTACTTCCTTAGCAGTTAATATTTAGCAGTACATGCTTCAAAATGAATCATTCAGCTCTCCAGCTAAAGGAAAGACAAAAGGTTACAAGAGAGTAAATTAGAATCTTAAATGACTGGGACTAGTCTTGCAGTCTTTGCTGAAATTCATCCACTGTTTTTCAGTGTCGTATTAAAGGTCTCACAGTAAGGCAACTTTGTGTCCACTTCCAACCTCTTTCAGTCTGTATGTGTGAATCTATTTATGACCCATATGTTTAGACATGTTTAAATTAAGATGGCAAGTTCTTTAATCGTTGAAACTTTTTATATGTTAATTCTCTGTACGATACAAAGTCAGTAATGACTGTCTGATTCAGTCAGAGACTGAAAAAGGTTAAACTTTTCTTAAAAATAATGAATTTAATTGGCAGGTTTAATGGTTTTGTTGCTTTATAAAAATTTTGTTACATTGTATCTCTGCAAATTTTTGTTTGTATCTTCAAAAGCTTGAAAATCATTTTAATTAAGTGAAGATTTAATTTTGCAGAGATTCATGGAATTCCCAAAGCTTGGGTGTGGGTTTACATGTAAAATAAATTTTACATATATTCAAAGAATTCTGAAATCTTTCACACCTGTGAAAAGGGAAGCTGGTTTCTGGTGTTATGACCTTGCAGTAGAAATTAAATTTCTTACATTGCTCTTAAACTTCAGTGGTTCTACACACCATTAAGGACATACATCTTCTTTTCCTAACTGAAATTCTTTCCACCTTCTCTACTTCAGTGTTTCCATGTGTATTAGGTTTCTGGGGTGGTCTTCTTTGTCGTTTTTCTGTATTTTATTATGGTTTCCTACATCAAAAATGACAGATTTATCTTAGGAAACAGAGCTCAGAAAGACATTTACAGAATGTGTATCTGTGAATAGTTTATACCAGTATTCCTGCACTCATTTTGGTGTTAGATAAGAATGAAAAATTGAGTTTGGTTTGTTTTAATTCATATTTTACTGTTAAGATTATGTGATTGCAATTATTTCATACTTTAAAGCTGCATGAGTCAAGGATTTTTTTTTTTTTTTTTGTGGTGATAAGGCCATGGCTGACTACTTACTTCCGTTACTTTAGCAAACCAGTTTCAGGATTAATGGCCGATTATTTCTTGCTTCTCCCAAGACTTATTTTCAATAGCTCAGGTCTGATGCAATAGTAAGAACAAATCTTCACAACCAAAATGTCTAAGGACGGGTTAAAAAGATGATAAGTAGTTAGGGTTTTCACCTTGTAGTGCAGAGATAGTTGTGTTTGAGTAGAAGGTTGATTATGTTTATTATCCCTGTTGTTTATTATAGGGTGTTAACCTCTAGGACAGTGACTGACACAGGAAACACCTCAGTAACTGTACAGTCGCTCTGTTTGCCATATAAACAGTTATTTCTTTCAATTGGTCACACACCCACTATAGAAACCTTCTGTAACCTCTCTGGAAGGAATTTTGTCAAAATTATGATGATCAGAATATTTGTACTATTGTGCTGTTATTTCTCTATCACTCAGTTTTCTCTGCTTAGGAAAAATTAACCTTGGGCATGTAAAATTAGACTGTTGTATGTGTCTTGAAAATAGAAATCAATCTGCATGTAAGTGGATCAGATGGCATGGAAGAGTTTCATGTATTAGGAGTCAATTATAATAGCCTTTTGTTGGACAAACTATACATTATCAGTGTAATGTAGCTCTGGGAGAAATATATCTCCTCTGTAGCATACATGAAAAGTGCCTAATACAAACCTACAGTACTGAAACATCATCAAAAGAAGCATGGACAGCAGATCAAAGAAGATGATTCTATCCCTCTACTCTGCTCTTGTGAGACGAAACCTGTAGTGCTGCATCCAGCTCTGGGATCCTTAATGTCGTGGAACTGTCAGACCAAGTCCAGAGAAGGGCCATGAGGTTGATAAGAGACTGGAGCACTTCCTCAGAAAGGTTGTGGAATTTGTTGCTTTTCAGCTTGGAGAAGAGAAAGGTGCCTGCAGTCCTCAAGCAGCCTTCCAGTGTCTGAAGGCCTACAGGGAAGACAGAGAGGAACTCTACAAAAGGAACGNTGCTGCATCCAGCTCTGGGATCCTTAATGTCGTGGAACTGTCAGACCAAGTCCAGAGAAGGGCCATGAGGTTGATAAGAGACTGGAGCACTTCCTCAGAAAGGTTGTGGAATTTGTTGCTTTTCAGCTTGGAGAAGAGAAAGGTGCCTGCAGTCCTCAAGCAGCCTTCCAGTGTCTGAAGGCCTACAGGGAAGACAGAGAGGAACTCTACAAAAGGAACGGTAGTGATAGGACAAGGATTAATGGGTACAAATTGAAAGAGAGGAAATTTAGACATGATATTAGGATGAAATCCTTTACTGTGAGGGTGATGAGACGCTGAAAGAGGCTGTCCAGGGAAGCTGTAGATGCCTCAGCCCTGGCAGTGTTGAACGCCAGGTTGGCTAAGTTGCCTTGAGCAATGTAGTATAGTGCGAGGTATCCTTGTCCATGGCAGGGGAGTCACGACTAGGTTACCCTTAAGGTCCCTTCCAACTCTTTAACATTCTGTGAGTCTGTGATAATAAAAAAGAGCTTAGAAATGTTGTGACCTCATTTGACATTTAACTTTATTCAGTTCAGACAAGATGCTTAAGTTGTGATTAGATAGATTGCTAAAATATGTACAAATTTATTTATTCGAATAATAAACTTTTTGCATCTGAAATGCCATATAAACAATATTTCCACTTCCAGATCACCTCCCTCATTTACATTTACTACAGCAGAAAACTACTGAAGTGAAATTGGTGCAGGAAGATCTGTGGAATCAGCTTTAACAGCTGTTGGGAAATGCTGTCAATCAAAGCCTGGAGTGGAAAAGATAACTGGGTTTCATGGAAGAGAAAAAGGGAAGAGAGAATAATGTGCTGAAAATGTTGCCATGAACCCTTACAGTAATAGTATAGTTACAAAGTTCTTATACAAGGTTCTTACTATGAAATAAATAAATGAACAAGAAAATAGAATATAAACCTCATCTAATTAAATTTCTTGAAAATGTTAAGAAATATACCATTCCTATTAATGATGTTATTTTATTAAATAAGTGTGTATTGACTTACTATGGGTGCATCAAAATTCTGTCATCCTAAATTACAGTTTTCAGAAAGCTTTTTGAACATACTTGTTTCATCATGAGTTGTCTGCAGAAAGAGTACCACTGAAGAGCAAGGTCTTTCGGTGCTTCCTATGTTTCTTGCCCTCACCAAAGAGTTACCATTATTTCTAACCTCTTGTGTGAGTTTTTTATATTAATTGTATACCCTAGAAATGCTTGCCCTATGACTGTTTATTATCTGGCCTTGGAGGTTGCATATCTCTCTAGTGAAAGTGAATTGACGCATGAAAAACCAAACCAGAACAGATTTTTGTTCTACTTACAATGAGTGAAGTCCACAGGACTGGGCAAAACCCTCTTGTTCTGGGAAAGTTAAATTTTTCCTAACATGCTGCCTCAAGGCTTTTGGTTTTGTTACAAATAAGAAGGAGGAGTGCAGCATAATGCTGTAACATTGTGAAGAGCACCTCAACACTGTTATTACAATGTTCATGAGGGAAAAAAAAATCATCCTTAGAGATTAAAAAAAAGTTTGAAATTATTTTCAGTAATGTAAATAACAAAGTCAACTAATACAATATTTCGATTTTACTCGTTGGAATTTAATCTCAGTAATAAACAATTACCATTACATGCTTAGCATAAATAAGATGTAGCAAAATAACAGTTTTATAACATAAAGAAGGCACAACTGATTACCGTCTGGAAGCTAATGTCAGTCCAGCTGGTTTTTGTTATTTAGAGGCCTTCTGAAAATGTTTTATTTAAAAACAGTAACACATATTAATTAGATACACTGTGAAACTGATTCACATCAATGAGAAACACGAGTGTATCATCCTGTTGTGACCTTCAGATTTCTTAAGAGATTCAGAAATAATACAGAATTCAGCTACATCATTAGCATTTTTCTTTTCGTCCTGCAGTTTACCTTAGCAAGTAGTTAAAGCAGAGACCAAAAACTGATTAAAAAATGGAAAGTAAATACATTTTGCCGTAAAATAAAACCCTCTTCGTGAATTGTACGTCCGAATCTGGTAAACTTAAGTCTTCACTTAGACAGAACAAAAGCATCTCTGCTTGGATACAGTTAGGGCATTTGAATACCAGCAGCTCACCACCAAGTATATAAATGTATTAGGTGCTTGGTGGAGGTGGGCTGTGTAGTGTAACAGCAGCGAAGTTCTCTGAATGTTATGGAGTAATTTCCTGTTCTAATATTTGAGGGATATGCCATAATATTGTGGATTTGTCATACATGTCTCATAGTATGATCACTGGAGACTTACCAAATTTTCCTAGGGTTTTTTTTGCCTTTTTGGGCTTTTGGTATCATGGTTTGACCCCAGCTAGCAACTAATCCCCACACAGGTGGTCACTCTTTCTCCCACCAGTGGGATGGGTGAGAGAATCAGAAGAGTGAAATTGGGAAAACCTGTGTTTAGTGACAAAGACAGTTGAATAGGAAAAACAAGAGCTATGCGCACAAACAAAGCAAATCAAGGAATTCATTCATCCCTTCCCATGAGCAGGCAGGTGTTCAGCCCTCCCCAAAAAAAGCAGGAGTCCATCATGTTTAATAGTGCCCTGGTCCCCACCTTCCTTTTTGCAACAGCTTTATTTACTGACCATGATGCCATGTGGTTCAGAACATCCCTGTGGTCAGTTGGGGTCAGCTGTCCTGGCTGTGTCTTCTCCTAGCTTCTTCTGCGCCGCCAGTCTCCTTGCTGGTGGGGTAGTACAAGAAGCACACATTGATGCTGTTCCAATGCTGTTCAGCAATTACAAAAAGAAATCTATATTATCAGCCCTAATTTCAGTACAAATCCAAATCACAGCCCCATACCATCTATTGTTATTAAAATTAAATTAAATTAAAAAGTCTATCGTAGATGAAACCAGCACGTGGATATTGCTGAGGGTTTTCTCTTGTTTCTTTTTTTTTTTTTTTTTTTCCTTTTAAATAGGGAAGGCTACCTTCACCTGTTTTTTTCAATACTGGACACTTAGGGGGTTCCCCCCCCCCCTTAGTTTTATTTCAGCAATATGGGGTGAGAATTTTTTTGAAAGTAAATAAGAAGGTGTACAGATGTGTAGGTAATTTACAGCCTCATATCCCTATCTTTGCACTAGAAGCTAAGTTACTTTTATAAGAGCACCAGCAGGAACAGGACTACTGACATTGGCTGTGGGAAAATAGGGATATATTCTAATTCAGCTTCTTTCCAAAGATTGCTGTTACATGATCTGGTACTCAGTGTTGAATTTTTACCTTGGTCCTTGTCCAGGAAATTATTAACAGATAAAAAGGATAATGTGATCAGTAGTGGTATTTTACTGTAACCTATGCTCAGCTGCTCTTGATTTTATTTTTGCTTAACCTTATCTTATAAGAAGGACATGAACATCGAAACATGTTCAGACGCAACCCCAGGACATGGCATGTCCACATTATTTCTTAAAGAAATACATTATATTTTGCAGAACCTCTATCATGTGTCTCTACTCAGTAGCTTCCCGCAGATTTATTTCAAGTGAAGTGTGTAATTTGTTTACAGTTTGCTCCTCTAATACTGGGTCAAGTTCCTTGACATAGAGGAGGGGTTTTTTTTAGAAGTAATAACCAGGATAAAGAAGGAAAATACTAGGTAGCTAAGCCCCTAATGGTGTAACAGAGTTGTAGTTTTGTCATTCTTTCCACCATTCCTGTGGTCTTTTGGTTTAACAAAAATCTAGTTTTAATTTGTATTTGTAGGGGGGAAAAAAGTGTTTATGTTACTATTTCTTGATTTTTTTAAACCGTATTTTGTAGTGAGAATTTACATATTTACATACTCATCCAATTCTTTATTAAATTTCTTGCTTTATTTTTTGGTGCGTGTGTTTGCTTTTTAAAGGCTTGGTTTTTAAAGCCTCTCTCGTTCACTTGTTATCTTGCAGAGATCCTGGAAGAGAATGAACTGAATAGTTTGTGAAGCAAGGTTCACTAATGACAGATAAACGTAGCTTGTACAACTTCAGTCATAAACACCAAATGGGTTTATGGCTTTAGGTAAAGATTGATAAATGGAATATGCTAAATAAAATCCCGAATAGGAACACTTGCCTAATATCTGTAGGCTATCTGTGAAACAGAAAAGTTAAAGCTTCATACTTTTATGCATTAGCCTGTGGAAACAATTTCACTTTTGAAATGCTTCAAGAGCATTTGAGTATAATGGGCTTTGTACTGCCTGCCTTGGCTGTACCCTGTAGAGAGCACTCAGCCCATTCAGCTTGAACTCCATTTTATCTAGCTCTTATCCATTAATTTTATCCTGACCTTGGGCATAAAATATATGCACTTTTTATGCTCCATGCTTTTTGTGGAGAAAGAGGAATAGCATTACCCATCGATCACCATTATGAATGATACAGCTTAAAACAGACACAGGTCAGAGACAGATATGTTAAGAGCAGATTTGTATTGATTGCATCACAACACTGAGTTAAAAGAGGAAAAAACCCACATCACAGTATAAATGATGAAAAGACATTTGAAAAACAACAACAGCTATGAAGTAAGCTTAAGAGCTTTGCTTTAGGGTTATTATTGGAAAAAGAAAAAGAGGATTTTGTTGCTATTATTAATACAATCTACCTCCCTTAATGTATTTATTGTCACACCTTAGATTCTACAGTATACTAAAAGAGTAAGGTCTTTGTGTTTTACTGCTGCATTTTTTCCTTTTGAAAGCTTTTTTGTTACAAGAACTTTACACTGATTAGATCCTTTAATCTACATTTAGCTCTAGTGCTGAAGTATTTATACCATACTTTTAGCTATAGGCACTTTTTATTTGTTTGTAACTCCAACCCACTTGTAGAACACCGTCTTTCAGTACAACAAAATTGTATGTCTTGTTAGGCTCCATGACACAGCAGAAATTTTAGCAAGCCTACCTGAATTGTGGTATGCATCTTTGTGGTAACGTACATGGAGACAAAGATATCCTCCTTCCTCAATAGATTTCCACTGAGAGAATAACGATTTAAAGAATATTTTTGGTAGGGGGAGTTTGTTTACACTGTAAGACATCTTTTTGGGAACAAGAAAACCTAGGAACTTAAAATGTTAAATGGAAAGATACTATGAAACAGCTTTCTAGGAGAAAAGACTAAAAAATGTAGAGGTTGAAAAATCTGTAATAATACTTTTATGGTCTGTTTACTTACTAAAATAAAAACTGTAACTGTTAGTCAGGGAGAGACCTTCTGTCACAGCCTTCCTTTGCCAAAGGTCAAAATTCAATTTTCTAAGAAGTTTTCTCATGTAAATCTCTTGAGTGTTGGGAATTAACTGAGTTTGATATTGCCATCCTCAATTCATACAATTTTTTTCCATGATTTTTATGGGTTTTTTTTTTCAGTTTTTAACTTGATGCTTTCCTGATTAAGGAGGTACACAGGCAGAGAGGTTCTATTTACACAGTGTCTCCTGTGAGGACTAGGACATATGCAAGAGGAATTCAAAAGAGCTTCTTTCTGTTAATCTGTGGATGAGCTGGCCAGAAGTGCTGCTAGTACTGAAATGTTCTTGGTGCCTGAAGCAAACTTACCTGTACTTCCACTGTCCAGAGACCTTGTAGATACAGAATGCAGAAATTATCTGTTGATAAGACTCTATCTGGTAAAAGACAGCTTAGCTGTGTCTGAGTGCTAACGTGCATACTATTTGAAGACCTTCCCATTGAGTGTCCTAACACATTTCCTACTCTAGGAAAAAAATACAGTTGGTAAAAAAGTGCAAAAATTTGTAGCTAGATTTAATTTATTTTCCTGTACCTTACTGTTGCATTATTGCTGGTAGAAAAATATTACAAGTGTTTTTTTACAACCTCAGATCTTTTACAAGTATTCATGTATGGGCCTTCATTCATTATGGGTCTATAGAATGCTTAAAATTTATGGTGAAAGTTGAATTACGTTGTTATATTACTCTATTCATAACATTGCACTAGTTCAGTGACTAGGTCCTTTAATATTTCTTTTTGTCAATTTGTGTTTTAAAACAAACAACTGTAGGATAATTATTAATTTGAAGATAATGTTGCTTACTAAAGAAAAAGCATGTTGTTTTTTCCTTTGGACTTCATTCTTATGAGGAATATTTTATCACACACAGAGCAGGTTTTGAAAAGTACTGTGCTCCACAATTGCTGGAATCACTCTGAAAGTACCATTATGCTTAATAATCCTTTTTTTTTTTTAATAGAAAGTCCATGAGATTGTATTTTTAATGAGAATTTTGTATGTAATTTTTTTGGTACTACTTATGTGGATAAGCCCCAGGAAATTCATGGATGAATGTGGCAGGTGGTTTTTATCTCATTTGTTTGCTTTGAAGAGAGATACTACCCACTTAATTACGTTTATTAAGCAGCTGTGAATGAGAGTAAAATCTTAACATACATGGATTATATTCCTGAGGTGTCTTTTGGTAATGCAGTATTGTTACTATGCATTTAACAATCTTTTACTTGTTTAGAACAATATACAATCATTGATTCTCAGCATCTTTGTAAAATAGAAGTAGGAATAATACATATTTTCACATGGAGAAACAGAAAAGGCAGTGTACAGTTGTACAGTGAATTGTACAGTGAATCAGTTGCAGAATCAGAGACTTAAGTTCTTCTGAGTCTGTAGGTTTTAAAACCATAAGGAACTAGTATAACTATTTAGTCTGGCTTTCTATATAATGCAGGTCATGGGATTTCCCTGAATTAATTCCTATTTCATTATCTAAACTTTTGAGTAAAAGTGTCATCTGGGTTTCAGATTTCCTGTCTTACATGCCTGGTCCTGTTCCATGGGACTGTTCAAACATCTTAACTGAGACTTGGTCATGTATTTGCTTCCAGCCAGGATTTGCACAGACTTTGGCAGAATCTGCTTCCATAAGGGTATGTGTCTACCTCCCTTATAGTTACGCAAAGGCAAATTTCAAAGCCAGTATTGGGTCATGAAAGAATTCAAATCTTCCTGAACTGGCCGGGTGAGAGAAAATAACAGTTCCCTAGGTTGCTCAGTAGCCACTTCACCTCTTTTCTGGATCACAGCTGGCTGCTCACCCACTATCAACTTTGTGCTATCAGTCTTCTACTCTCCCAAAGATCTCTGGGAATGCAGGCCAAACTTCTGAAAGAACACAGACCAAAAACCTAAAAAGGCACCCTTCACAGATTTATGCGAACCTTTCTCGTGTGCAGCTGAATGTTACCACTGTAGTTAACACCTTTACAGTGAAAAAGATCAGTAGAGTATGCTTGACATGAATGTACTGTATTTTATGCAGAGGAAAGAAATGTGCATCATACTCTCTTTTATGTAAAATAAACTTTAAAATAAATGGTTTCATCTTCCACTTTTTTGTCAATGATAATTTTGAAAGAAGAGGGAAAAAAACCCACTTCCATCTGCCTTTACCTACTTTAAAAATTGTTTCCTGGCATCCAAATCCTAAAAGGATTTAAAATGTACAAGGCATTCAAATCATGGTCAGTTTTTATTCAGACACGTATTGTAAAATATCTGGAATTCTGCCTGTCTCATTTTGCATGTGGCTGTGGTCATAATAGAAAAGTTAAAAAGGAAAAAAGTGTTCAAATTTAGTAACTTGTATCTTAAGTTTAAAATGTAAATGAGTTGGTTCTATTCTATTTCCAGCTAATGCATAAAGCATTGCACCTGCTTCATAGAAAACTTTAAGCTCATTAGAGTCTAATATTCAAGTGTTGTTTTAACTTGTTAGTGAGGAAGAGTTTTCCTATATGTATTTGGGATGTAGAAAAATACATACACATGAAGCCTCCCTATTTTAAGGAATGTAAGAAAATGTCTGTTGATTCATAGGGGAAAAGCGAATACAGAAACCATTGGACATGGCCAACATTTTCTGTGTTTAACTACAGATGTACACAATGCATGGGCATTCTCTGTACCTCCCGTATGGAGTCTTAAGTTCTGAGGTGGGTATCTCTACTGGCAGGCAGACCTTAAGGTATGTTTGTTCTTTGCATCTGGTTAGCTACATACATAATTGAATGCAAAATCTCAAGTATTCCCTCACAAAAGCTTGATCTGTAAATGCAGTGACAGTACAGGTATCCTTGATCAGTAGTTAGTATGAAGGAATCTGTCTGAGAGATATTAATACAGAGGGTAATGCAATGAATTATCTTGCTTTCTTCAACAAGTAATATTCTTCATCTCATTAATTAATATCTTTATGAACTGTATTAATGGCTAAATCAAGTCTCTATTCTATGTTGCTTTGTGGGAATATCATGTTAATTAAGCAAAACTGATCTATTTACAAATAAATGCAGTAAGAAAAAGCTTCCAGGAAATTGCAGCTACAAATACTACACTACTAACATACATTTAATGGATCTAATTCTTCATTTTGTTCACTGAAATCTGTAAAGATTATGTTTTGTATCACATGCAGACATTTTTGCCTGAGGGAAGAAAAAAATAATGAGAGGGTATAAGGCAAGTTCGAGCATACCCTAGAGCATGTTGTCTTTCCTATTGTGTAATTTCTGTTCCTGCCTTGTAAAGGAGAATACTTTCAATGCTCTTAAGAATGTTCAAAATCCAGAGAAAATAAAATCCAGTCATCTTGACTGACCCTTTTCTGGTGTATTCATCACTTTTCAGTGTAGAGTTAAATAGGGTAACAGGTAACATATTACTGAGGTACAATCCCAGACTTCTAATGCATGCTTGAAAAAAAAAACCAAGACACCAAACCTGACCAAAAAAAAAAAAAGACTTCGTTGACTTCAAATTGAAACAAATTCCTCATAAAATAGAGAAAAGACCTGGTAATAAAATGGAAGTGGGGAACAGATCAATTTCAAAAACTGCTTGGTCTAATTACTCCCAGTTTGGTGGGAGGGTGAACTGAATGATCGGCAGTGTGTATGTACTTCATTTTGCAATCACATTCCAATTTGTAACAGATACTCACTTAGCAGAAGCTGCAATCACGGTAGAACTATGTCCAAACCAATTCTTGTTAGCTGCCTCTTTGAAGAGTTGGGTAATCAAATATACGCACAGTCTAAACTGCCATTTCATCTACTTCATCCAGGTCAACACTGAAGACCCATTGACAGGGAAACGTAACAAAGCTTTCTGTATAGAGAACACTGACTGATGTGTGGAATCAGAAATTCCACTAAAGGCATTACTTTGATACTGAAGGCCTTTGCAGTAACTATTCAGCCTTTCAGATGCAATGATGAGGTGAAGCATCACCTTCTCTTAAAAACTGAGAAACAAGGATGTGAGAGTTTGTCCTTTGTTGAACAAGTCGATGATGAGACTGGAGATGTAAGCAAGATTAAACAAGCAGCCTGATCTGACTATTCCATTAGGGGATATTAATGCTTCATAAATCAGATTGCTGATACTATACCTAACTGAATTGTCATTTCTAAGTTACAAATAATGGAGAAAACTATTAATTCTTAGAAAAATCTACCACTTCACTCTTGATTACATTTATTCCTTTTTTGCCTTAACTGTGCCCAGAAAGGTAAGATTCTCAAAAGATGTGACAAAATGGGCTTACATCTCTGTGCTATACAGATACGACAGTCTGATTCAAAACATACCTTCCTATAAGGAGTATATCTTGACTACAAAAATGAAATAGAATTAGTTGCATAGAAGTGATGAAGTATACCTACAATAAGCAAGTGGAACACATTAATTAAATTCAGAGGAATTTAGTCTATGGGAAAGGCTGGATTAACTAGCAAAAACTTTACTGTTCTTGAGAAAGAGACACTGATTTCCAATCTTAGACCTGAAATGTTGGAGAGAATGAATATTATTTAGGTAAAGTCATTCCATGCTATGCCTAAAATGAATTATTTCATATGAACATTTCATCATTCATTTCATAGAAGTTTCTACAGCCCCAGGTCTTCGGAAAATTTAATGTGATTTTGTTTGTGTGTGTCTAAAGACATTTTAAGAGGACTTCAGTTGGGTTCCCCTGTGTTAATCATCACCATGGGGTGACAGCAGACACAAGCTGCTGTCAGTTGATTGTCACCCACAGGGCTGCTATTATCTGTGTCAGCCACACATCACACTGTTGCAGTTTAACAGATTTTAAAGTTTGTGATGCAGTTTAGAGGGAAGGATTGAGCAATGCAGTAAGATTCTGAATAGTGTAAGCTTTCTGCCAAGCAAGTATTTTCATTTCAGATGCAAAATAAATGTTATTCAATCCTGCCTGATACTTGCAACTGACGGTTCTGATACAAGTCCTTTTTAGTGTTGCATATGTTTCTGCTTTTTATCTGAAAATCTTTATTTTTTTATATGATCGACAGACACAGTAAGGGAAACAAATTGTCTACTGTTGAATAGCAAAGGTGTAAGTATTTATTTACTTTCAAAAGGGTACATGTAGGAATGTGAATATGTGAACAGAAGGATTTTCCAGGGATAAAAGAGGTTTTAAAAATTTAGGATTTGGCCTTTTAATGTCAGTGATGCTACTAACCCATCATGTAATTTCTGGTGAATCATAAAGCTACATTGTATCAACATTTTATTTTCTGTAAAACTGATAACACAAAATGTATTTTACATTGTTACTTAATTTCTACTAGCTACTACTAAATTAAAAAAAGATAGTAAATTTAAAATCTTAGAATGAATCATAGAATGTTAAGGTTTAGAAGGTACAGTAAAGATAATTTAGTCCTGACTGCCCCTCACGCTAGACCAGGTTGCTCAAGGCAGTGTGACCTTGAACACTGCCAGGTTTGAGACATCTACAGCTTCCCTGGGCAACTTCTTCCAGTGTCTCACTACCCTCACAGTAAAGGATGTCTTACTAATTTCTTATCTAAATTTCTCCTCTTTCAATTTGGACCCATTACTCCTTGTCTTATCACTGATGAAGAATCCCTGTCTGGCTTCCCTGTACGCCCCCTTCAGACACTGGAAGGTTGCTATAAGGTCTCCAGGCAACTTTCTCTTTTCCAGGCTCAACAACCTGGAAACTTTCTCAGCCTTTCTTTGTGGAGGAGGAGCTCCAATCCTCTTAATCAACTTCATGGCCCAGTTTCATGTCCTTCTTATTATAGGGATATCTGGAGATATCAGGACTGTACTCAATACTCTGGTTGGGGTCTCACAAGAGCAGAATAGAGGGAGAGAACCATATTCTTTGACCTGCTGGCCATGCTCCTTTTGATGCAGCTCAGGATTGTGTTGGCTTTTTGGGCTGTGAGTTCACATGATCAACTCATGTTGAATTTTTAATCAAATACCACCCCTAAGTCCTTCTCCACAGGGCTGCTCTCAATTGCTTCTCCACCCAACCTATAGATTTTGCCTGGGGTTGCCATGACCCAGGTGTGGGACCTTGTCCTTTGCTTTATTGAACTTCATGAGGTTTACACAGGCTCACCTATCAAGCCCGTCAAGCCTCTGGATGGCATCCCTTTTCTCCTGCAAGTTGACTGCTCCACACAGCTTGGTGTGATGATGTTGAACAGCAATGATGTTGAACAGTGTCAGCCCCAGTGCTGACCCCTCAGGAGCATCACTTAACCACTGGTCTCCTTGTGAACAATGAGCCATTGACCGCAACTCTTTACATGTAGTCATCCAGCCAGTTATTTATCCAGTAAGTGGTCCATCCATTAAATCCATATCTCTCCAATTTATAGACAAGGATGTAATTTGGGACAGTGTCAAATGCTTTGCATAAGTCAAAGTAGACAATATCAGTTACTCTTCCCCTCTTCACTAGTGCCGTAGCCCCATCCTAGAAGGTCACCAAATTTCTCAGGCATTATTTCCCCTTAGTAAAGCCATGTTGGCTATTAGAATCACCTGTTTCCTATATGCCTTACTATAGTTTCCAGGATCTGCTCCAAGGTCTTGTGTGGCACAGAGGTAAGACTTGTTGGTCTGTAGTTTCCCATGTCTTCCACTTTCATTTTTTAAAAATGGGGGGTATATTTTACAGTCATTGGGAACATCACCTGACTGCCACTTTTTGAAAATGAGTGACAGTGACTTAGCCACTTCACCTGCCAGCTCCCTTAGGTCCCACAGGTGAATCTCATGAGATCGCATGGATATGCACACATTCAGGTTCCTTAGATGGTATCCTGTCTGCCAATAGAGGGCTTCATGAAACCCACCATCCTCCTGATCAGGTGGCCTTTGGCCGACCCCAATATGTAATATTCCCTGTCCCTGCTCTCCTTTTAATCTTGACCCACAAGCTCTCAGCTGTCTCCTCATCCCTTACCAGGCAGAATTTCCTATGCTCCAGCTAGTCAGTGACTTAGAGGGCTCCACACCCTCCTCATCTCCCTAGCCTATCTTTCCTAAAAAGCCTAAAACCTTCCAGTCCAATGCTCCAGTTGTAGGAGCTGTCCCGCCATATCTCCTTAATGTTAATATTGTATTCATCAGGTATGGACACATCTGTAATTCCTCATTTGTTCCCCACACTACATGTGTAGGCATCTGAGCCAGGCCCCAGATAAAGCTGACTCACTGACTCAAATATCTGAAATGCCTTTGCACTGTTACAGTCATTCATTACAGGTGCTGGCGTACAACTGGCAGGATTGGGATGGATAAGAGCCCCCCCTCTCTTGAAAAATGTAGTTTAAAGCCCTTTTCAGCCATCTGTCAAGTTCCAGCCAAGAATACTTTTTTCCCTTCTTTGTCAGATGTACCACATCAGGCCCCAATAGACCAGGCTTGCTAAAGCAAGTCCCGTGGTCTGAGTAGCTACACTATTATCAACACCTGCCTCTTCTTCGTTGAACAAGGTGTTAATTTCTTTATTCATGGAGCAGGTTGTCTGCTCCACTTAGCTCTGACTGTTCTTCCAGTGTGCTGGGTGTTGCCTCGTTAGCCTGCTGAGCTATCAAGCAGTTCTGGGTGATGACAGCCGTCTGGCTGGGAATGTCTGACTTTGAAGGAAGCTCCTTCCTTTTATTAGTTACCTTCCCCTTTTGTTGTTTAGGGGGTTTTGTGGGACTTTTGTTAACTTTTTTTATGACTTCCCAGATGCCAGTGCTAATATTGTCTTTCCCTGCCTTCCATGAGCGCCAGGGTGTGAATTTTTGACTTTCTCTCAGCAGGCTGTGGTTCTCCTGCCATCACTCTTGGAACCAGCTGTCCAACTCCTTCTCATCCCCCTTACTATTTCTGTCTTTATACTGTCTCCTGCCTCTTAACCACACGTGGAGGTACTTCACCAGCACGCACCTGTTATGGTGCAGTGAACTACCCCTCTTACACCTCATGGTACTCCTTAGCCTCTCTGCTTCCTCTTTCAGCTCTGCCACCAGGCTAAGCAGATCATCCACTTGTTCACACTGCAAACAGGTAATGTCTCTGCTGCCCTCTGGCATCAGAGACAATCGCAGACACTTACTGCTGCTGGAGATCTTGACAGCTGAGTGTTGATGTGTGAGGTTTGTCTGTGTCATCATGTTCCTTCTGACAGTGGCTTTTAACTGACTGGAAACCACAATTAGTCCTCTTTTAGTGCGGTGGGTGATGACTTGCTCTGTATGTTCTGCACCCTACCTCTGCAAACGGCCTGCGCACAGTGCTGTGCCATGCCTTTCTGATGTGCCACACTCTATTTGCCCACTCTGTTCACTGCACTCCTGGTTGCTTGCAGTCCCTGGATCCCTTTGAATCTCTGCAGATGCTCCTGGCAACACCTCTTCCATGCCTGATAGACTTGCAAGAGCTCCCGTGTCTACATGGAGCTTTGGGATCGGGTATCCCTGAGCTCGGGAACCGCCTTTTACAGCATGATCCAACAGTTGCTCCTGGACCTACCTTAGTCGCTACTGCTAATGCCTCACCAACGTAAATCTTATAAAGATATGTGTGGTCCTAGATTATGTGGTCCTAGTTTACCTGAATAAAGGTAAAAATGTTACTTCTTCATGGCTGATGAAAACTGCTGAAAAGTGAGAATGGTGCTCTGTCCTTGTATCTGCTTTCTACGTGAGTCCCTCAATGCTGACATGGAACAACAGAAAATAATATATTATTCTGTTTCTTTGTGGAATATTGTAGAGACTATTATCCAAACAGTAGTGAGTCATGGCAGACATCAATTGTATGTATAGCTATCGATTTGCATTTGAAACATACAATTAGAAAAAAATTCCAACCTTTTTAAAGAATTGTATCAGGGAGTTTTTACTTGGAGGTCTCCACATTAGGATGTGATTTTTCTGTCACAGATTAACAAAACTTTCAAAATGTGCTAGTTGTGCATTTGAAACCTATACTTTACTGCTTCTGTTGCCTGATATTTTTCAAATGATGATTCAGTTGTAATTTCAAGTCCCATAACAGGTCTCTGAGTGATGTTCAGTGCTGGTGTTCAGGAAAGCTGTAGTGTACGTATTTTTCGTCAAGATAAACAACAAAGTACTGTCTTAACACCCACCATAAGAGGAGAGAGCTGTTTGGTTGCATTGTATAACTCAACATATCACCAGCTAGATCTGTGTCATTGAACAAAGAGTCATTACTACTAATAAAAACAGTATTATTCTGGATACACTTTTGTTATTATTACTGATTGTTATTTTCTCTTTTAATAGTCCTCTAAATTCCATGTTACTGTGACCCTAACAGTCTATTTCGTTGTCAGTTCTTCAGCTATAACTGCACCTACTAGAAAATAAGATTTTCTGACTCTTAGCTCACGAGTATTTTATGTAACACTTGAATGGTATTTTAACAAGAAATGATGGAAGGAGGAATAGAAAGGAGGGACAAGGTGAGAGGAGGAAAGAGGTGGAAAGAAAGCACTTTAGCAAGCACCTAAGTCATACTGAGCTGTATGTAAATTTATAACTAGAATTATGGTTAGGTCCAAAATTTTCCCAAATTCACTGCTGTCCATTGCTGAATTTTGTGACAAACACATGAAATTTGGAAGGCTAATTCATAGGTCAAAAATATCTTTTTATCTAATTAGCTAAAGCAGAAAACATGATACACCACACACACAAACAGTAAACAAAGTGATGAAATTCATATGCTGGGTTAGGTTTTTCAAAGAAAGAAGACTGAAACTTGTAAAAGAAATTATTACTCAAGAATTAAATTGGCTAGTGTAAACAGGCAAATCTCTATTGTTGTTTTTATAATCTGACTTCAAAATAGTAATTTCTTTTTGTTTCAGTTCTCTCTGGATAAGTTTTATTTATTAAAACTCATATTAATGAGAATTCATTATTGAGTTTATTTTTTGGCTTGTACTTTCACTATAATATGTACCTTCTATTTTACAATTAGTCTTTGGTTAAGTGACCTCTTCCTAATGTTATTCTAAAAGGACATATCAGTATTTAATTAGTCTAAAGAAAATTAAGAAGGAAAAGAGTCTGTAGATTGCTTAACAGAATTTTTAGATTATGACAATGCAGTAATATTCCTTGCCTAATCTTTCATTTTACAATTTCCCTGTCATAAGAGCTATATGTTACAACAAATCAGGCAAAATAAGATTAAAGTCGTTGCTGGTTAAAGATGCTTACACATGGTGTACATCAGTTTTAAAAATCTCATAACAATCATAATAGAAAACACTGGGGATATGTATCACTAAGATTCAGGATGGGGAAGTATGGAGGAATACAGAATGTATGTGACACCTTAGGAAAAGAATGGTAAAAATGTGAAAAGAAGTAAAAACAATTTAAAAATGCATCACTGGGAAGAGTCCTGAATTAAGCAGATCATTGACATACTTGGTGGTATTTTCATTAGGTATGACCATAAATATGTTCAAATCTATACATGAAGGATTATTTCCGTTCCAAATAAAAATCAGCTACATTTGATTATGTCTTCAGAGCATCAAAAGCATAGCTTAAATGAAATTCAGTCTTCTGATCTCTAGGGACACTTCACAAAACAAATAGACAAGATAATACTGTGATATAATTTTCCTTTTAATAAAAAGTATTCTGTACCTTACCCCGCTGAAAAGCAGTACTTCTTGGTTGAATAGTACTAACTGCGATGTTTAAGACAAGACATGAAGTCCTTGTTAGATTATTGAAGGCAAATGTTGATGATTTCCATTATCTTGCTTTGAAGGCCATTGTTCAATAGATAATTGTTGTTTTAGTTAATCATCAGTGCAAATAAACGAAAGAAAAAAATCACAGATAGTTGTTTTTATGACCTAATGTTTGATCATTGGTGACCTTATTTTGAAGAATTGCCTTCCTTTCTTTTTTTTCTTGTATCTCTGTAATCCTTGATTTCTTGGAGTAATGTAACATTCTAATTTCTTTGTCTGCAATTGGCAAGTTCACAATATCTTGCAATTACAGTGTTCATCTCTTGGCCTGCTCTGATTGACAGCCCAGAAATAACCATTTAAATTGTGTCAGATTTTCATCTCTCTGTTTGAAAGGTAAAGTTAAAGAGTTTTTTCTAGCAGTTTGCATGAAGTCTTGAATCTTAACGAATCAGCTGGTTTGGCTGTTGTACCAACCTTTTGTCTATGCAAAAGGTACATACTTTTATCTTTGCACACTAACAGTTGACTGAAAACTTTTGCAGCTGTTGATCTTCTTGGGGGCATGTGATAGCTCAAAGTAATTTATTTACCAAAATAGAGCTATTCTCACTTGCCATACTCTTATGTATTTTGTCATCATTTTGCATTTGCTCCATTGTGGAATGAATGAAAATGTTCTCTTGTCACAAAGAGCACTCAGGTTTTATAACAAGAATAGAACAGTGGATTCAAAGTCTTTGTAGAGAATAATATGGTCTCATCAGCTTTCATATATTTATCTCATATTTCAATCAACAAATACTGTATTTTATTACAATAGCTTTCTGTATGTCCAGTCAGAATTTAAGCTCCATTGTGCTGGACACTCTACAAGTCTATATGGTGATACTGTTATCGTCACAATCTTTACAATAGAATAGGTAGACGCTGCTAGAGAAAATGCAGGTATTAATCTAGATATAAAATCTCACTGCATATAAACATCCAGTTTCATGGACCATAAGACATTATTTGATGTCAGAATTGAAATAATTTTGCCCCAACTGCTGAGTTGCTCCGTTGTAATGGGCTATTACAGGTACACATTAATACAATGCAAAAATAATTATCTAAATTAATCTCCAGACTTATAAAAATAATTTTCTAGGAGCCTTTCAAAGTGTGATATTTTCTTCAAAACATGTATGTACATACACTATCCCTTGGATTGAATTCGATTTGTTAAGAAGCCCATGTTTCCTCACTTAAGCTACTTTTTGATGTAGCTTATGACTCACTGAAAGATTCTTTCATTCCATGTTTGCATTCCTCTAGTGCTTGTCCTCTAGCTCCTGAACTGCTATTTATTATAATTATTTGCTAAGAGAGCTCTAACACTAGTCTTCTAATCTTGCATAATGAATAACTTGCTTCCTTAGTTGTGTTACTGTTTTCTGAACTTTGTCTTTATTGCAATAGCATGTTGCAGAAAAAATGAGATTTGATTTTGTATTTCCCAAGCAATACAGAAAACAAATATGCCTTGTGACCTGATAGCTTTTGTTTACCTGAAAAGTCCTTTACACCTTTCATTTTGTTAAGTCCACTACTTTTATCTGACTTTCTCACCGTTCCTATAACATGGATGATAATCCATATGAAGATTTTGATTTGGTTTTTTGTAACATAGCGTCTCATAGGGAAAATGGAAAAGCAAATCAGTCCTGACAGATTTTTTTTCAAGTCACCCATGATTATGGAGGAACCCTGCTGTATTCCTTCTGGATCTAGTTCAGAATAGCTGCCATTTTATTATTTCCTTTTCAGAAGTTACAGACAGAAAATGTCTTTCACCTACTCAAAAAAAAAAAAAAAAAAAGTGAAGCAATTTAAAATCTCACATATGAAAAATCAAATTTGTAAAATCTCTTACGTAAATGTTTAGCAAAGTATATGATCACATTATGGAGAGGTGAAGTGCCTTTAAGTATTTTGAGTATGACTAACAATGTATTTTATTTTCATTGTTACCAACAAAGCATTCTAATTTCGTAGTAGACTCTAATTTGTAAAACATTTCTTCTCTCTGTGTTGTGCGTATCAGTAGACACTAAACCTGAGGATTGGATTTGTATGTCTCGCAATCTCTTTAAACAGCTGATTGTAATACGTGATACATGGTTAGCTTTCATAACATTTTAAAATTTAAAATAATCAGGATCACTATTGTGAGTAGTGATCCCAGATTGAACCATAGTAATGATGAAATCAAAATACGCTTAAATTTAATCATACAGGGAAATGCAGTGATTCTGAATAAATTCACAAAGTCTGCTAAAGAATCTGCAGAGGAAGAATACTAATAATTACGGATGAAAGAAGTTCTCAGTAAAGATGTGATCAAAGAAGTTAAATGTGCTGGTCTAGAAAGTGCGCAGAAGTTGCAATGAATTCCTGCATCCTTGAAATACTGGGTTGTTATAAAATTGGTAGCATATTGCCCATTAATTTTTACTGGGCATGAAGTAATACATAAATGGAAGAAAAAATGACACTGACCTGTTTTATTTATTCTTGTGAATATGCTAGTTTCCTGCTTTTTTATGCTCAAAATTGCAGTTCTCAATAAATTGATAATATTTTCTAAGTAAATAAAAATTTGGGTTTGTTTTTTTTTTTTTCTTTCAGAGGGAGGAAAATCACCATGGTTTGTTTTGTAGAGGTTTTGGTTGGAAGATGTTTTATTACACAAATTTTAATCTATATAGGAAAAAAAAAGTACTGACTCAAATTGCCATCAAAACAGGATCTTCGATATAAAATCTGAAGATGTGACCTTTAAAAACCTTAGAATCCAGTTCAGAATTTTTCTACCTAGGTACCTTCAAAAGCAAGAATGAGATACTACTGAAGAATAAGGGCATGTATTATATTTAACCAAAATACTTGAGCTGTTTAAGGAGTTTGTCAGTCTTGGGCTTTTCACCTCCTTCCCTATAGAAGTGTCTATCCCTCACCCAACTTGACACAAAACAGTGGTTACTGTAGCCAGATCACAGGATAATACGCTTCCTTTGAACAATGATCTTATTGGCATCAGGAGAGTGAAACTATATTACCTGAGTCCATGTGGAGGTAGGTCACAGAATTCACAGAATCAAGGATCATCGAATCCGAATGTTAAGTAAATGGCCTGTACTGGGGTTGAACCATGACCTTGGCATTATTAGCATCATCTAACCAGCTGAGCCAATCTCAGGATCTATTTCTGAAATCCATATGCCTGAAAGCTTATGATAAATCTGGTAATATGATTTACCAAAACACTTTTTTTTTTAACATCTTTGAGAAAGAGGAACTTATTTCAAAATTCCATTGTGGTGTTAAATTGAGCTAATTGTCAAGAACAGTAGAGGGCTTTAAAGCAGATGAGCTACTTGAATTCTTGTATCTCGAGAGTTACCAAACACTGAGAAAGAGTTAAAGAGCACTGAGAAATTCAAAGTTCTTACTTTTCAATTGCATTTCCTTTATCATTCAGTTTCTGTATCTTGGGATAAATTGAGATGCTTCAGTCCTTGCCCAATCATATTTTGAATAAAGAGAATATTGTTGAAAGATACTGACTGGTGAACTCTGGGTAGAACAGATTTATTCCATGTGCATGAGTATTAATTACCCAGAGAACATGGAACCATTTTTTGAGGTAGACCAGCTGGCTGTGAAAGTGAACAGCAGGGCTGTTCACTACAATCTAAGAGCATTTCACAATGGACAAACTGTCTTTTTCTACGAATTCAGATTTTGTTTTACAGAATTATACTCACTGTTTTTAAACTTATATCAGGATTTGATTCATTATTGGTCATTTGCTTATTAAAATAACATTTTCTCATAGGTACTGGACTTTATAATGGTCTCATAGAAGTCTATAGAACTATTAAAAATACTTAGTATAAGTAAGAAATACAGGAGCAAACATCCTTGTCTTGGACCCATGCTGTTGAGAAGTAAAATTTTTTTATCTAATTTGAATATTTTTCCCCAAATCAGCATCATTCTGTGATTTGCTCCTTAATTGAATCAAAACAGAAGGACACATGAAGCTGATAAATTTTTTGAGTTTGAGTGTACTGATTGTGTGCCTCGTAAGGAAGCTTCTTCTTTCTGATATGTATGTTGACTAAAAAATTTATAATCAGTCTTTCCAGAATTCTTCATTAAAACACAGAAGTGAAATACTGACTCTCTAAAGTCAGCCTGAAATTTTGTTACATGTTTCTAGGATAAGCTTTTTATTTTCTGTGTTTTTTGAAAATCTGTAATATAGTTTTAAGACTAACTGTTTTCTCTGTGGAAATGGTAAAAAATAAATAAAATGAATTTGCAATTAGCCAAAATGAATTACTAACATTTTCATTAAAAGTGGTTACTAAGGCCTCTGTAGAGTCTTCTGTAGGACTTTGGAGTATTATATATGTTTCTTTATTCTAGTCACATGTGGGTTTCAAGTTCTCAAGCTGGAATTTGTGCCTAGATGTATACAAGCACAAGATTTTATGCTAATTTAGAGTGAATTGTATATAGTAGTAGTCCAGCACACTCCCACCAAATTGTGAATAAATTTAGCTGTCCCTTTCCACATGAAGTTTGTCCAAACACGTCATAAACAACTGCAGAGGTGGGAACTTCATCGTAAATGGTAAGCTAAGGATTGGAAAAGTAAATCACCACACTCAGGAGTAGTATTGTTACCACCAAATTTCATTCATTGACTTTCTAGTGTTCAATGCTACAAGTAGAGTTTATCTGACATGATAAAGGAATGCCAAAATGAAAGAGCTGTGATCTTAGAAATAAAGCAATCCATCCTCATCAGAGCTTCATAACTTTCAGTAAAATCTTCTGAACTACAATTTCTGCTGGTGTGGCACAGACTGACTTCAAACACTTTACCAGAAAGTGTATGCCAGCATTATGTACTTGAATAGGAGGTGTGCTATCAAATGCACTCTGCGTTACTGCCACCATGGCTGTAGGGGGCTAAACCAAATTGAGAACACCACCAAATTAAAGTGAACAGGTGGGCAACAAGAACTTAACTTCACAGCTAAAACAGTTTACTTTCAAGTTCTTATCTTTGCTTCTGGGAGATTGACAAGTAGTTACAATGCTCTAGTTAGGCAGTTTTGAACAGAAGATAAAACAATGATTGAAAGACTCCTCTGCTGAAAGAAAATTGGGAAGGAAAGAAAAAAGATTTTAAAAAATACCAAGACCAAAGCTTAAAACTCAGTAAGTACCTTCTAAGCATTCATCCGTATGGTCTTAAAGAAATAACTTGTTACACCACTGATAGAGAAATATATGGAAAAGTAAACCAGAACCTTACTATAACAATGTAAATTTATGCACAGATGGAACAACAGAAATAACTTAAAACACTAAGGGCATACTGAAATAAAATCAATGTAATATGAATGTCTTAGTTCAACACTATTAATAATATTAAAATATTACACAATCACTGAATCACAAATATACTGCGTTGGAAGGGATCCACAAGGATCATTGAGTTCTGACCCTGCACAGGACTATCTCCAAGAGTAACACTGTGTGCCTGAGAATATTATCCAATTGCTTCTTGAATTCTGTCAGGCTTGGTGCTGTGATCATTTCCTTGGGAGCCTGTTCCAGCACCTAAACACCCTCTGAGTGAAGAACTTCTTTCTAATATCCAACCTAAACTTCCCCAGACACAACTTCAGGACATTGTCACTGCTCACCACAGAGAAGAGATCAGTGCCTGCTCCTCCTCTTCCCCTCACACAGAATTTGTAGTTGCAGTGAGGTCTCTCCTCAGACCCCTCTTCTCCAGGCTGAACAGACTGAGTGACCTCAGTCATTCCTCATACAGCTTCCCCTCAAGGCCCATTACCATGTTTGTTGCCCTCCTTTGGATGCTGTCTAAAAGCTTAATATTTTTCCTATATTCCCTGCCCCAAAACTGCCACAGTATTCAAAGTGAGGCAACACCAGTGCAGAGCAGACCAGGACAATCCCTTCCCTTGACTGGCTGTCAATGCTTTGCCTGATACCCTCCAGGACACAGTTGTCCCTCCTGGCTGCCAGGGCACAGCTGACTCAGATTCAACTTGCAATCAGTCTAGACCCTCAGACCCCTTTCCATGGCACTGCTTTCCAGCACCTCATTCCCCAGTCTGTATGAGCGCCCAGGGTTTCCCCATCCCAGGTGCAGAATCCTGCACTTTCTGTTGTTGAACTTCACATGGTTGGTGACTGCCCAGTCCTCTGATTTGTTGAGGTCTTTCTGTAGGGTCTCCCTGCCTTTGAGAGATTCAACAGCTCCTTCCAGTTTTTTATCACCTGTGAACTTGCTTAGTACCCCTTCCAGTACTGCATCCAAGTCATTTATGAAACTATTGAAGAGCTCAGGGTGACAGGTCACCAGACTGATGTTACCTCTTTCAGTATTGCTGTCTGTGCTCGACCTGTGAGCCAATTGCTCAGTGATCACACGATGTATTTATCCAGCTGTTTGCTGGACATTTTGTCCAGCTGGATCCTATGAGGGACAATATCAAAAGCTTTACTAAAACCAAAAAAGACGTCAACTGGCTATGGGTGCTGTTCAATTTATATATCATTCTGTGTGATGGTGTCATACTGTCCTGGTTTTGCCTGCAACACATGTGCTAAATATGAATTTTAGCTTTTATAGTATTTATTCTTTTGATGCATTTGTCCTGGTAAAGTTAATTAGTATTATATGTACATCAAGAGAATGGAAAACATATGTGTTTTATTGTAATAATTATTGAACAAACATCTCATACTGACTATGAACATAGTTATTTCCTTCAACTTCTAGCTGTGAACTTTCAAACTTATAACCTCTAAATAACAAAGGTAGTCCAATTAACATGTAGGAGCTGAAACAAGTGGTGGTAGTAAGTGCTAATTTAACCATTTAGCTAATACTCTGTAGGTACTTTGATACAGTGCTGAAAGCTCAATGCTGTTTGTCTAAGCATACTGTTGTGATCTAAAACATAGTTATTAGCCATGAATAGTGATGAAATCCAGTACCACTTTCAATCAATTATTGCATGTGTGCATGTTAGTTCACCTGCATTGCCAGAGTATCAACTTGAAAATTACTTACTTTTGCTCTTTCATTTTGGTTTTCTGTGTTGTTTGCATGAAAAGACTACCTGTTCAGGCTTTAAGAAGCTTGATGGGTAGTGATAAGAACAAGGGCTAAGTGGCTTCCTTGTTTTTTTTATGATATTACCAGATACTTACTTATTTCTTTGCAATGCTGTCCCAAATACCAGGGTGAAATGAAGTGTTCTTGATGATGCATGTCTACATTTTTATGGTACTTATCATAAAATCTAAACAGCACTTTTATTTCAGGCAGATAAGTAATTTACACACAGGTTAACGTCACTTACAGAGAATGTAGTATTTGTCATGTGTGTAGGAAAATTTGTAAATGATCTGATTGCTTTTGGAGTAGGAAGAAAGCTTAAGATGCAATAACTTACAAAATAAGATGGCAGTGAATTTAGAAAATGTGACAGTTATTTTAGCAACATGTTTAAGTATGTAAATAGTTCCATTATGATTGCTTTCCTCAATGAGGCTATTTGTTATCTTTAAGTTAGACAAGTTATTCAATGAAAAACTTTTACAGTCTTTGGCAGCCAATCGAGAAATAATTTTCTACGTGTGATTATTCAGAACTGAATGCCTAGATTTAAGAAATATGGGGCAATAATGTTTTTTTCCATAATTTGTACTGCTATGGAGTGTTATAGAGTGTTGAAACTGGATCTTTTTTTAATGTATACTGGTTTTATCATTAAAATTGTTTTGGAGTTGAAAAGCTATGGATATTTTTACTGGCTGTCATGTGACTAAATACTGTAAGACATACTAGTAAATACTCTAAAAAATAATTAATTATGAAATTTTAGAAATCTTTAAATGTATGGATCTTTCGCGATTTAACTATATCCATTTTTCACTATAATGGACAGGTCTGCTTTTTGAAACACTTTGCCAAATCATGTTGCATAATTAATAGCTATGGGGTTTTTTTATATTTATTGAAAAGAACTTTTACCTAAGAGTTAAAAAGATAGGAAAGAATGACATCTCTGGAAGCTTCATGGCAAATCCTGCATACTCAGAAGAAATCACATAATTTACACTAAGTTACATTGGCCTTGCATGTGTTCTGCATTCATCTATTTTCCATTACTACATATTTTCCCAATACATAGTGCATATACACGTTTTTCCTGACTCAGAATCCTTAGAAAAATAGTCCCCAAAATGGCAGCCGATGTATCCTGACATACAAACCCTTGGTAGTTTCTGGTGTCCTGCATTGTTTGAAACAGGAAGTAAGAACTTACAGATGGTAATTGGTTTCACTTTTGCTTTTCATGTGGAATCAGATATTTTCTATGAAATTTTTGTCTCATTCTCTGTAACAAATTTATTATAGAATTTGTTCATGCCCAAATTTGTGCACAAAATAACTTAAGAATGCGACTTCTGGTAGTCAGTATTTTATTTTTTCAATTTTTTTTTAGTGAAAACAAATGTTAGTGTTAATCTCATTTAAAACTGATAGAAACATTTGAGTACATTTGTTGTGAGTTTTCAAAGGCTTCAGCAAGACATCCTTTGGCAAAGACATTGTTTTGTTTTACCTTTGTAGACATAAGTTAGTAAAATTTGCATAATACTTACTTTGCTATAGATTATCAGCAACATTCACATGGAGATTTGTGAGGTACTGGCCCACAGCTTCCAAGATCTTTCAGACATTTTAGTGCAGAGGAAGATTTCCAGTGTATTCAGGCAAGAACTTTGTGATGCTTCTGCAGCTGTCAAGTCCATGATGCCAACTTTCGTGCAAATCCAGCTACTAAGCAGCTGTAGTAAAACGAACTTGAATATTTACTTTGGAAAATTTTGGCCTAATGGTTTACAAAACCTGATAATAGAGAAAGATTTTTCTCTTGTTTTGTAGGCATGTTTAAGTTCAAAATTGCTGAGGTGTTTTTTCTCATAGTCCTTTTTGGTGGTCTTTGAGGTTGTTATTTGGCTTTTAAAGAAAAGTAAGATATTAATTGGGACTTTGGAGAGAACAGTGTTTATAGAAACATATACATGAAATTGGTCATGTAATATTATGAAGACTCAGATGTGTCATATTAAAGGTTAAAAATCAGAAAGGATAAACATCAGTATGCATCAGATTAAACAGTTTAGACAAAACTTTTCCAGAAGCACAATATTTAAAGCAAGAACACAGACAAACAAAAAAACTAGCTATGTATTAGCAAGATGTTTTACACAGAATTACACACAGAATTAATAAGGTTGGAAAAGACCGTAGAGATCAAGTCCAACCTTTACCTAGGTTAACAACCTATCCAACATCAGTCTAACATCTATACCATCTAAACCATCCAAACCATCTAAACCATGCCACAAAGTTCATCATCTAACCTATCCTTAAACACATCCAGGGATGGTGACTCCACCACCTCCCTGGGAAGCCCATTCCAGTGGGAAATCACTCTCACTGTGAAAAAGTTCCTCCTGATATCCAGCCTAAACCTCCCTCGACGCAACCTAAGACTGTGTCCTCTCGTCCTGTCACTGGGAGCCTGAGAGAAGAGACTGACCCCCGCCTGACTACAGCCTCCTTTCAGGTAGTTATAGACAGTGATAAAGGTCACCCCTGAGCCTCCTCTTCTCCAGGCTGAACAATCCCAGCTCCCTCAGCCGTTCCTCATAGGGCTTGTGCTCCAGCCCCTTCACCATCCTCGTTGCCCTTCTCTGGACACGCTCCAGCAACTCAATATCCTTCTTAAACTGAGGGGCCCAGAACTGGACACAGTACTCGAGCTGTGGCCTAACCAGTGCCAAGTACAAGGGAAGGATAACTTCCCTGGTCCTACTGGCAACACTATTCTTGATGCAGGCCAGGATGCCATTGGCCTTCTTGGCCACCTGGGCACACTGCTGACTCATATTCAGCTTCCTATCAACCAGCACCCCCAAGTCCCTCTCTGCCTGGGCATCCTCCAGCCACACCGTTCCCAGCCTATAACTCTGCATGGGGTTATTGTGGCCAAAGTGTAAAACCTGACACTTAGATTTATTAAACTTCATGCTCTTGGACTCAGCCCATCTATCCAGCCTGTCAAGGTCTCTCTGCAGAGCCCTCCTTCCCTCTGACAGATCGACACTCATTCCAAGCTTGGTGTCATCCGCAAACTTACTAATAACGGATTCCATCCCCTCATCCAGATCATCAATAAAGATGTTGAATAAAACCGGCCCCAACACTGAACCCTGAGGGACCCCACTGGTGACCGGCCTTCAAGTGGACCTGACTCCATTCACCGCCACCCTCTGAGCTCGGCCATCCAGCTAATTCTTAACAGAGTAAACCTGTGTATGCCACAATCCATCAATTTCACCAGGAGTTTATTATGGCAAACAATATCAAATACTTTACTAAATTCAAGATACACTGCATCCACAGGTTTCCCCCTTGTCTATCAGATGAGTTACCTGGTCATAAAAGGAGACTAGTTAAGCAGGATCTTCCCCTCCTGAATCCATGCTGGCTACATCTGATCCCCTTATTTTCCTGTAGATGCAGCATAATTTCCCTTAAGATGATACGCTCCATAATTTTCCCTGGTACCGAGGTCAGGCTGACAGGTTTCTCCAAATCCTCCTTCTTGCCCTTCTTATGGATAGGTGCCACATTAGCCAATTTCCAATCATCTGGAACCTCTCCAGTAAGCCAAGACTGTTGAAAGATGATGGAAAGAGGCATAGCAAGCACATCTGCCAACTCTCTCAGCACCCTAGGGTGAAGCGTTATGTGCCAAAGGAACTGAAAGTTACAAAAAAAGTAAAATATAATTAGCCCTTCTTTTTACAATCCTTATATTACCTTTCATTTAATGGAACAGCTTATGTTGTATCAAAGTAGATTGCACTACTAAAATGAAAGGACAAAGGTATTTAGCATGCACAGATCAATTTTTAAGTCTTCTTTAGGTACTAAAGGTACTTTTGTGTGGTCTAAGGTTTATTGGCATATATTCATTTATTGGCAGGAATGACTTCGCTATTACTGTAACATCTAACAGTTGCTTCTAAAGAGTATATATAATAATTTTTATGCCTACCTCTTCAGCAAAAAATAATTTCATCTCTTTTGTCTAAATCAGTTACTTATTTCATTATGAAATGGCTTACAGCTGTTACTGCTATAATAATATCGACTAATTAATAATTAATAAAAAATAATAGTAATAAATGTAAGTAGTAGTAATTAATGTTACTACTAATAAAATCACGTACAACCTTGGTGCTCTCAATCTATTACTTGCGTTGGTTCTGTAGCATAAGGCCTCTCACTGAGTCTTAGTTCAGCACTGGACAGATTCACGTCTTCTGTTATGAAGCATTCTGTTTTCTTCATTCGTACATTCTTAATGGAACTTATGTGTTAAGTCATGCCACAGAGTTGGCATGGAGGTTTTTTGTGCTTACACTGATTTTGATGTACTTGACACGTACAGTACTATGCTAAACTTACTCTGTCACACCATGTCTTCTCAAAGGCAAGAACTGGCTCTCCCTGGCTGTTTGACTTCATTAAGTATATTTCACGGAACATTTTGTGATGAATGTACAAGTAACTGACATAACATGAAATTTTTGTCTATTTCTTCTCCGTTCTAATTGCCCCGCACAGCCCTGTCCTGCCTGACAGGATGACTCTCAGCCCTTCAGACAATCACACTGGACTGTTCAAACATTATCCCTTGCTTAGGCCCGTGACTTCTAGTGAAATGGAAGATCTGCTTGCTTAAGTCCATGCTAGTGCAGTATTCCACTGGAACTGAAACATCATTGTATTGTGTTAAAAAATAAACATGTTCATTTGCAGAACTTTCTTTTACAAAAAAATATAAAACAAACTAATGCAAAATCAAAAAGAAACAACCAAGGTCTCTAATTTAAAAATGTCAGAGATGACAAGTAATCTTTGATCAGGTGGATGAAAGTAGGTGAGAAAATTGTCTTAAAAAGAAATTGTGAAAACGAAAGGCTACACATGTACTACACATATCAGTTTAATATATAATAAGCAAATGCTCAGTAATGTTATGGGCCACATTTTTGTTAAAAATTTAGATATATTCACTCTGGCTATAGATTGTAATAAATTTCATTTTACACTGCCCATTTTGGATTTTGATTTTTTTACATTTTTTAGAGGTAGCACTGAATTTCATAATTATTTCAAATAATTAAAAAGTAGTTAAAACAATTATGATGTGTTTACAAGTGTGAACCTTGATCTCAGCATGTAAAAGAGCTTTTCTAAAACCCACTTTTTAATATCCTATGCTCCTATGCCCAGCCAAGATCCTGTTTCATATTAGTGACAATATAATTTGTGGTGGAATTAGTCAAGTAAATTGCAGCAAGAGTGAAGCTGGGCAAATCTGGTTTTCTTCTGTGTTCAGCATTTTGTGAATGAATTCTTGCATCACTCTTCATATACAGTTCCATGAGAAATACTAGCTGCTCTTGTTAGACAAATGTGAAAATGTTTTTTGTGAAGTAATGTTTCTCCTTCAGTCTTACTGAAAGCCTTCTTGAGTTTGCTCCATTCAGCTCACTCACAGTGATTCACAACAGCTCTTTCAAGGCCACATGAATATTATTGCGAAAAATGTGTTGGAGGAACACAGGATGGGAGGAAACTCTCAACAGATTAGATCAAGCACTGCCTTACATTACCAGTCCCTCTGTGCCAGCTCTAGGCAGGGCCTCTGCTATGCTTCAGAGTGTGCTGGGATGTTAAGCATTTTTTTCTACACAGTAACTCGAAGCACAGACATTATCTATCATCTAAAAAAGCAACACTCACTATTATAACATGAAGCATGTTAAATTCCATACTACTCCCATTTACTTCAGCTTAGGGCAGGAGCAAAATTAGAAGTCAAAGTCACAGGCTACAAATAGCTCTAATGTTCGGTTTGGGGGAGAAAGTAAAGCTTTAGAAAAGCTGTGTTTGTGACATCATGAACTTCTGAGTATTTATTAAATGAACACCTTGAAGTGTTGACTGCCTTATCCACGTGTATGTATTAATAGTTAACATGAACTTCTGCTGTATGACTCAAGGTTTATTAAAGGTTATTTATCACCAATGGCTATTGAACTTGCCAGAGGACTATGGGAAGCTGTATTTTAACCAGTATGTGTCCTCTGCTACCGAGAAAACCATTCTGTATCCTTCCAGAACAGAGGTGACTAATGTGTTTCCTCCCTGTATCTTCCTTGTCTGGACAAAGAACTTACTTTAAAGTGGTGAAACTCACCCCAAGCTAGAAGGAATTCATATCTACTCTCTTCTTTTTTATACACCTGTTCTTTCCTTCTGACAGATCTCTAGGCACCATCTTAGTATCTATGTGAGGGAGAGAATGTTGCCAAAGGTGGGTACAAGAGGTGGGAGGGATATCTCCCTCGTATTCAGGCATATGAAGAGTGAAGTCTAGAGCACAGCCAAACAACCACGGAAGAACTCCGTCATCCACTCATAAAGGAAATACTTTCTTGCTGCTACTAAAGGTTCATGCAGGTTCAAAGATGCCATGTGTTTTAACATTTGCCAGCACTTTGCATTCTGTTTTTTGCTTGTAAGTATTAGTAGTATACGATACAAAGCATTGCTTTGTGTCGTGCATCTTCCACGTCTCATCCGGGATTTTCTTAATTAATAGACTTGTGTTCTTGTAAGTCTTGGAAAGACTTACCAGAAAATAAGCAAAGTAAACATAAAAATGGGAAGCTGCCATATCTATAGCTTTTTTACAGTCACCCGTCAGTAATCACGTAAGCATTATGAATGTTTCAAGCATGCTGTTCAGATCAATGCAGAGGAAGGCTGTATTAGATATAGAAAAACTGTGCATATTTTGTACAACTAATATTACTGTAATGCTGACTGAGTGTCAAAAGAGATCTTCTTCATCTGCCTTTTTTCCAGAGTTCATTTTCTGTTCTGACAACATACTTCTTTTTTTTATGATTCTCTTCAGCAATAATAGAATTTCTATCATTCTTTTATTCATAATTATGTTTGCGATTTATTGAAGTAATGCAGTAACATCCAGCTTGTTACAAGTCTATGGGTGCATTATTCTGCCGGGCACCAAAAAAGCAGTTAAGATGCATAGGCACTACCTTGAATAACTTACTGTTTAATTCACTGCGCTGAAAGTGCTTTTAGCATCCTAAATGAATCATCTTTTGTTAAAACTCAAGGGATACAATTTCGTAACTTTCATTCCTTATTTTCTTCTTCTAAGGAGCCAAAGAGTTGGTCTTTTGCTGGCACGTTTCTATCCACTTACCAAAGTGAAAATATCCCCTTTCTCTTTTTAAAATGCACAAGTTTGATGCTGAGCTAGAAATGCAGAAAATAGTATTGTTCTTCAAAAACAGTACTTAAATAAAGTCTGTGATTTTGCCACTAAAGTTCCTGTGTCAGGTTCTTAAATTTTGCAGCTGTAATGCAGTTAGTATAGTTTATAGTTGACAGTTTGGGCTGCATTAAAAATACTCAGTAAGATTATGACATTGAAGGAAAAACTCACTGAAAGCTGTGTAACATCAGTAAAAGAAATGGCCATCATCACAAGCTGAGTTCATTTGTCTGTTTTAGGCAGTATTGTCACTCCTTAGGTTTAAGCACAGGTTTAGGTAGGTAGTACAAATCAGGAGAAAAGAGGGAGAAGTGACTCTATAGTCTGAAAACTGCTTTGACAGACTGCTCTCCATTTTCCCTTTTCTCTCTTGCCTCTGCCCCCTTCTCAAATTCATGTTTTAGAACTTCATTACAACGATTTATTGCTTTATATTTAAGAATGAAGAAAAGGTAACTACCTAGAAAATGCCATATGTATTTACTAGCATCAATATTTTAACACAGAGTATTGAAGAGTAGAAAGGAGAGGAAGAAAAGACAAAAAAATACTTTTACATGTTCTGGACCAATCAGTATATTCATGTTACTAACATAAGAATTGTGCTCTTGTGTGCATATGAACCTGCTGCTCCTGTCATTATTTACTGCATCATAAATCTGTGTGCGACATGAAAAAATAAAGCAAAGATTGCCATCACTGCACTGCTGTTATACTTTCCTCTTTTTCAAATGAAAGTAAGGAGGATATAAAAACACAAATAATAGTATGTTAAAAATATTGACCAGATAGAGCAATCATGCTCTTTTTTTAATCTTGTTTCTTGGCAAGCTCCAATTTAACCCTGATTTAGTGTAATCTAAATCCTAACCCTGTCTGGAAAGTAAGCCTCAAATTAGAAATGGTAATCATGGAGACTCATATTGCTGCCCTTTGCAGTCCTCTAGTCTTTTGTTCACCGGTGCAAAATATATAGTTTTTCCCTTGTGAATATTTGCATATGCAAATATGTGGAATACTGTATCCTCTTTGCTTCAGAAGTTTAGCATTTCTTTTCCTAAATAAATGATACTCTGCACTTAAAACACCACTTCACATTCTCAGCCTTTGTTCGATTACCTCAGACAGTCCTCTCCTTATGTTAGGGAAGGGACATCTGTCAGGGATGCTTGGATTCCCTACCTCCTCCCGCCTCCCCCTTGCTTTAGGACACAGCTTTTTAATTTCCTTGTACATTCCTGGTAAGCAGAACAGACAGACAGACAGCCTAAAGTTCAATTGTAACCAAATTTGGTTATATTCAGGCAGTATGCTCTGCTCTAAGCTACAATAGTGCCAGAATAAACCTTTATTTTGAGGCTTGTATTTTCACATGAATGATGACTCTCCAAATGTTAATTCTTGTTGTTTGGAATGTCATTGTTAAAGGAGAGTGAGAGATGTTTTATTGTTTAAATCAATACGACAGGTCACTTTGGAAAAGCTGGATATGAGCTGTCTAATTTAGCAGTTTTTTAGAACTGCCGAAAGGTGCAGATACCTTTCTCCATTTTCATGTCCTCATACTTAATTTCTAAGGCTCAGTCCACATATTTGTTAAAACAGAGAACTTACTTAAAGCTAAAGGCTAATGACAGTGAATGCTAGCTGACTTAATGCAGTGTGAAATTGCTGCTTCAACATTCGTACAAAAAATAATTCTAAGTGGCTCTCTGTTCTGTTATGTAGACATTACTTTGCGATTTGCAGGGTAATTGCATACAGATAATAAATAATAAATTTGTTTTCTTTAGCATCAAAAGTTCTTTGCAATGTATGAGGTTCTTTTCAGTATATGAAGAATATTTATAAATGCATGGGTTTTGGTGGGATGGTATGAATGGCTCTTCTCTTGAATTTTTCTAAGTCTGGTCATCTCACCAATGTTTAATTCCCTTTTCTTGTGTGGTAAAATTATGTGAAATTTAAGAGAACTCCCAACAAATACCTATATCTATTCTTAGAGTGTAGCCATTACACTGTTTTACTGGTGTACAACACCACTAAATAAAAATATCCGTCTGTATATAGGAACTTTGAGCAAAGAATCCCAGGAAAAAATTTATTGGATGCCCATAATTGCTCTGTCAAAATTTATCTTGTAAAGTATTTCAGTACGAATAATGTTTATTAACTGGCTCTTTTCTGCTGATTTATATCTCTTAAATACAATTTAGTTTTATGTATATTTAGAGATGGCTTTGGTTTTATTTTTCAATTTACTTACATGCACAGTTATTCAATAAAAGGACAGAATACCAAGTTTGATGTAAAACCGTGATTATAATTCCTCCTTTAGTCTCTTTTACTGTTCTCAATTCTGTATTCAGTTCAGTAGGAGGAAGAATGATTTTGAATAATACGGTCATGATGTCAAAACAGTGCAAATTATATGCTGCTGCCATCTGGAATAGTGAAAATAAAAGCTTTATTTACACTGTTCTTTGAAATAATAAACTTTATTGTGGCAATTTGTCTTCAGTATCTGTAATGCATTCTGGGAATGCTCCGTGTGTGCCTTTTTATTCTGTATGCTACAGAATGACTAAAATTTGCCTATGGCAAAGCTATCAGTGAATCTTGAAATAGAATTTTTTTTTATTCCTGATTAGAATGGAGAACCACCTTCCATTTGCAGAATGAGAATAATTGGTTCATAGAGGCAATATTTTTAAAAGTATAGTGAAACACTATGAGTATGGATTTCCATTAGGCAGACTACACAGATTTAACTACAGGTTACTATTCATATTCTGGAACATGGGTGTTTCGACAGTGCAGATAATTTATGTGGAAAAAAATACTTAACAGACATACTAGCCAGTTTTCTTGGCAACTGTCTGATCTTGAACCCTGGTGCTATTACCTTCCCTTTGTACTCTATAACCCAAAACCAAAGTCATCACCATTTGCCTTGGGGACTTCATATTTGCACTTCATATCCATATCATAATAATATTATTGTAATAGACTGTAACTGAGGAGGCATTTTGCACTATTCTGTCTTTCTTGTTAAAACATGATGCTCAAGGCCAAAGTCATTTAGTAAGGTAGCTATACAAAATGTAAGACTTGAAGACTTAATCTTTTTCTAGAAACTGCAACCCACAGGGCCTAGACATGATCTGAAAGTAACATTTTTACAGCAAAAGTAGTCAAAATGTTAAGATTTCGCAAAAATGATGGATGAATACCACCATCTTCGTTTAGTTGTGTTGTGTATAAGGCACGCACATTTATCTTGAAGACTCAAAGCCGTTGTGCTGGTTTTGAATTAAATACTCCTCTTTCTTTGGATTAGTCTTTTGTGTATATATAGTATATACATAATATATATGTGTCTTGATGGTACATCTTCAGACATAGTTTAGGATGTTCCTGAAATCGTACAAAATAATTGCATCATTAAAAAAAGAGATTGCAACAGCACATTTTTATTTTAATGTTTAAATCATGAGCAGAACAGAGTTCATATTGTAAAATTGTGGCACAGCTATGTTTTTGTTCTGTCAATGCTACTTAAAGGTAAGTGTGGTTTCTTTTTTGATGGTGCATAATTTAACTTGTGTTTTCAAGATACCGTTCTATCATAAAGTTACTATTCACACAAAACCACTGAGTTTGAATGTCTGCCCTAAATGCTGTTACATTTATGATGGCATGTTCACATCTGGAACAAACACAGCAATGTGTGAAATTATATATTTTGCATTAGCCTTTAAGTATATTTATACTGAAATCTGAATGTAAAAGCTAAGGTGCATTTTGCAAACAAGTTACCTGGAAAGGAAGCAATTACTGCTTGTACTAAACTGGCAGCAAGGAAACTGTTTACAGAACATGGAGTTATGGAACCTTAGGATGGCCTGGGTTGAGACATTCAAGGTCACCTATTTCTCTTTCTACAATTTAGAAAGTAGGATGTTGTTGGGGACCATGTCAAAGGCCTTACAGGAGTTCTGATAAATGACTCCTTTAGCCCTTTTCCTCTGCTGTAGTGACTCCATCGTAGAAGGCCAGTAGGTTGGTCAGGCAGGACTTACCTTTGGTGAAGCCATGCTGGCTGTTCAAAATCACTTCCCTGTCCTCCATGTGCCTTAGCACAGCTTCTAGGAAAAATCTGTCCGTGATCTTTCCAGGCACAGAGGTGAGGCTGACAGGTCAATAGATCCCAGGGTCCTCCTTTCTTCCATTTTTAAAGGTGTTAAAAATGTACAATGTTTGCCCTTTTTCCAGTCACCAAGGACTTCACCTGGGTGCCATGGCTTTTTAAATATCATGGAAAGTGGCATGGCAACTGCATCAGCAAATTCTTTCAGGACTCTGGGATTCATTTTGTTGAGTTCTATAGTTTTATGTACATTCAGGTTCCTCAAGTGGTAATGAAGCTGATCTTTACTTACACTGGGAGGAACTTTGGTCCTCCGGTCCCCATCCTGTTGTCCATCCACATAAGAAGCATGGAAAGAGAATTTGCCATTGAAGACTGAGGCAAAAAAGTTGTTGAGTACCTCAGCCTTCTCCTCATCCATTCTTGCCAGTTTTCCAGCATTGTTTATCAGGTGGGTAAACCTTTTTTTGACGTTTCTTTTCTTGTTAACTTATTTGTAGAAGCTCTTCCTGTTACTCTTTGTATTTCTTACCAACTTCAATTTCAGCTTCACCTTGGTCTTCCTCACCCCATCCAAACTTCATCTCTATTACCTTTCTCAGGTCACCGCCTTCACTAGCTTCAACTGCCTGTGCATTTGCTTCTTTCCCTTTAGTTTGACCAGCAGTTACCTACTTAGCCATGCTAGTATCTTGCTTTCCTTGACTGATTTCTTGCCCATGGGTCTTGCTGGCTCTTGTGCTCTATGGAAGACTTCTTTAAAGATCTGCTAGCTGAGTTCTACTCCCTTGTCTCCGAGGGCAGTGTCCCAGGAAATCCTGTTGACTATCTCCTTTAAGAACTGGAAGTTTTCTTTTCTAAAGTTCAGGGGCCTAACTTTACTCCTTACCTGACCCATATCCTTCGGGACTGCAAATTCCACCAATGCACAATCCCTACAGCTCAAGCTGCCTCCAGTCTTGATGTTCCCAAATAGCTCATTTATTTTGTGCCCATCAGATCCAGTATTGCATCTCCTCTGGTAGGGCTGTCTTACCTGGCTCAAGAAGGAGTCTTCTGAGTTGCCTGCATCTTGCTGTTCAACTTTTCCAGCAGATACTGGAGTGGCCGAAGTGTCCCAGCAGGACAAGAGTCTGCAAGCATGGTGCTTCCTGTAGTTGGAGCAAGAAGGCTTTGTCAATAGACTTGATCAGGGGCTTGTAATAAAAACCAGCCACAATGTTCCCTTTGTTGCCTTGATCCCTGATTCTTGCCTACAGGCTTTTGACTGCTCATGGCTGTTCTTCAGATCCTCTCCTTCCTCTCCTGTTTTTTCTGAACAGCCTGTAGCTATTGATAACCTCGCTTCAATCTGTCTCATCAAGTTTCAGTAAAGGCAAGGCCATAACTTTCTAGCAGCACAGTGGCTTCTATCTCCTCCTATTTGTTGGCTGTGCTGCTTGCATTGGGTTAGCAATGTCAAGAAGAATGAGTACACGGAGAGTTCAGAAATACTAAGAACCATGATACAAAGCAAGGCTGGGTCATTTGGTATCATTGTCTCTTAAGGGCTCGTCTGAAAACCACTTTTTTATTGCTTTTTGCGTTGTCATACACTGGGTGAAAAGTAACTTTTTTAGAGCCCTTGCAGCAATTGGAAGTGATACTAGCACATTATTAGATGCATTATTTTAATGCCAATAATGGAAGAAGCACTGTTAAGATACCTAACAAATTCAAAGAATGTGCTCTATTTCTAAATCCTTTGTATCTGTCATTCTAAATAAAATATGCATTACATGTATAAGTCACTAAGCCACAAGGACAGAGACATCTGAGCTTTAATGACCTCTCAAAATGCTAGTGCCAAATTGCTTTGGGTAGGTCAACTCTGATTTAAATTGTTGATGAATTCATAAGTAATCCACTAGAACTGAATATTACTTGGGAAGAGCAGTATATAATACTGTTTAGAACCTAATGAGCATAATAACAATCAATAAAAAATACTTTTCTGTTCACCGCATGTAAAAATTTAGAAGTACCAATATATCAAAATTTCATAATAGTTACTTTTCTCAAATTGTGGCTGAGAGGCAGTTGTTCGGTGATTTGATCCTCAGCTCTCTTTCATAGTGTATTTGATGATCTATCAAAATTGGTATCCTCAAATTGTAAAGACAGTTTGCACAAATCTCAAATAAACTTACAGAGAAAAAAAAGCAATTAACATCAAACTAAATCCACTGTGATAAGCTCTCCATTGAGAAATTTCATTATTTCTCTTGTCCATTTGATGTTGAATATTGGGGTTTATTGCCAAATACCTGTAAGCCAGATTGGATACAAGTCACAACTGTCAAAAATAAAACAGTTCTGTGTATTTGAATCTGTTACATTGTGATGTTTCTCATGAAAATTTCATGAAGAGCATTCATTCAAAGAGATTCTATGCATAAGGCAGATGGATGGAATTTAATTACCCTTATTAAAAATAAGAAAGGGAAACTCTTTACTACTCCATCCTATTAGTATTCAAGATAGATTATGTTTGTTGTACACTTAGGTATTTCTGAAAGAGACTCCAGGGTTTTCTGTATAAGCCAAGTAGGAATGGAAAGGTCAGGTCATAAAAATGCTATTCTGTGTCACAGATCAAATCTTGTCACCTAATATCAAAATAAATCCTTCGTGTTTATAAGCAGACATGAAACATACCTTCCTTTGGGAAGAGCCTATGGCTGGTGAATTATTTGAAATTTAACTACCGATTGGTAGAAATGCTAGTTCTGAAGAACTTACAGAAGCTTACCAGAAGGTTGTATTTACTGTACCAGGGCCCTGAAATTATTAGTGAACCAAAGGTGCAAGATATCTTTTCCTCTGTTCATCCAGTTGAAGGCAGTGACATTGAAAGAAGGGGATGGACCCACATAGCTCTATGACTGGTGTCACCATCAAAATTTGGGCTTCTTTGATAATGGAATGGCTTACATGGCATGAGGCTTGCTGAATGCCGATATGATTCACCTCTTTCAAAGAGAGGAAGAAGGTCTTTGGTCAAGGGCTAGCAGGGCTAATTGACAGTGCTTTAAACTAGATTTACAGAACTAAATAAAGGGAGGACTTGCAACAGGAGATGTGGATATTGTCAGGTTTAGTAGTGGTAAGGTGTGGGACAGCATGCTATCCCATTCATACCAGTTAAATGCCTGAGCCAGCAAGAGATGCTGAGAGCCTGGAGAGGATATGCAGGTCAGTGGCAAAACACCTGGACAGCACTAAGAAATTTTGGACTCTTCAGATGGAAAGTCAGCTTCATTGTGGGGGTGCAACTTAAATTCCTCTATGCTGACATATGCAGTATGGGAAATAAACAGAAGGAACTAGAAATGTATGGAAGTCTGCAGGGCTATGACCTTATTGGCATCACGGAAATAGGGTGCGATGTCTCCTAGACTAAAGTGTGGAATGGAAGGATACAGCCACTATCCGTCATATTTGAGAAGTCATGGCAGTCTGGCAAAATTCCCACTGACAGGAAAAGAGGAAACATGACCCCCACTTTTAAAAAGGGAAATAAGAAAGACACAGGGAACTACAGGTCTCAGTACCTGGCAAGAAAATAGAGCAGATCCACCTGGAAACTATGCTAAGACACATGGGAAATAATGAGACAGCCAAAATAATTATTGCCAGCCAACATGGCTTCACTAAGGGCAAATCATAACTGAAAAATTTGGTGGCCTTCTACAAAGACATTAAGACAGTGATAGACTAAGGAAGAGCAAAAGAAATCATCTACCTGGATTTGTGCGAAGCATTTGACACTGTCCTGCATGGCATTCTTGTCTGTAAACTGCAGAGGCATGAATTTGACAGGTGGATAAAAAATTGTCAGGATGATTGCACTCAAAGAGTTACAGTCAACAACTCAATGTCTAGGTGAAAAGCAATGAAAATTCGCGTTCTTAGGGACTGTATTGGAACCAGAACTATTTAGCATCTTTGTCAGTGATGTGGACAGCGGGACTGAGTGCACCCTCAGCAAGTTTGCCAATGACACCAAGCTGTATGATGTGGTCAACACGCTGGAGGGCAAGGATGCCATCCAGAGTGATATGGACAGACTTGAAAGATAGGTCTGTGGGAACCTCAGAAAGTGCACAAGGGTAAGTGTATGCTACTGCTCCTAGACTGAGGCCATTCTAAGCACAAATATAGACTGAGTGGAGAATGGGTTGAAACTAGCTCTGGGGAGACAGATGAGGTTGGTTGTGGATGAAAAGCTCAATATGACCTGGCAATTTGCACTTGCAGACCAGGAAGCAATCACATCTTTACCTGCATCAAAAGAGGCATGACCAGGAAGTTTAGGGAACTGCTTATTCCCCCCTATTCTGTTCTTGTGAGATCCCACCTGGAGTACTGCATCCAGGTCTAGTGCCCCCAGCACAAGAAAGGCAACGATCTGTTTAAATGAGTCCACTAGAGAGCCACAAGTTCATAAAGGTCTGAAACACCTCTTCTATGGAGAAAGGCTGAGAGAGTTGGGACTGTTCAGGCCGGAGAGCAAAAGGCTCTGGGGAGAACTTATTCAGCCTTTCAGTACCTAAAGGGGCCT
>VXBA01002961.1:159578-162078 GCA_013399895.1 Serilophus lunatus | reverse complement strand
CTAACTTTATTTTTTGTCATTTGTCTTTAGCCTTACCCAAACCTCCTGGAACACCTGTGGTAACAGAAAGCACAGCAACAAGCATAACATTGACATGGGATTCTGGAAACCCTGAGCCAGTTTCTTATTACATAATCCAACACAAACCCAAAAACTCAGAGGAGCCATATAAAGAAATTGATGGTGTAGCCACAACACGTTATAGCGTGGCTGGCCTAAGCCCATATTCAGAGTATGAATTTCGGGTAGTTGCTGTAAATAACATTGGGCGAGGGCCACCCAGTGAGGCTGTGTCAACAAGGACTTCAGAGCAAGCACCTTCAAGTGCACCACGCAATGTGCAGGCCCGGATGTTGAGCTCTACCACTATTTTGGTACAGTGGGAAGAACCTGAGGAGCCCAATGGACAAATACAAGGTTACAGAGTTTATTACACCATGGACCCCACTCAACATGTTAACAGTTGGATGAAGCACAATGTGGCTGACAGCCATATTACCACTATTGGGAACCTTGTACCCCAGAAAACATACTCTGTGAAAGTTCTTGCTTTTACTTCTGTTGGGGATGGACCACTTTCTAGTGATATTCAAGTCATCACTCAAACAGGAGGTAAGCTAGCAATTAACAGAATTTGTGTGAAAAAATATTGAATGCATGCAGTAATTTTGCAGAGAGAGACTTTTCAGTTTAAAATATTGCAAAAAACACTCTCTCGAGCAAAGTCAGTTTATTCAGACAGGTTTTCCAGATAACATTTTCTCGATTCCACAGTGCAGGTTATCTTTGAAGAGTGGAAATTACACCCTCACAGTTTAATTTCTTTTTTCATCAGTGTCAAGAAGTTTATCTAGAGTTTAATTGAAGTCTCGGGGAGACGTTGATCCTGGAGGTGGCCAAGTGTTATGGCTTCTGTTTGGCAATGCTCAGCACACCAAACATGTTTGTCAAATAGTTTTTCATAGCTTTCTTTGAAGAGTTCCTTTTGTTGGTGGGTTTTCTTTAGGTGGCATGTGGTTACTTTATGCTAGATCACTCTAGTGAATCTTGCTTTTGGAAGTTTAAAATATATGTGTGCCACATGTGTATTCAACTAGTTGGTAAGGTTCTGAGAACACATAAAACGTGAAAGCAATAATATGAGAAACTTTTGTGTACTTTTAAGCAAGCAGTTCCATATACTTTGGATTTATAAATCAAATCCATCTTGTCCCTACAAAGTGCATACCACAAGGTCACTGTTTTCTTGGTTTATGTTTGCAGTTAGGTTGCTTTGTTTCTGTTCAGCAGTTTTAGGTCCGTGAATTAGTTTTATTAGCAAAGGACAAGCAAGTACAATGAAAAACATTGCAGAAAATTTTTTATGAAATCAGAAGTGAGAAGCTCTGGTGGAGTTACACTGCACAAAGTGGTTTATTGTAGCAATAAGAAATAAAGGTTCCTTTTGTCTAGCAGTTTAGAGAAAGATGTATGTATTACTACTGTAGGTCAGTGATTGTCTAAAAATATATACTACTACTTGAATTTTTTAGTACCAGAAAGTTTCCTATTGCAGAATTTAGCATCCCTCAGATTCTTAAAAATCAGGTCTCTGAAGTGTAATTGTAGTGAGTTCCATTTCATCCAGTTATTACTTTTGTATTTTGACCAGTATGCATTTTAAAAAGACAGAAATTGAGGTATTGTCTTGGAATCTTGCTAGGTGTTGTATTAGACAAAGATATAGGTACTACCTTTTGCAGTACATCTACTGAGAAGTTACAAAATTAACTATTTTTAGTCCTTCTAGTGGTCCATTAAAATCACAGAATCACAGAATTAACTAGGTTGTAAAAGACCTTAGTGATCATGTATTCCAATCTGTTACCTAACACCACCCCATAACTAAACCATGGTGCTAAATGCTGCATCCAGTCTTTTTTCAAAAAATTTCTAGGGATAGTGGCTCCACCACCTCCCTGGGCAGCCCATTCCAATGGCAAATCACTGTTTCTGTGGAGAATTTTTTCCTAATCTCCAGCCTAAACTAACCCTGGCACAGCTTGAGACTTGTATCCTCTCATTCTGTCATTGCTTGCCTTGAAGAAAAGACTGACCCTCATATGGCTACAACCTGCTTTCATGTAGTTGTAGACAAGGTCTCCCCTGAGCCTTGTCTTCTTCAGGCTAAACAACTTCAGCTCCCTCAGCTGCTCCTCACAGGTCTGTAACTGCTTCCTCCTGGATTATGGGGTGCTGTACTGCCCCGTGACCCCATATACCTGCTCAGGAGGCCAGTTGTCCTGAGGACAACCTGTCTTACTGCTGAAAATTGAGTCAAGGAAGGTGCCAAGTATCTCTGCCTTTTCCTCATCTTTAGTTCTTATATTCCCCTCCATGTCCAATATTGCCCCTTTCTTTGCCATTTATAAAAATATTTTCTTTCTTTCTTTTCTTTCTTTCTTTCTTTCTTTCTTTCTTTCTTTCTTTCTTTCTTTCTTTCTTTCTTTCTTTCTTTCTT
>VXBA01002961.1:39462-159049 GCA_013399895.1 Serilophus lunatus | reverse complement strand
ATCCCTCTCCTCTCCTCTCCTCTCCTCTTTTCATCTTTCTTTTCTATTATTTTTATTTATAAAAATATTTTTTATTCTCCTTCACGGAAGTGGCCAGTTTAAGTTCTAACTGGACTTTTGTCTCGCTAAATGTGACTGTGCATATGTAAATGTATGTGCATCTTAGTTTAATTTTGGCACTCACAACCTTTTTCACAGAAGTGGTGGTTTGTTTTTTTTTTTATATTGGTATCTTATTTCTGCTTGAATCCACGTTCAAAAAGCTTTTCAAGGAGAAGGTTCAGTGAGCTGTTTATCTGTGTTTTCACTCAAAAATCTAAACCTCTTAGTTTAGGAAGTATTTGACAGAGGCTTCCCCAGTGAGGGATGAAGGAATTGAAATAGTGAGCAGTGAGGTTCAACTGGACTGGCCCCAGTTACGTTACTTGCTAAGTTCACTTCAGAAAAGTTCAGTTTATTAAACCTTTCATAAAACTTGCTGTGAATCGTGCCCATCCGTTTCCGATGACTGATGAAATCTGAGGAAATTACAACAACACTAATGGTGCTGAAGGTTTCTTCAGTACATGCTTTCAAACTTCATAACAGAGTTGACTTGACAAGGTGGAGTTTTTTTGGCTATGTTTAAAAAATAAAAAGAAAACTGAAAGTGGGACACACAGGAAGCATATTTAAGCACTGATACATTTACTTGAAATATTAATATTTTAAATTATAAAAGAGAAAAAACCTAAGAAAGTCTAGTGCAGATTTTTGGTTCAGGATATGTTTAAAAACTAAGATTCTCCCACTTTTCTATCTAGTAATTTCTCTTCAGTGAACACTACAGAATAAAATGCTCTCCTTGCCCTTGTCTTCTAAATTTGCTGTAATGTAAATGTGAATATAATTGTTTTAGTTTAAGCCTCTCAAACTGAAACTGAAACTGCTTCTAAATCTTAAAGTGAATTAGAAAAAGCCTATTTAAAACAGGGGAAGTAGATTTGATGGAAAAATAGGGTTGAGATGTTGATTACATTTGACTGATTGTTTAATTTTTTTAAAAACAAATAAGCTTGCCATTATGCAAATAAAGCTTAACCCTTATGCTTACTTTGGGGATATTAGAGCGTATATATACAACAAAATCTTGCTGGTATTTGTGACCTCAAGGTTCTGTTACATAGTTCAAAGCTTTCCTCCCTTAGGTGCATTCTGATCTTTGGAGAGAAATTGTAAAAATGAATAGTTTGTTCTTAAAAATACTGTTCTGAGGAAGTTTTGCCTTTCTAGTACAGCAGAATTGTACTTTTGAAAGGGCTCTTTCATTTCATGTTGTGGCTTCTTCCTTTGCAGATCAGCTGAAACTCGGTCAACACTGAAATTTAGGTTTTTAATTAAAATACTACTAGGAGCATATAGTTTGACGGCAAGAGAAGGAAGCTTGTTTCAGACAAGCAGACTTGAAAAATAATGAAAACCTCATTATGTTCAGTTTTTGTTTTCAAGTATTTTACTTAAGCATTTTAAGGCAAGGCCACATCGTATTGTCCAGCAATAGGACAGTTGCCCAGTTGTTTTCAGCAATATTTTCTTTATGTTAAAAAGACATTTTAAGAAATTCTTTAATCAGAAAAGGAGCTGTGAAGCTGGGCCTTTTGTCTATGGGGAGACAAATTCTAAAAGTTATACCTGAGAAAGTTCTTGTTCTACCTTTTGGGCCAAAGAATTTGATTCCATTGAGGATGGAGTCAGGGTCAGTCTATTATTTAGATGAATTGACTTACCAAATTTTAGACTAAAGAAATATTGATACAAGTTTTAGTGTGATGATTCTCACCTTTTTTTACTTCATTAGAAAACAAAAGCTCTGTTGGTTTGTGTTTAATACTTTTTGTATATCTTCTTATATTTCCTTTCTCTGCTTAGACTGGTCAGAAATATGCATACTCTGAGCAAAGTACTTTAACCTGTGTGTACCAGGAAAATTTAGAGTTTTAAACTAAGTGTCTGAATTTGGTTTTGGTTTTATTTAATTATATTTTGTTCCATTTTGTTTCATTGAAGTGTACAATGAGAGGATAGCTACTGAATTAATGAAAAGATTTTTTTTTCTTCTGAGCTTAGAAAGAGGGGAGAGTGAGAGATACATAAGGTCTATTGGATAGGGGATTATTGGAGAAAGAGAGACAAAAAAATACGCAGGCAAGTCAATGTGCACCTATAAGGACATGCTTCTTTAGACAAAAAACTTAAACTATAGAATGTATTATTAAACCAAGGATTTTCCTTGGTTTGGAGACTAAGGATTATAACAGTTGTAAAAGGGTAGTGTTTTGAACATACAAAAAAGGATAGTAATGAGAAGGTTAAGTATCTGACTTGCAGGGCACATAAATAGAGCCTTAGCTTAAATGAAATTAATGTTTCTGGAGTTCTTGTAATGAAAAAAAAGATTAGAAATTCAGAGTGCAAGAGTCCATAGCAAGGGAATACTGTTCTGTATTGTAGCAAAGTATCTACTTTATTAGACATTGAAAATTTTTAAGAACACATGAATGGGAAAACCTCGACTCTCACACTCCACACTTACTAGTGTCCTTGTGGAGCATTTCATGGAAGTGGACTTAAAAATGTAAAGGATTGAGAGCATGCAGCTGGAAACTCAGGGCAATGCTAGAAAGCAAGTGGAAGAATCACAGAATTGTTAGGGTTGGAAGGGAACTCTGGAGATCATCTAGTCCAACCCTCCTGCCAAAGCAGGGTCACCTAGAAAAGGTGACACGGGAACATGTCCAGATGACTTTTGAAAGTCTTCAGATATGGAGACTCCACAATTTCCCTGGGCAGCCTGTTCTGGTGGTCTGCCACCCTCAATGTAAAGTTCTTCATGTTGTGGTGGGACTTTATGTGTTTTAGTTTATGGCCATTACTCTTTGTCCTATCTCTGGACACCACTAAAATGAGTCTGGCCCCATCCTCTTGAAACCTGCCTTTGAGATATTTATATGTATTGATGCTGAGATGATGTACAGGATAGTTTTTTAAGTGACAAAATTCCCCTTATTTCTGGTCAGGTGTGAAAGTATTTCAGCTTCTTAATAACTCCTCTACTCTCAAAGCACATTCTACTTCTGTAAAGTGTCCCAGGCTCTGTTTTACTTCATTTAAATGCTAACATCATGAGTTCAATACTGAAGATCTTACCTTCACACAGTGATTTTTTACCAGCTTTTAATCTACCTCTCTTTTTCTGCTTAGAATATAAAATAGGGTATGGATATGGGGTGCTTTTTTAATAAGGTTTTGTCAAGCTCAGAATTCTGATTTTTGCAAATGTGTGGATGAGCACTGGAAATGTGAACTCACTGCTTTTGTCACTGAACTTAATTATGGAAGAATGCAGCTTGAAATAATTTCAAGATAACTGTATTGCTACACTATAGAAAGAGAGTGTAGACAGAAATACCCTGAAGAATAATTAATCTCTTCATTATGTTCTCTAGTCATTTACATAAGACTGTGTGGACTCTAATACTGACCAAAACATTTGTTTTATTCTCTCGACTCCCCCAGTGTTAGTTACACATACTATTTTAAGAAAGTGATTTATGGATTTCTGATTACTTCTGACATAATATGCAATGCTTTTTTAAAATTTATAGTAATTAATTATTTTGAGTACCATGGTTCTGTGTTTGATAGTGCAAAACTGCAAGCTTCAAGTATCTTCAGACTCATTTGAAGAGTTTATTTCAGTTTTAGCAGTGAGACAAAGAGAGAGCAGAATGCACATACTACTAATTTTATTTTATACATTACCCTTTCTCTTTTTTTTCTTTTTAAGTATATTCTACTAGGATTTGATATTTCTAAAAGTACATGTATTATTTTGCAAGACAAAATCTCTAGAGCACGGTAGCTCTTCAGTTGTAAGAACTCGTCTGTAGACTTCCACAATTCTTTCAGAGAAAGCAGAATTATATAAACTCTTTGTCCCTTTAGGTTCCCTGCTAATTGTAAATTCTCTTGGTCAATCTGTTGCCCTGGCAAGGCTGATTTCTAATCGAACTAATTGAGTTTTCCTTTAGGAATGGATTTCATCCTAACAATGTCATGAGACCCTGGACACTCTCTTCTTTTCCAGTATTGCTTGCAAACCCAGCTTTCTGGTTACCTCAGAACTAAAGAGCTGTAAAGGGAACTCGAGTGCCTTTCTAATTTGAGGTCCCATTTTGTGATTCTCTTCTGGTACTTTAATTTGGAATGGACATAGAACCACATATTAAGGACAAGGTCCAGTAATCTGTGTTTGTTTCTGTTTATCCAGCAATAAACATGGGATGATTAGGCAAGTGAAAATGCAGAACTTCATATGAAGTTTTGAAAAATGTCATTATAGACTTTGTTTTGTTGTTGCATTGTCATTTTTCATTGTGTGTACTTCATAATATATATATAATATTTAGAAGTAAGAAGAGATATACTCAGCGCACAGGCATATTAGGGGTTTTAATATACTTTCGTAGAGCACGTTGCTCTCAAAGCGAGTAAGACAGTAGTCAGAGAATGGTCATGTAAAAACATCCCCTTTAATGAGCTGCTCATATACAGCACTAATGTGGAGTTAGATTTGATATGTGAATTTAAAAACATTTGAGTAAGTGTATGAAGTCCACTTACATATATTTTGCTGTTTCTCTAGGTTGGTTTTTTTTGTCTCTGAAGTAGGCTAGTAGCTTCTGTCAGCTCCAGCTTGGCTTAGTTTCTGGGTGAAGGGGTTTTTTTTAACAGACACTGTATGTTCTAGGAAAAATCCTATATAGGTTAAAAGTTATTATTCCACTTTCTTAACTGATACTCCCTACAGGAGTTTATCAGCAATACAGTATGTTTAGTTGCTGTTATTTTGGTTTTGTTTTCTTTCTTCTCCATCTTCTTTCATCTGTCTGAAGTAATGCCGATTTGCCTGTCACCTCTTCCATCAGTGTTTTCAGCATCAGAATTGCCTAATTGTAGGTAAGAAATCTGAGAGGAGAATGGATTTTGCAGCAAGGTATTATTTTGACAAACAGCATTAGAAAAAGTCCAGTTAGCCATTAACTTGTCTATAAAATTATTGAGAATTGCAGACCTAAGACCACAAAGGGGTTTATTTTGGAAAGGAATACTAGTAGAATGAGGGTCTTAAAACATGCAGAGAGACAGGAAATATCCTTAGTTCTCCATCTGCTGCCATATTTATTATAACAGATGGTACCATCCTTCATATGAGTCACTTGACTGATCATTTACTATTGCTGCCTGGCTGTGTTCTACAATTCATGTATTCATACATTAAGTACAGATGATAGTATCACAGGATGACTTAAGCTGGCAGGATGATCACCTGGGGACTTCTCCAGCCACAGTCACTGGCCAGAGCAGGCTGAGGTATGGGGTCAGAACAGTTTCTTAGGGCTTCACCCAGCTGAGGTGTAAAACCCCCCAAGACTGGTGTAGTCCAACTTCCCTGGGCCCTGGCTTTATCACTGTGTTATCCTGAGTGTCTCTTATTTCAGCTTGTGCTGCTGCTTCTCACCTGCTATACTTTGTGAAGAGCCTGGCTGCACTTCTTCCATGCCTTCTCTCAGTGCTGGGAGTGCTGTTGAGTGCCTCCAAACGCATCCCTTCTCTCAGCTGAACCGTCCCCAGCCCTGTGGCCTCTTCTTGCAAAATCAAAAGTATTTCTGTCAAAAACGCTTAGTTGATATTTCCTGTAATTATTCTCTGTACTTTATGATCTTTTCCTCTTTTCACTTTAGAGTACCTAGGCTGTTGTCTCTTTTTAGACCAAGCACCTTTTAGAAAAACAGCTAATTAGTCCCCTCCCTTTTAATTCCTGTAAAAAGGGCTGGTCTTTTGTTACTCTCATTCGTTGAAAAAAAAAAAAAATAATGATAGAGACTTGGAGCCCCCACACAGGAGCTCAAATATGCGCATCAAGTAGAAAGGTTATGTTTCTATTTAAAGTTCAATATCAAATCTGTGCCAGGATTCCCAGAACAGAGTTACCATTAGAGTGATATTCTGTAGAAATCTGGGGAAGATAAAAATTACATTTTTTTTTTTTACTGCTTGCTCCATGGAGCTTTTAGGTCTTTCACTGTACAAAAGAAACATATTTATAAAGCTGTAATGAAACTCTCCCCCGAAAAATGTTTATGAAACCATCATTATTGTTGCATCCTACTTGTCACACCTGTTCTCTGTATGTGCAAAGAAGTATATTCCCCCCCCCCCTTAAAAAAATAACATGCTACATTTTATTCTTGAACAGCTAGAAATGCTATGGAAAACTGTTTCATACCATATCAACAGCGCTCTTAACTGAAAGTAATGTTTTAGAACTTGGGTACCTCAAGTATTACATATAATCCAATGAAATGGTTATTTTTTGCTGTCTTTTCCCAGATAGCTTTATTACTTGCTTTAGATTTGAAGATGTAAATGAGGGTAACATTTGGTCTGGATCATTTCCATGACCATTAGGTGAGATACAACTACAGAGAATGTTCTTGACTAGTGCAAACAAAATTGTGTTTTTTACTTCTTGTGATTAGAAGGTGTCTCTAGAAATTCAACTATATTGGTAAAAAATTATAGTTTTTAAAGGACAGAAGATCTCTTCAGTAGATTATACCCTTGTTCAGTTACACAAATATTCAATATGAAGGTGTCTTCTTAAAGAGCAGGATATATTTACAATGTTTTATTTATGAACTGAAGAAGTAAATTCCATATTTGGAAATGCATGTAATGGTTTTAACACTTTATTCTAGACTATTCCAGCCAATCATGTGTTCTACTAGCTTTGCCCCATAAGCAGACAAATACTTAGATATATATGTATATATATATGCCATTTTACGTATAGGTTATTACATCGTTAGTTTTCGTCAGCAGACATCTCTACAATTGCTTTTCAGTTTTGTGTGCATTATTTTCTTTGTGAAATACTTGTTTGAAATCATTAATAATTTTAATATGTGATTAAAATGTATTAGTATTCTTTCCCGATGCTCAGATTATTTCATAGTATCATAAATCACTTTGTTTATGTTCAGATTAGTGAAACACTCAGATAATAGTTTAAAAGGTTTGAAAGTGTCGGATTAGCCAACTAAATATTTGGCAACACTGCTCAACTTTTTCTTCAGTTCCTGGCCAGCCACTGAACTTCAAAGCAGAACCTGAGTCTGAAACGAGCATATTGCTTTCCTGGACACCTCCACGCTCTGATACAATTTCCAGCTATGAACTGGTTTACAAAGATGGGGAGCATGGAGAGGAGGTAAGTGCAGGATTGTATATCTTTTAGATAATCTTCAATGTCAGCTATGAAGTGCTCCAATGATTTAAATTTTATGGATTAGTAGCTTTTTTTAGTACAAATAACCGGATGCCTAAGAATTTGTTAAAGCCAGCAGTTAGCCTAGGGTCAGATTGAAAGTGTAAACAGCTGAAAATAATACTGGTGGTAACCAGCTAGTGGAATTCTGCTGTAGACAGCAATGAGGCCTCCACAGAAGTTTGATCCAGTTTCAGCCATTGATTCTGTCTCTCCAAGCCTATTCCCCTACAAAGGCTTAGAAGGAAAAGTGTTTAGAGGCATGTTATGGACCCATTAAGCATTATTTTGGGCTTATATTTGGACTAAGAAGTCTATTTTCAGCTTTTGATAGTTTTTGTTTCTCTATGCCATCTAGTAAGAGAATTCTCAAATTTTATTGATCCTTCAATAATAATTGAGAAGAAAATGTGGGGTTTTTTCCTAAAAATAAAAACTTCCTATGAATGTATTCTGTACCATTATTTTGTAAAGAATTTTCAGTTTGAGGGCTTCTGTTGTGTTTGTACCATAAACTTCAGAATAATCTGTTCTTCTGACGGGGGAAATACGGTATTACGAGGAGTCCCAGACAAAAAGAAGCCAGGAATCTCAGAAGGCAACAGAAGAGTGTCAGTTTCATTGGTTTCTCCTGAATCATCCAGTCATTGCTGATGCTTCAACTGACCCTATGTTTGTGACAGCTTCCCACATACACTGTGAATGCATAAACTTATTTTATGGGAGGGGGCCAGAGCTGTATTTCACCTCCAAGTAGGGTGCAAGCCTCTGCTTACTAAGTTACCATTTGGAAGAATTTACTTCTTAATAATGTGAACACAAATTTAACTACAAGGTTGAACTCAAGATTACTTACACTGTAATATCATGTAGTTCACTGTTGTAAAAGATAGCAACAGGTAGGGCTTTTTTTGTGTGGTATTGCCTGAAAAAACTTTTTTACTTTCCACACAGGTATTTATTCCTCAAACAGTCAGGCAGTGTTTCTGGCTCTGGGTTCTGCCTATTAAACTGTTGACTTCAAAAGATATTCAAATCAATGTATTCATTTTTGTTTTGGCTTAGTTGGTTTTTTCTGATTTATTTTCATGAATTTCAATTTTTCTCAGTGGGGTTATCAGAGTATGAAAGCATTTCCTTTATAGGCAACATGTAGAATTCAGAGTCTGTGAATACTAATCAAGATGTCATTATCTTCGTTTAGCAACGGGTTTCCACTGAACCTACTACATCTTATCGTCTGCAAGGCTTAAGGCCAAACAGCCTCTACTTATTCCGTCTAGCTGCACGTTCTCCTCAAGGCCTGGGTGCTTCAACAGCAGAAATCTCAGCGAGAACCATGCAGTCAAGTAGGTGTCTTTCCTTGCAGACTTTATTCCCTTATATTGTATTTCTCAGAGAGGTTAATCTCAGTAGCCCAGAGAGGCATCAACAGAGAAAAAGGCAAAATACAGCATTCGTATTGCTTAATGCAGCAAAAGAATGCTAAAAATGTGTATTTTTGAGATGTATCAACTTAATTTAGGAGGGGCTTTGGCGTAGTTTCAAAAAACAACCTCTGTAAACCAATGTCTTAGAAGGAAATATAGTGCTGTCATGATATTTTATTTTATGCTGTAGTGAGGTAAAATATTGTATCATGCGATAGGTGTACATTAACAGTCCTTTACCCATAAAATTCCACCTACCCAGTTTGCAGGTTAGGTGTTTCTGTAGCATCCCCCCGACACACAAAAATCTGTATAGTGGGTCATACTGAATATTTCAGACTGTGCCAAAAAATTCCTAATAATTCTTTAGTAGCTAATCATTGTAGTTTTGTTAGCTTTTCTTAATCAGGGCTTTTTACAATGTTCAGTCATTTTATACCAGTAGAAAAGTAGTTTTCTTCTGGATGCTTATGGGAACAGTATTACAAAAGTCATCACATTTGCCTGCAAATGAGATGTGAAAATTGTCAGGGATTTATATATACACCTTAAAATATTTAAATTAAGACATAACTAAAACAATCAGATATTTATTGATTGTGTCCAGAAGTGTTATTCTTGCCTGATAAGTTATACTTTCCTAACAGTTTGCATTACAGTGTGTCATTTTAAAACTTAGTGCAATTCTATTTGTATTTGTTTTAACATAAAATGGCTTATTCCTAAAGTAATGTTATTCAAAACTAAAAATCAGTTTCTCAGTTGACATGAGTCTTTTTACTTTGCAGTCATGAGAGATGTGGTTACACAATCGTTCCTTGTTAGTGTTATTTATTAATAGCAATTAGTGTGATTGGAGACACAGTGCTACACATCGAAGCTAAATGTGTTTGTGAAGCATTTCTAAGGCACTTGAAATAAGCATAAAAGACAGCGATGTAACAAGGCTAATTTTAGAGTTAGTGGCAAGGCACCTTTTCATTTTAGTGGTCCAGAATCAATAATTTGATTAAGAAGGAGGTATTTATTTATTCTGGGAGCCATTTCAACTGTTTAGAATGCTGAATATTGCTAAGACCATGCATAGAAAATAAACATCTAGGAGCTAAGGCTGCTTATTTCATATATAAGCAAATTGCATTTCTCCCTTCTTGAATATAAGAATATGTTGCATTTTTCACAGTCTTGTGTCTTCAGACAGTAGGGAAATCCAGGTGATTTCACTGCTCAGACCCAAGTTGCTTGCTGAAAAGATGACACCTTTTTTTTTCAAAAACGTGTATTTTAAGATTGAAATATATACATTAATAAAACTGGTTACACAAGTAGCCTTCGAATTATTCTTGGCTACACAAATGCAGTATTTTTGCATTTTCAGAGTATGATAGGTTAAAATTTAATAAAGTTCTATGAGTTTATTAGTAGTATTCACCAGAATATGCTATTGCCTTACATCTTGGTATCAGAGGAAGATGTGGCAGGGATTTATTTCTTTTTCATAGTACCTTTAAGGAAGGTTTTACAAGTATTTTACTTCCTGCACAAGTGAATGGTAGAAGGGGACCCACATGTTTTGAGTACTCGATTTTTAAATTAGCATACAAAAACAATCCCAAATGTGGCAATTCTCATCTGTTCCCACATTCACCTCCTCCAGTTAGTTAAAATACTGGAACATTCCTTCCTATTTTCCCTTCAGAAGAGCAGTGTACCATACTGAATGAAAAGCAATTGACCCCTGTAGAAAGAACTGTAGGGAACTGAAAGATGCGTGTGTAAATGCAGTAGGTCACAGCAGGGTCCTAGGCCTTCTCTGTTGTTTTATTTTGTTTCATGTGCCTAATAAAAGTAAGTATAAGTATAAATATCAATTTATTTCTTTTTTCCCTTAAGAAATGATAAGAAAATTGGGGGGAGTGGGGAGGCAGGGGAAGATAAAGGTCTTACACATGAAATTTGTGTTTTGCTTACAAGAGAGAAGGCAGAAATAGGAAGAGTCCACATCCACTACTTCTGCTAGTGAATTTGAGCTCTGGCTTCTTTCTTTCGTTCTTTGAATAATTTCTTAGTAAGCATAGATTTTGCTCAGTCAAAGTGCATTTAAGCACGTAAATGCATACGTAACTTTCAGTACTTGATTTGCCTCACTGAAAGCAATGGAATGACATACATGCTTAAATGCCTTGGAGCTTGGATATGGTAAATATGTTAACATATTCCTTCAAGAACAAATCAGTGAAGGTGAGCACTTCTGCTCTGGAAGATTGGTGCTGGTGACAGGAGATGAAACAAAGTCAGAAATCCTGATCATTCTAATGTGCTGAACTTGTAAACTCTCTTTGTAAAATGAATACCTACTTTTTTGATAAACTGTTTGGGATAGACTTTTTCTTTAGAACTAATTTACATTACTGGTAGGATTAATTCTTTGCTAGCAAAGGTGTCTCCAAGAGGAGTTAAAAAAATAAAACTGACAGCTGAACTAGGGTAAGTACAAGTTACAGTCAGAGTCAACAAGCCTGTCTCTTTTTCCTGGTAGGTAAATCTTTGACTAAGACTTTCTTCATCTTCTGTGGACTGCATGCTCCTACTATGTTGGCTGCAATAAATTTTTCATTAAATGCTTTCTATTTAGATGTAATTTGTGGTTAAATTGTGTTAGGCAGACTCAGTTATTTAAAAATAAATAATAATTTGTTTAGGAGAGTGGAAAGGCTTCAAAAATGCCAATCTATGGAGCAATTTCTAGCAATTACTGCAAGTTTTTAGGAGTTTCGTTAAAAGGGGTTTTTTCCCTCAAGAAAATTAAAGCCACTTGAAGGGCATGTGTCCAAATTTGTATTTAAATAGATATCGTGTCATTTGAAATATTATAGCTTGCAGTAATTGCAGTGATCATAAGGATAGATCAGTAGTCATGTAAGTTTCACGTTTTTGTTTATTTCAAGAAGAATTTTAATTACAGGTAGGTAATATTATTTTGAGGTTTCATTTTCATATATTTCCCCTGCATCCTTTTCCACCATTTAGTTGGTCTATTCATTTTCAGTTTCCTCACATTAATAAGCCAAGGGGCATATGATTATCTGACATTTTGCTTTTTTAAGTTTCTACCTTTTTTGTTTGTTTATTATTTTCATTTGGTTGTCTTTTATTTATTTTGATTTTTTCTTTTGTTCATTTTTTTCAATCACTCCTATCCTTCCACTCAAATCCTTCTTTAACCCACTACTGAAATTAGAGCCATCAGCTCCTCCTCAAGACATTAGTTGCACAAGCCCCAGCTCCACTAGCATTTTGGTAAGTTGGAAACCTCCACCAGTGGAAAAACAGAACGGCATTATCACTGAATACTCCATCAAGTACATTGGGGTTGATGCAGAAGATGTCAAGCCCCATGAAATTTTGGGAATTTCCTCGGACAGTACCCAATACCTTTTGGAACAGCTGGAAAAATGGACTGAGTACCGGATATCTGTGACTGCTCACACTGATGTTGGACCTGGCCCAGAGAGCTTAGCAGTATTGATTCGGACAGATGAAGATGGTATGTTGCCTCCACTACATCAGTTTGCACCTTTATGACTCTCTGTCGATCTGCTGTCTTTTGTATAGGCTAACAGTAATTTTTTCTGCTCATCTTTTTTTTCCCAAATATTATCAGATATTATCGCCCTTTGAGCTTTTTAATCAAAGACTTATACTTTCTACACTGTTTTTATGTTTGGTATTTTTGCATTTTTTATAAGAAAACAATGTTTTTGTGAGTGACATGAATTTGCTGCTCCTTTGTGTCCATATATATCCTTCTTGCTCCTCCATTAACATAAAAATAACTCTCAGGGAAAAAACTTTCTGCCTTTTCCTTGATTTTACAGTAATTGTTACTTTCAAACAGTTATGCCTATAAATTTTTGTCAGGTCTTGGTTTTTTGGTTCTTTTTTACTGCTTTCTTCTATATTGTGCTTTTTGATTTGTGGATTTTTGGGCTTGTGGGTGTTGGTTTTTTGGTTTAGCTTTTTTTTTTTCTTCTCAAATTTTGTTTTTTGATCTTGGAAAACTGATGCTCCATTCATTTTCTTTTCTTCCATTCTTGCAAGCAACAGAAGACAACCTTATCAGCCTCCTTTTTATACCACTGAGGAAAACAAATCAAACCAAAGCAAAACATAGAACTTGGTGAAAAAGACAAGAGAAACTTTTTTGATATCTTTTGTGGTTTTGTTATTATAGTATTATTATTTCAATTAGTAAAATATCTCTTTGTACTATAATGCTTTGACTCTCAAAGCATCTTCCTTGGCTTTTGTACATTTTTACATGTTTTTCTATTTCTCTAATACTCTTTTTTCTTCCATTTTTGCATCAGTCATGTTTTTGATCTTTTCACTGAAAGATAGAGCAGATTGGTTGAGCAGTTTCATGTGTTGAATGATTTGTATTCTTCAAAGAAAACATAGTGAGTCTGCCCTTTTTTTAAAAAAGGAAAACACATGGGTGGGACAAATGCCTGTAATTCTCTTCTGTCCAATGATGTTGTTCCAGTTCCTAGTGGTCCTCCTCGCAAAGTCGAGGTAGAGGCTGTCAACTCTACTGCTGTTAAAGCGTCATGGCGCTCGCCTGTACCCAATAAGCAGCATGGTCAGATCCGAGGATATCAGGTCCACTACGTGAGGATGGAAAATGGAGAGCCAAAGGGTCAGCCCATGCTGAAAGACATCATGCTGGCTGATGCACAGGTAATAGGTGCACTTTATGTTCTTTTCTAGGTCACAGTGAAGACATTTATCAGACTACCGTTTAACATTTTTTGTCTCTATTTTAAAAAATGCTTTTAGAAGACTTACATTTAGAAGTTCTTGAGCCCAAACCTAGGCACATTTTTTATCTATAGGTCTTCTAATCTGTTTCGTTCTTCTGGTTCACCTCTAACCTAGAGACTTACGGATATTGTATACCTGTGCTCTCAAGTTTTAAAGCATCAGGGCCATCTTACACAGATCACATGCACAGGTCACAGGTCAAATTGTGCACAACTTGATCCACCCATTTGCTATTGCACTGTTTCAGTGGAGAGCCTAGAAACAATAGAAGCCTGTCTTAGCCCATTATAACAGTGTTTCTGTGATTTGCTTTTATGCATTTCACATTTCACAAGAAATGAATTTTTTTATTGCAACTTTAGAAACCACTGAGTTATTTACACTTTTCATTGTTCTTATCAATAATTGCAATAAAATGAGGAGCTTAACTTAAATAGGTATTTATTTTACAAAATTTCCATATGTTTTAGAATTTATGAGATGACGAGATTATGAGATGATGAAAACATCAAGTTTAAAAAGCTTCCCAAACTAAAAGAAATTATCAACATAAATCAGAGAGATAAAATCTGGTTCTTTTTAATTTTATGTGAGTAAATAAATGGAAGTTTGGTTGGTTGGTTGGTTGGTTTTTTTCCCCCAGTCTTGGTTCTAAGCCTCTGCAGAGGCTTTTGTTGAGAATAGCTTTCCTACACCCGCATTTTGCTGATGACCCTGTTCAAAAAATAGTCTCTATTTCTGGTGGTCTTTGTTGCAGTTTTATCTGCCAATACTTACTTACCTGCTTAGCAAAACAGTGTTCTTGCAGCTTAAATTCAATGGAGAAAGATGAAAGTAGTTCAGGAAGGGAAAATGGAAAGGGAAAAAAGGAAGAGTAGGTGGAAAGGGCTGTGCAACAAGTGTGCTTTGGTTCTCTGCTTCCATAGGCAAGTTTTTGCTTTCATCTTCTCTTGGTAATGGATTAAAAAAAAATAATACTAGGTTAGTAACTGGAGACTAAGTGAGATGTTTGAGCGCAAGTATCATAAAGACAAGTTATATTTCATCTTTTGTCAAGTTTGGCTTTGACCTGCCTGTTTCCCATTGTCCCATGCTGGATTGTCACCTGCTTGCTTTTCCTACCACTCCTTCCTAGTTATTATACTTCTGTGGTGCATCTGATCAGGGCTTATGCAGGTATGAAGAACCTCATGGTAAATATAAGTGTGGTTAAGCTTTAAGACTTAAAAATCCTACTGTTAATTTAAATAATGCATTGAAATAATTTAGGAAACTGAAGCATATAGTCTAGTAACTTAATTAAATAATTCAGGTAGCCTTTAATTCTACCTTTCTAACTTTTAAGACAAACTGTTATAAAATAAGAGTACTTCTTTCATTTATAAAGGAAAGAGAAGTAGATAGTTTTTAGGGATAGCAGAAATGCAATTGAAAATTCCTGTCCTGATTTCATTAACCAAATTCCATGTGATTCTACAAAGTTAGTTCAAACTGTACACATTTTTTTGGGGACATTTTTCATATTTATTATACTGTTAAGAAGAAAACTTTATCTTAACCAGGCTACAAATCTCCTTGTTTCTTTTGTTTTTCCCTTCTACTTCCTTTACTCTAAATCAGTGGGAATATGATGATACTACTGAACATGTAAGTAGTTTCTGAATGGGCAGAAAAACATTTGAGTTTGTTTTGTGGGGGTTTTTTTGTCTTGCTTATTTGCTTGTAGCATCGTTCTATTATTTTGAGCTTTCTTTGGGATATTTTGTTTAGTCGATTTTGTTGGGGTTTTTTGTCATTTGCAGAAATGCATGCCTCTAACATCAAAATTTTTCTCTTATGATGCTTTTTTTCAGGGTTTTTCTTTTCAGGGAGAGCAGGGTTACTGTTGCTTGCGTGTTCTGTGGTTTGGAATCATGCCAAAATTTGCAGCGCTGATCTGTTGTTTTCATCTTTTTCATGGCCATCACTAACTTTACCTCACAATTTCCTTTTCATTAGGTATTAGAAAAGTAAAACAGAAGTAGTTCAGAGTTGTATATCAGTAGTTTTATTTTTCAGTATCCATTTTGAGGTCAGCAGTTTTTTGTGCCATTGAAGTCAGTTATGCATTCTTTTGGGTAAAATAAATGTATGCTAGCAGGAAATCCACATGCCATGCACTGGTTATGCCTGGGTAATATGGTTTGCTGTATCCAAATCACACTTTTAAACACTACATGCAGTTATATCTCTTACACCATGAAGTACTGGTTGTTTTAGGTTGTGGCTTCCCGGACCCCCCCAAAGACACACAACCACACAGATGTAGTGTCAGAGGAGAAATCCGTTTATTGTTTACAAGAATGCCTTTTTATGTTCTACATATAGTTTATACTTTTCTAACCACAATCGATAGCTAAGGCTTCCAGCACTGGACAGTTCAAATGTCAGCACCCACTGAGAAGCAGCTCTCATATCACTTCGCTCTTGTCCAATCCAACACTGCCGTGTTGTACAAACATCTTCAGCTTCTGGGTCCTGTATTCTGCCTGTCATTTACTAGTTACAAAAAACATTCACTGACGTTTCCTACATTAGGTGAGGCTAATATCTTCATCGCCTTTTTGGTTTTGTGGGTTTTTATGCCTTTTACAGTTTACTTCTATTAATATCTGGTGCAATTTCCTTGTGAAAGATGTGAAGTCTCTCTTACTGATTTTGACCTTAAAGGTCAATTCAGTTCTGAGGTAGAGTGTAGTTTTTCATTTGAGCTATTTTGCCTTCTCATTCTGATCATTACCTTATTGTTTCTGTGTTGCTAATAACTGAATGTAAGTACAGTACTGAATTCTAATTACATCTTTACTAAACTTATATCTACTATCATGAGAAATCCATATAGAATGGATAGTCTAACCCGTAATTTTTATATTAACTTTTAGTTGTTGCATCTGAGGGATGTGTGATTGCACATTTGTTATTTATTCTAGATGCATAAAGGCACTATCTCTCTGGCAGCATGGAAATTTAGTATGAATTCATTCAGGCATGTGAAAATGCAAAGGAATAGTTGGGAACTTCAAGACAGTCATTTGTCTTCAAATATTGTCCTTTTATATTTGCATATAAAATTTATTTGTGTAGTGAGTGTCAATACTTAATCTTCTTGCTGTCCTCATAGCATAGCTTATATTTAGTTTGTTTCCAGTGGCTTATCCTTCACTCTCTTCTGTGTGCATGTATGTGTGTGTGTGCAGACACATGTAAAAATATCCTCCTTGCTTTGATCTTGTTGCTGTTCATTCATACTAACTGAACAGCTACTTGTTTTGTAGCTGATGGTGTTTGTTTCTGCAGTCCTTTCAGATATTTAGAAGTTTAGTCCAACCAGTGGCACAGGATACAATGAATGTAGTAAGAATTTCTGTTTAGTTAAACCATCATTACTTACAAAATATGGATATAGATGCAACACTTAACCTTACTAGGCATTTTAGAACTATATCAGTGATATCCTGTGAATGACTAAGTTAAACTGAATTTCTCATTTCTACATATGCATGCTTTTTGCAATGTCAGTTTCATTCCTTATGAAGGTATTTTAGAAGAATTTATTCACACCACTAAGCCTCTGGCCTTTTTCTTTAAACTGTCAGAGGCATACTGTTTAGATATGTGCTGTCTTTTATTGCTAAGTGAGTGACATGTTTTGCGTTATGAAGTATTTCACACAGAACAGTCTGTTGGTACACTCAAATGCTTGCTATCAGTGCCAGAAGCTCAAATGTGTACACACTGTTTAATATAAGGGGGAGTTCTGAAGGATTGCGTTCTCTTGGCAAAAAATCTATTTTTAATTAATGGTTCTCATTTTATTTTGTCTTAGGAAATGATAATTTCTGGGCTTCAGCCTGAAACTACATACTCTTTCACTGTGACAGCCTATACAACAAAAGGCGATGGAGCACGCAGCAAACCCAAACTTGTATCTACTACTGGTGCAGGTAATATTTATATACACATTAATCTCTAGATGAATCCTTTGACTTTCTGCTAGTGTTTTGCTCCTTTTATTTGGAAGTCTCCTGTTATATGAAAAGTGAACATAATGTTTTTGGTGTCAGTGTTTGGGCCTTCATTTCTTTAGATAAAAACAGAATCAGTGTCCCACTTTATCCCTTTCTCAAGTCAAGATTTGGCCACTTTATAGTTTTATTTGGTCGTCCATTACAGTTGGTGTCTTCTTGGAGAGGAAAGAATAGAAATTCAGAGCTGAGAAGGATTTTTGGAAAACTTGTAAAGGGATTTCCTGATCTTCATGATAACAGCAATGCTGCCGCCTGTCATTAAAAACATTGAAAGAACTTATCTGTATTACAATTACAACTTGCCTTAGAGAATGTGACTATTAAAGAATTGGAAAACAGAGTGGAAGATCATCCTGTGAAACCAATTTAACACTGATGGGATGAACCAAACCACTTTTAGATGAGGAACAATTTATTTAAAATTTTAATGCTTCACTGTGGCATGGTTTTGGAGTGGTGTTCACCTACAGGTGTTCACAGTCCATAGGTACTGTGTTCATTTTCAAGGATTTGTAGTGCAGTCATTATGGATATTCCCTTACAATCACATCTACTTCCGTTACAAGATCTCTTAACAACAAGGTGTTGTTTACACTAATAGAAAAAGTCCAAAAGGCGTATGTTGACTGACTCAAATTTTAAAACAATTACTGAATGTAGAAAGTACCTTGTATTGATATAAAAACCATCTATATCCTTGTCTGATTAGCTTCCTTGCAAAAGTCTCGATCTTGATGGCCAGATATGTAATATGGTTTCATTTCAGATTTTAGAATAGCTTGTAGTTATTGTTCTTGACTAATGCTGAAATTTACCCTCTAACTTCTTACCTGTCTTGAATTCTAATAGTCTGAGGGAAAAAAGTGATGCATACTTCTTGCTTGCATTTGAACTTTTTTTAAGAAAAAGGCACTTGATCCATTACTCTTTTTTAAGTTCAGTTCCCAATTTAAATAAACATAATTATATAAATTATAGTGTCCCATACAAACATGAGTGACTGAAGAGCAGTAGAGAATCAAAGGTGTTTCTGTTAATTAAATACATATTGCACTATTCTTGCTGTTTGCTTAACCCTATGGACAAGTAATGTTTGTTCCTGGTATGTAGGATAACAGCTAATTACCATTTTGATGCTTAGTATACGTTAGATTGTATGAAAACCTCTTCACCTGTTGATACAGCTTGCTGGGCTTGAGCTCTTCTTGTAAGGAAAATTCATATGCAGATTTTTGAAAAAGGAGACATTAAATATAGTCAGTACCAAGAGTTTTTTCTCACTGTCTTTCTATGAGAATACATCACACAAGTGAAGGAACAATGGATTAATACCAAGGGGTTGTAAGTCTTTAATAAAACCTACTATTCTTTTTGAGTTCCCATTTGATTTTTTTTATTTTCTAAAAAGCGCTATTTAAATACTACACCAAAGCAAATGAAAGGTCCGACTTTCTAGTCTGACTTTTAAAGTTTGAAGCCAGTTGCAACTCAATTAGAGTGAGAGTATATCCATAAGAGATGTGAAAAGAGAATAGATGTTTGAACATTTACCAGAGAAGTAGGGTATTCAGATAATAAGTAACTATTTAGCTGGTCCAAGTTAGTGATATAAAAGCATAATTTACATTTTTAGACAGGAAAGATTCACCAAGCATAAGAAAGCCTGCAGCATGGTAACTCAGTAAAGTCACTGAATGCTGTTACTATTTTCACTTAGGAGTGTGTTTTTGTCTTATATTCAGTTTCCTTTCCTCATTATTGAAATCAGATGGAAGAAAAACTGTAACTGAACATTTCTAAATCAAATTACTTGAAAATTTTAAACTACTTGGGGCAGTAGTTACAAAATTTGCAACTAACAAGACCTTCATAAAGAATGAAGATTTCCTAGGCACTGATATCTTACAATTTGTATGAAGTTTTTGATCAGGCCTTTAAATTCTGCGTCAGACTAGGTGAAGAATCTATGATAGTTTGTCCATTATATGCTCTCGTGCTGGATAGCACTCTGGAAGTATGGATTTCAGCTAAGACAAGAAATTTTGTGTTAAGGCAGTGGTGTACATTATAGCAGCTAACAGAAACAAATTACTTAAGGTAGTTTGACAGAGGCAGCTTGCATGAACTTCCCCTTGTAATGGCATGCCATTGCAACTGTAATGTCCATGGCAAAAAGATATATGGAATGTCTTACTGTGCAATAATGGAAGAGGATTTCACTGGATCAGAGAATTTTTTTTTAAGGAAAACTTTTTTTATGCTCATGGAAAATTCAGGTTATTGTCAGAAGCTTCTAAATAGAGCTATTTCATGACACAACTGTATATAGGGCTGCACATAATCCTGCTGCTTTCCCTAAAAGACTGTAATGTTCACAAGTGATCATACTAAAAAGAAATGTCAACAGAAAGCTGTCTGGAAATAAAATAAATTTATCCACTTAGCAACATCAGATAGGCTGTATGGTTAAAAAAATAATTAACTGTTCTATTTACCATTTTAGATAAGTAAGATTTATTAGTTTCCCTGTTCTCATCAAGAACAAGTACTAATTTCTTTCTTTATTTCTCTGTAGTTTCCACAACAGTTAAAAGCAGTCCTGCCACAGGCAAAAAAGGCAAATTATGACAAAAATAATTTAGTGATACCTTCCAGCAGTCTTCCTCTAGAAGGCTGAAAGAGTTATTATTCTTTTTGTGTGAACTCTTCTATTCCTTCCTATGCTACATTGATGTCAGTAATAGTTATAATGCGGTGAAAAATATGGCCTTAATATAATAATATGGCCTTTGTTCCTTAAAGTCTTCTAGTTATCAATGAGGAAAAGTCAGAGCTAAGCAGCAGAAAGCGTGGGGGGGGGGGAAATCACAGGATTCCTGGGAATAATATTGTCATGTGAACTAGACATTTAAAATTAAGGACATTTGGAAAATTTATATAGAACCTATCTAATTCTTAGGAAATTAAAAGCAATATCATGACTTATGACAGATGTAAAGAGGAAAAAGCTTACTAGATTTTCTTCAAGGATTCAAGAATTTTCTTCAAGGCATGCTATTCTTAACTCCTTATTCTTGATTCATTATGTAATGGTAGTCAGAACTTCTGACAATAGCAGTCTGATTTGTTGGGTGGCTGAGAACTGAAGATCAGTAATAAAATCTATTGAAGTGTTTAAATGCAGGAACCAGAGCTCACAGAGCAGCAATTAGATTCATGGAGGAAGGCTTTGAATGTGGATGAAATTAATTAGTGTTCATTGAAGACTTATGTTGTCATTGCACTACTACTCCCAAAACTATTCTAATCTCTTAACTTGTCAGGCATTGGTACACAGTGAACATCAAATTTCTAAATAGTTATGGGCATGTTTTAGTATCAAACGAGTCATTGTAACAGAAACAGACTATTTTGAAATAGAAATATTAATGAAAATATAAATGAAATGTGTACAAGTGGATATGAAAAAATTAAGATTTTTTCATTAAATAAGAACAGTGAATCATAGCAACTGATATTGGGACTCCAAAAATGTACACTGTACAAGTTTTATAATTGGATTTCTGCCTCGATTAGGACTAATTGAATCCTCTGGACTCAGTGTTCTTACCACACTAGCAATCTGAACTTCTCTGAAAGACAAATCATTGGTTTAGATTGATGGGTCACAATTAAGAATTTCTTCGTCAGAAGAAATGAAGTTCATGTGCATCACGACCATGCTGGAAAATAAACCATGTGTGATAAGTCAGGACAATCAAAAGATTAAATATCAAACTTTGCTACCTTTTCAAGCTGAAACAGCCCATGCTGGAGGTGAATTGTGTATAGAAAGTAGAGTAATAGGGTCCTATCAATATATAGTAATGATTGTTGAGGACAAGGTTGTTCTGACTTCCCTTCTACCACATTTTAATTATCAATATTAAAAGTTATGTTAGATTTATCCAAAACCTTGTAATTTCTTTATTATTAGTAGTACTGCTACTGTTAATTATGATTAATTATTTTCCTATTTACAGGAATTGTGCCTTGGATTACATTAGTGAAAACTTATAAACTTATGACACACTTTTTTTTTTTTTTTCCGAGCAAGTATTTATAAGAGTGACAGAACTATTGATAAGATGTCTGCTTGAAGTTTTACTTCTCGATTTGTATTCCTTGGTCCTGTGCCTCTGAATGTTCTCTGTATTTAGAAATAATGGTAAGGGATAAAGAATTGTACATGCAACTGTGTTTCTATTAATCACCTTTAAATAAACATTGTGCTACAGTTCCAGGCAAACCTCGGCTTGTGATTAGCCACACACAGATGAACACGGCTCTAATACAGTGGCATCCTCCTGTGGAAACTTTCGGTCCACTGCAGGGTTATCGCCTGAAGTTTGGTCGCAAAGATGTGGATACATTTACAATCATGGAGTTCTCAGAGAAAGAAGATCACTTCACAGCCACAGACATCCACAAAGGAGCTTCTTATGTCTTCAGGCTCTCAGCTAGAAATAAAGTGGGCTTTGGGGAGGAGATGGTTAAAGAGATTTCTGTTCCTGAAGAGGTACCCAGTGGATTTCCTCAAAATCTCCACTCGGAAAGCTCTACTTCTACATCAGTGCAATTAACTTGGCAGATGCCACTTTTGGCAGAGAGAAATGGCGTTATCACCAAATATACCATCTTGTACAGAGATATCAATGTTGCTTACCAGCCAGTTGAACTCCCTGTTGTTCCTGCTGATACCACTATGACACTTTCTGGCTTAAAACCAGATACCACATATGATGTAAAAATACGTGCCCACACAAGCAAAGGGCCTGGGCCATATAGTCCAAGTGTCCAGTTCAGGACACTACCTGTGGATCAAGGTAGGATTTGTCTGCTTATGACGTTGACCTTTAGAGGAGTATCGGTCTTTGGATATCAGTGTTCTTGAAGGTGTAAATAAAACTGACTGGCCCATTCATAAAAATAGGTCCATCAAACACAAAAGGTAAAGTATGTAAATCTTAATATGTTTTGGATGCCTTAGAATTCAGTTGTCCCTTGCCAAGCAAGTTCTGGCTAACATCGGCACAATTTTTTCAGGTAAGGAAATGTGTATATTGAGTTATCACTAAGTAAGACTCAGAATGAGTTTAAATGCGATCTTTAAATATGAACAAACAGGTAGGAGAATTGAATTCTTGTTCTTTTTTGACTGAAGTGTAAAGCTAATGCTCCCACGTAGCAGTGGAAATATGGCAAGTTCTAACCTCCAAGATGTTGTTTATATGCATTGTTTCTTTTCTTCCAGCAGTGTTTGCAAAAAATTTTCATGTTAAAGCAGTAATGAAGACTTCTGTTTTGCTGTCCTGGGAAATTCCAGAAAACTACAATTCAGCCTTGCCTTTCAAAGTGAGTTACTTTCTATTTGTACGAGAGAAAATAACAGAATCTAGAGAATGTCATTCACCCGACTAAGTAGCTTAGTGAACATGTGGGGTTTTTTTGTGATCTGTTTGGCTATATTTAAGATTGCATACTAATCAGCAGTTTTACTGTTAAATTCAGTTATTTGGCACTGTTGTGAGGTGTTTCATACTGGTTAGGAGTCACGATAAGAAGACCTTGCTGATTTGTAGTTGCTACAATAAAATAAAATATGCTACAATATTTTAAAGAAAACAGGGAGAAAAATAATTTTCTTCTTTTTTGCTAGATATTTCCATAGTGACTGTTTCAGTTTTTGTCTCCTCAGATTCACAGCAACACATTTTTGCTTTACAACTCTTCTACTAACTATAGTTAGTGGAGTATAGTTAGTATTAGCTAGATTACAGAGACTCATTGTAATATACAGTCTGCCTGGCCTTTCATCTCCATCGTTCTTAATCTCTCGTGTCATCTCAGGCATTGACAAACGAAGAACAGTATTTTATTAACAAAGTGTTGCAAAACCCTTTCTAAATAAGGAGTGTGAATGGAAAGGTCAGGATACCTTTAGCAAGAATGCCTTACTATAAATTCTGGGTGTGGGTGAAGCTACTTATTTCGAAAAAGGGAAGTTGTTTTTTTAGGAGTCCTTACATTGCTTTAAGTTACCGGAGATCTTTTTTTTTTTTTTTCACCTGAAAATGAGAAGTTCATTTGCGGGAGTGAATTCAGTAATATTTTAGAGCCTAAAAAGCCCAGTAGCTTCCATTTTACATTTATAGTTAATTCCTGAATTCAGTGTGACAGCATCATTCACCTTCTCTTAGTAACCAAAATCTCCTTCAATTTGTGTATTAACTTAGATCCTTTATGATGATGGGAAAATGGAGGTTGATGGACGTGCTACTCAAAAGCTGATCACTAACTTGAAGCCAGAGACATCATACTCATTTGTGCTGACAAATAGAGGGAATAGTGCTGGAGGTCTTCAGCACAGAGTGACAGCAAAGACTGCACCAGATGTGCTTCGCACAAAGCCAGTCTTCATTGGGAAGACCAACTTAGATGGCATGATAACTGTGGAACTTCCAGAAGTACCCTCAAATGAGAATATAAAGTGAGTGAATGAATGAATGACATACTGTTTTATCTCCTGAAAGATGATTATTCTAACTCTTGATGGTGGACCAGGGCTTGACTCTTCATAATGGTACAGACAGTACAGTACTCTGCAGTAATTTTTGAATTAATAATAATGAATGAATTCATTAATAATTAATTAATTAATATTGGGGTAATACATGATGATAGTAAACTTGAAGGTGCTGTTGACTCTCTCAAAGAGGCCTCCGAAGAGACCTTACTGAGGGATATAGGTAGATTGGAGCACTAGGCAATCATCAGCGGCATGAATTTTAGCAAGAACAAATGCCAAATTGTGTTGTAAAGATTATAGAGCACATCTAGCAGAGAGCAGCAAAGCTGGTCGAAGAACTGGATACCATGTCCTTTATAGAGTTGCTACAGACTTTGAGCTTGTCTGGCTTTGAGAAAAGAAGGCTAAGGGCTCACCACCTCTGCTTCCTGAGGAGAAGTGGAGAGAGAGATGCTAATCTCTTCTCCTTGGGATCCATTTATAGGACATGAGGAAACGCATCAAAGCTCCATAGCAGGGGAGGTTCAGGTGGCATTAGGGAGCATTTCTTTACTGTGAGGGTTTTCAAACACTGGAAGAGGTTTCTACTGAAGTTATTAATGTCCCAGGCATGTCATTGTTTAAGCGGCATGTGGGCAATACCCTTAAAATTTTTTTAGCTTTGGGTCAGCCCTGAAGTGGTCAAGTAGTAGGACTAGACAATCATTGTAGGTGACTTCCAACTAGAATTATTCTCTAAGTTTGTCACTTAGCCAGGTATATAGGACATGTATGGAGAATGATGTTCCTTCAGTTTGTAGGTTTACCTCAGAGTACTTTCGTATTTCATCATTGTCTGCAAAATGAGGGATTCAGAAAGCCAGTTACATATTGAAAACTGTATCCTCTCAAAAAGAATGAATAACCTATCAGTGAGTAAATACCCTGCTGTAGCTCCTTGAAGTACTAAGTCTCAGTCATTCCAGAATGATTCCATTATGTGGAGTATTAAAGAACTGTTGCTGCATTAATATTAATTCAGATTGATTAATTCTGAAGTTTTGTATCAGAAGAAAAACACCGGTGTCCTCCCAACCAGTCTCAGAAAAAAACCCAGAGATTTAGCTGAAAAAAATCGTCTGTTTCCTAGAGGTACTGTGGAAATTTAAAAACAGAAGAAATAGGACAAAAGACCTGACAGCACATGGTCAGCTGGGATTAGAAAGGTTAGACAATGAAATTTGCCACGAAAACATAAAACATGGTACAATCAATAAGTGTTATTGCTCTGCTTATAGTGATTCTTTTTGGTCTGTAAAGTTCCCCTGTGCAGTGTAAAGTAAATGGAGAGGAAAATCAGCTAGTCATTAAATGTTGTTGGGGATTCAGCATGTCCTGTCCCCAGTGGATTTTTACTGACGGCTTTGTAGAAAGCTGTCCCCCTTTTTCATTATTGACTGAGGATTTTGAGGTGGGTAAGGTCAAGAAATAAATGACTTTGAGATGTTAAAAGGATGAAAAACTGAAAAATGTAGTCATTATCATTAGATTCAGTAAGATGCGGTCAGTAACAAATGCAGCTAAGGAAGACTGAAGATGGAATGAGTCAAAAAAGATTTATGAGACAGTTCACAGTGAGAAAAAAAGTGAAGGATAGCTGATCAAATAGTAGCAGAAGGTAGCAGTGGAAAAAGAGAGGATGCCTTTCTTTTATGTAGTGTAAAAAAATTAGAGAGGCTAAGTAACATCAGCAAAGTTACATTAAATCTATGGGGTTCAACTGCCAATTCTGAAAATAATATATCTCTTCCTTCTGTATCTATTTTCTAAGAAGATTTCATTGGTCTCGAGATGGTAAAGCAAAATAACAAATACTGACTTGATGCTTGGAGCAGGCATTACACATCCACTACATAATGAATAAAAAAGCCTGGCCTGATGCTTGCTAGAATATGTAAGATTATTCTGGTGTAGACTTTGTATGGGATTAACAATTTTACGTAGCAGTTATATTGACATTTTTGACTTACTTATCCTCCATTATTACATTATATACGCAGGATTTTCTCTAGTTTGTGACGAAGAACAAGAAATTTTCAATAATACTAATTACATAGAAGGTGAAACAGGTGGTAGTTTGTTCTAATAAACTATAGGTAAATACTGATGCATTCGAGAGTAATGGTTTAAAAGACTTTTTAATTAAAACTGGTAGTAGTTATCAATGTTTGATGGTGATACTGCATAGAAATTGGTGCAGAGCTCACCTTATAATTACTAAAATGTATCTCTTTTGCAATCATCATCTCAAGTAAGCAACTTCTTAATTTACTATTTTTTAGCATTTTGGGCTAACCTAAAGCAGTTTTTGTGTGCAAAGAACAAATCATGTTTCTCTGAATCTCTTTCATCTTTCCAAAGTCTTAGATAAAAAAAGTTTTATGGAAGACTTTGGCCTTTGAAATAGAGTAGATCAAGAAATACCCAAACAAACCTTTTATTTCTGACCCTTCTGACTTTCCTTCCCTCCAAAAAACCCCCTCAAAACAAACAAGTGAATAATGAAGTAAACTATAAAACATGTTTTTTAAGAGATAATACATCTTCTGGATTTAGAAAGAAATCACAGAACTTTGTTGTCCTTCACAATTTAAAGCACTATATTGGTGTGAACCTCCATTTTACTGCTTACTATTGATCTACTTGTTCTTTCAGCTTGAAATACTCGTGTGCTGAAAGTCTTAGTAGATGTTCAAAGTTGAGAGTTAGAGACTTGGATGAAGGAAGTGAGAAAGACTGTGAAAGTAACATTTACATGATGGAAATTCTTTGATTGGAAAAATACATGTGAACACTGCTAGCTTAAAAAATAAAAAGTTGAATAAAAAAAAGAATATGAGAGAGACTGTTATGCAGTTTATCCAGGAGATGTATCTTTGATGTTTGAAAGACATAAAGGGGCCAGTTCTCAGTTGTTTTTTTGTCTTGATTATCTGTTAAGGAAAAATTATATAGGTGATACTTATTACCTGGATAAGTCAGTGTTCACTAGGATTTATTATTCATGTAACCAAAGAATTTGTAATATTTAATACTTAGGTTGTGTAAAAGATGATTTGTCATATTGTCACTGTAAGAATGCATGCTTCAGATTTATTTAAAATACTGAAATACAGCAGGTGAGCAGTAGTTAAAAATATGTTGGCAACACTTCTTTCCAGCATCTGCTATTAGATCTCAGCATTTGCACAGAAAACTTGCTCAAATTTCTTAACACAGAATTAATGAATATATGCACCTTCTATAGTAGCTGAAAATCCAAATTTTTGTGACATTTCTGTTATGGGAGGGAGCTTTCAGTAAGAAAAGATGATTAAAATGGATCAATGACTTGCATTACTATGGAAAAAAGACAATTCATAGGGTTGATTTAGACTGAAATAGTCTTTAATTAATTGTAAGGCAGCTCCTTTTCTGTAGACTCTTGCTAATTACTTGGGATTTTCAGCTGCATCGCATGAGTAAAATTAATAATCAATGCTGCAGAAGGTTGAATGGGCTGTAAAAAAAAAAAAAAGACAAACTGGAAGAGGAGGTGATCCATGAGATACTAAAATTGTCTTCCATAACAGAGAGCCACAAACACCTTAATAAGCTGTTGTTACTAGAAACAAAGAAAACCAACTTTTTCCCCTCTCCTCTGAGGTGGAGAGCTCTTGACTTTTTGACAAGTGTGTTTATCAAGAAGATGTGTATTATGCTATCCTGAATGTCCTGCTGTTGTGATTCTACTGCTTCTTCCTTCACACTAATGGGAAATTATGGATCTGCCTAACGTATCCAGGCTTTTTGAAATAAACAAGGAAAGTACCAGATCTCAATTATACTAAAAAGTATAATTTACTAGTCTCCATGGGTGGGGAGAAGGATGATATTTTCAGGAAAATGTTTCTGAGGAAAACTGATACATGTAATTTGCAAATTCTAGCTATAAAAACAGCATAAATGAAGCTCTCTTGCCTATAACTGTGATCAGAATACTTAAGTAGATAAAACTGATGGTGATGGATACTCATAAGTAAAGGGAGTACTGGTGAAGTATATGAATTATGTTTCTTTTTTCTGTATTGTAATATTGGCATCAACAAACAGATTATGTTAACCTGTTATTCTGATTATACATTAAAATGGTGGAAGGTGAGGTGGTAATTGAGCTTTAAATATATGTTAATGTGTTTAAGCTTAGGGTTCTTTTTTTCCCAGTGTGATGATGGCAGGGCACAAATATCCCATGGCTATTTTATCCCATGAAGGCATTTTAGAACATTGTAATTAAAGTTTATTTTAAATATTTGTATGTTTACACAAAAAGGCAGGTAATTGGTGCCAATTGTTTGTCATATGCTTTACAAATGATACTTTTTGAAGAATGTTAATTTTTACGGCGACATTTGGAAGGCTGCAGTGACGTATTAGTGTGCAAAAGTTTATTCTCCACATATGACTGTTCTCTTAAGTTGCTCTGAGCAGACACCTATTCCACTAATTTATTCCTTTTCATTCAACTTCGTTTTTGTCCAACTGTTTCATTTACAGAGGCTATTACATAGTTATTGTGCCTTTGAAGAGGTCTCGTGGAAAGTTTATCAAACCATGGGAGAGTCCAGATGAAATGGAGCTGGATGAGGTACTGTATATGGGCTATTCTTGCCTTTTCCTTATTAAAGAAATAGTATTAGCTGTATGTGATTAACTTACTGCTTTTAAAAGTCTTGGTTGTCAGGATAACTTACATTTATATTTGAATTAGCCTCTGACTGAAAAATTCAAATTACGTAAATGAGAAGATAGTAAAGATACTAAGTTGCAGTAAAGCAGTCAAAGTGTTTAGTTTTTGTTGACATTGATATGTTACTCAGTTCCTGTTGTGGACAGTGATGCAAAAGTGTAGGAGGTGAAAGGAGTTGTCAGCAAAATCTTAATTACCAGTGATACGAACTCTGATAAAGGTTCATTAGCGAGGTGTTTACTGAGTCTGTAACTAATGTTAAATTGCAATTTGCACTGCAGTCTTAACATTTGACCTTCTGGTGCTGTTTTTACCTGATTCTCACATACTTTAATACTTCTGAGTAAAAGTAGCCTCCAGCAGGTTGTGCTCAGAAATAAATGAATACTATTTAGCACTATAAATGATGACATTATATATATAATGACATTAACCCAAAAGTTCATTTTAGATATAAGGCCAGTAATCAATTCAGTATATTGTTGATATAATAATAATTCCACTATAATGTCAGTATTCAGCTCTGTGTTCCATTAAACTGAAAGACAATACAGCTCATGCAGACTTGTCTTTCTTCTTTTGATCTATAAATTTGAATTAATACTAATATTTATGATTGTAAAACTCTTTTGAGGATCCTATTTGAAAGCGTTTTATAGAAGACAGGCGGTTGTGTTATTATTCCTATAGTTGTGTCTGGCCAGGATTTTAGAACTCATTCACATACTGTGGTAATTTGTACATTTACTATCTCCGCAATTCAAAGACCCTAGTTAGACTTTTTAATCCTAATTTATTGACCTTTTGACTGGATCCTGTTCATTTTTCAATTTTCTTTTGGTGAATTCAAGATTTTTATGTTACAAAGATATTTCACCATATGCTTCCCCCTAACACAATTACTGAGAAGTGGTGGTCACCTGTGAGCTGATGTCATTGACAGAATTATTATAAATTTCAATGTTGTCATAAAATATAGGAAGAATAAAGATCTTCACCAAGCTAGCATTTCTGTAGAAAGCTTTCAAAATATCAATCAAGTTTTTTCAGTCTTCATCACAGAACAGATGAATCCTTGATCAGATTAAAAATAACTTTTCAAAGTAAAGCATAATGACTGACTGGCAGAACACTGTGCTTTTTCTTGACCAGGATCATTTATGCAATCATCTCACTTCATTCAATCACAGCAATGGCTTGCTTGGATCAATTAACATCTTCCCTCTAAAAGAACTTGGACTGTAAATGCCATCAGCTCATGATCATAGTCACAGGTGACATTGAATACAGTTAAACAGTAAAAGCCTGACAGCAAGATCCATACAGTAATGGAACCTGATTTTATATTACCACCCACTTTTAAAATCCAAAGACTATAGTCAAATTCAGCCGCATTAACAGATTAAAGGATAAGTGCCAGATGACATTGAACTTTTTGGCAATTAAATTCTGCAGTTCCTGCTGACTCCCATAACAAAGGGTCATTTTAATCATCCTGCAAGTTGTGGTGCATTAGTCTGTATAACAGATTGATAAAAAGCATTTTTTAACTCAGAAATATTTGGGTCAGGATGGGTTGTTTCCCACGTCTACTGATATAATTGAGACTCCATCATAGAATTAATGGTGAAAGAAATAAGATACGCATGGACTGGAAAATGAGAATTATTTCTGATAGAGAACTAGACCCCTTGATATATCTTTTGCAGTTGCTACCAATACATAGAGTGATAACTAAATAGGAAAAAATACTAAAATCATGCAGCAACTGTGTCTCATGCTAACTTCCAGTTTCTATTACTGCTTTGATTCCGGCTTTAGAAGATACATGTATAATTTTATTAAGTACTCTTCCTGACAAGCTTGTGAACACAGTGCCAAAATAAATTCAGGAGAAAACACAAAAACAAAAACCGCTTACTACTCTCTGAGCAAATAGTTCCTGATGGTCAAGTGAAGATACTTGTGCATATTTATATTTTTAGTACAATCTCAGACATCTGGCTAGCATCAGAAATTGTTAGAAAATAGGTTTTCCAAAAAACTATGTTGCACATACTTTGCTTAGATTGTCAGAAGAAAAGTATTTGCTAGTAGCACAACTCTTGAATGTTAGCTCTAGTACATAACTGGCCAGTGAAAAATTCTCCAGTCTTATTGTAGTTACCTAATCTTCCTGATTCCTTAAGCTTCATTTCTGAGGAATGTTGTGTATCTGAAAGAAAATAATTACTAATGTTACAATCCTTTGTGATTAACTTATAATTTCATTTTATTTTTAATATCATGAGACTACTTTTAAGTAGAAGTGTCATGCAAATAAATGAAATAGAACATAAATGATTGTCAATATTAAGTAGCAGGATTACTTTAGATTTATTAGTACTAAAACCTAAATAAAGGTATGCATGTTAAGTCTTAAATGAATTCAGTCATGTTATTGAAATCTGTGTATAAAGTACAACATGAGCAAGTAATGATATTTGGCGACAACCCCATTTAGGTATGAAACATGAATGAGGACAAAGGTTCACCTGAGGTCTGTTCAGCCGTATGTAGTCAATGTTACTGACAAAGTTTTTATCTACAGATAAACACACCTAAATTTAGCTGGCCTTAGGTGATGAATAACCACCTTTGAAAAAGTTGAATAAATTTTGTTTGAATCGGGCTAATTAACTTTTAGCATTTGTAGCCAAAACTCACTTTCTGATTACTGCAGTACAGAATTTCAGCATTGCTTTTTCTTCAAATATATTTCTGTTACTGTTTCAAATGTGGGAAATAATCAAGATCAAACATTTTTATTCCCCTCTCAATCTAATTTTGACTACAGTACTCCTGCAGTATTTTGACATCTTACTCTGAATTACTTAAAATCTAAATTGTAAATATAGTGTAATCTGAAAACACATGATAAAAAAATTATTTAAGTTGGCCACACAAGTAACTTTAAATTCCAGTGGAAACAGTACCCATAAATAAAAATACCAGTTATTTTTGGGGCTGGCACAAGCCATGTACTAGTACTGCCCTATTTGTGGCTCCTGACTTCCAGCTGGCATATGCTGTTATCACTTCAGTATTCAGCTTTGTTTTTTCAGCAGCCCTCAGGATAGCCAGTGGTCAGTCCTCTCCATAGCTGTTATTATCCTTATAAAACATAGCTTCATATAGAGACAAACTTTTCAGAGTGATCAGCAGATCTTACAGGGACTGATCTAAACTGGAACAAACTTTGATTAGTCTCTGCCTCATGTTGCATTGTGTAACTCAACCTGGAGCACAGGAAGCTACCTGTGAGAGTGAGATGTGAGAGTCCCCTTCAATAATGTAACTAAATAGAAATATTTTCAGTATTGCAGTTCTCTACTGCCCTCATTAATATACGATACAAATTGACTCTAGCTGCTCATGGAAGTGTTTAGGAAGAATGGAAGAGAAATATGGACGGCTGGTTGTAATAGTGTCCTTGAGTAATGAATAATGATTTTTAGTCTCGAATTATGTGCAGTTTTTTTTTTTTTTTTTTTTTGCTGGTGGGATCCCTTGCAGTGTACCAGCTTTTGTGTCATAGCTTGGAAATTGATAAAGTTAAATGAATGCAAAATCTGCAGCAGGGAATGGACATCTTAGAGCTGAAAAGCAGTTGATTACATAAATCTGTGAAAGGGTAATATCAGATGCTCTCAATGTTACAGAAGTTTGGGTCCAAGTGGTCCAGATTTCTTCCATGTCTATCTGTAACCTGTGTTTGAAATTTCAAAGTCAGTGAGAAGGAGTCTTAAAGTTACCGGTATTAAAAGCATCTTAGCAGAGTAGAGTAGCAGAGTGAATATTAGGATTTTTTACATGTTTTAGAAATGTTAGTTGTGTAATTGCAGAATACAAGATCACATGTGGAGAAGGCGAAAAGACATGCTAGCCTAGCAGCTGCCTAAAAGTGAAGTAGAGGCTGAATAGAGGCAGAACTTTCCTAACTAAATACATTCTTTAAATTGAATCAAAATTTAGGTTTTAGTATCTTTTTTATTGTTCTCTGTCTCACTCTGGAGATTTGTGTCCTCCTTCTAACAAAGATTTTTTTGCTAATCTACTGTATTATAACTGTTTGTTTGCTAAAAAGACAAAAAAAATTATGTGACTTTTGAAAAATTTGTGATTGGGGTCTGAGACTAGAGGACATTGACTAAGTTTCATAAGTGGAAAATGAGGGGAACTGTAAAGAGGCCTTAGAAGTCATCATTTATTGCACAGGAAAATTCAGACTCCTTGTAATCAAATCAGATTCGTTTTTGTGGAATACCAGGATACCTAAAATGATAAAAAGTATTGAAGAAGCATTTGTCTTATTTAGTAAGCAGTTCATTAATAGATTATACCAGCTGAACTTAAGTTCCTTCACTAGTACATGTTTTCTGAGTTTGAGCCTGACATCTAACCTTGTCACAAATGTACTGATGTCAATTTTAGTTCTGTTTATCAGAAGAAGTGATTAAGTCACCATCCCTGAAGGTATTTAAAAAGATATATAGTTATGATGATTAGGGACATGACTTAATGGTGGACTTGGCNGTATTAAGAAATATGTAATATGGTGTGTGTATACATATTTTTTTTTTTTTTTTTCCTTCTTATCTTTTCCCTTCTCCCACACCTGCCCTGCCCTCGACACAATAATATCACTGAAAATTCTTCTACATTTGTAGTCTGGGCAGTGCAATTACCTCCTGCTCTCTTACCTTACCAAGAACAACAAGAAATTGAAAGATTTTGCAAGAATTGATTTAGTTATACCGATATATCCCATGAAATGTGAATAAATTTATTTTTGTAGTTCCTGGTCATGCACTACATTTTCACATTAAATTGTCAGTAAGTTACATTAAAATTGTTTACAGTTATCTCTCTGTTCATGCTTTCTCTCTCTCTCTCTCTCTTTTCCCTTCCTTGATACTAAAGCTCCTTAAAGAGATAGCTAGGAAACGCAGAAGCATTCGTCTTGGGAGGGAAGTTGAATTAAAGCCATATATTGCAGCTCACTTTGAAGTTCTTCCTACGGAATTCACATTGGGGGATAAGAAGCATTATGGTGGATTTGAGAATAAGCAACTACAAAGTGGTCAAGAATATGTGTTCTTTGTGTTGGCTGTAATGGAACACTCAGAATCTGTAAGTTTTTCAATCTCAAAATTACTTTTCCACAATTTTTCAATGCTTATTCCACTTCCCGAAAGCTTTTTTCAAAAAAATGTTATGTTGTATGTCAGAGCGAGTGTTTCCTTCTTTAGGGACAATTAATATCTTAAATTTGTCACTTCTGGTTGTACCTTTGTTTGTTATTTCTTTGTGTTACTACAGAAATCTAAGGATCGCCTTTTATTTGCTGTGTTGTGATCCTTCACAAAGTACATATTTGGCTATTTGTGACCATGGACACAGGATCTGAGGCATGGAATTCACAGCTGCATCTTTTTAAAGCATTCAAAAGAGGTCCTCTCTTGCCTTAGTGCTACCACTGAATACTGGTGTAGGATACACAGGATTCTTGGAAAGACATGCAGAGCTACCCTCTTTAGTTACAGTAATTCCATAACAGTTCTATCAATAAACTGTTAGAAAGTTAGGAAATAATTCAGTAATAAGAAAAATTCTTGAGGTGAGCTAAATAATGAACTCTTATTCCTCTTTATGTAAATAATTTTGTAGTTAGTCCCTTCATGTATGAATTAACCTACTACATGTAATATATTAAAAAAACGGATGTAAATACTTGAAATGATTGTGCATTCCACATTAACATTTTAACATACAGTGTGTAATGCAGTATCTTTCTAATTGGTAACAAAACCTGACAGGTACATTAGCGGATCAATCACTGGACACTACAACATCAATACTCTTAATTCTAGTCAAATGCTTTCAGAGTGTAACATTGCAATTGCTTTCTTGGTATTAATGGAATTTGCCTATGTAAACACTATGACGAAATAGTTCTACTTCGACTTTGGGATAAATAGTTTCATTTGAAAATAAAGTAAGTTCCTCCTGGAAACTCTTAACATAAATCAGAAGTCCCATTTTCTCTTTTGACATGGTCTGTGTGGACAGATAATTTTGAAGATGTTACATCAGAATGATTTAATCTGGGGAAGATAGACAGCTTTTGACTATAAAGTAGATGACCATAAATTTGACTATAAAGTTAGGTGGCCATAAATAGGTGTTACAAATTACCTATAGTAAAATTCAATACAAATTTCAATGCAAAATATTGTTTCTTTGGGTTTTTATATTAATTAAGGCATTAGGAATTTCATATAAATGACTTAAATGTATGGCTTTGCTAGAGAGAAATCAGTATAAAAAAAGCCAGAAGAAATAGGTTTGACAGCTGAGATGGCTTTTACAGCATAATCTGTCTAGGGTCGTATTCTTGAAGATTTGAAATCGCATTCCTAAACTTACAGTATGGATAATACTTAGTTTAGCATGCCATCTGAAACATTTATATGATTGAGTAGCATGAGGTAGCACAGAGTGTGAATAGTTTTTAAAGGTGAGTGAAATTCAACTTTCATTGCTCCAGTGTATCCACTCTCAATATAGATGGTTTTCTTCTAGAACTGTAGATCCCACTGGTGTATGAGTTGTAATTTGCAACGGATGTTTTTCCTGACATTCAAATGTTACATTTTACATAAGGCTTCTCCTTCAGAGAATTCAAAATTTCTCTGTTTATTGGTAGAATGGAGAGTTTGAACTGAAAGAGAGCATAGGGAGTTCTGAATTTTTTTTTCACTTAGTAAAATGGAATCTGAGCGAGTTTATGATTAAAATCTATAAATATGTTAAGTATGTCATTAAGAGGAAGGAAAAGATAAATTTGGCAAAATAATAAATGAGTTTAAATTTGGTTACGTTGAAATTTAGAAGCAAATCCTATTTAGTGGGGAAAAGGTAATAAGTGCTTGTAGTGTTGCCCTCAATATCCCCCTGTATCTTTTTCCATGCATTTTTGCTGCCTGCTCCAGGGAAAGAGGCTAAATAAAAGAGTTCTGTACTGTAGCAGCGGGACTTGTTCTATGTTTTGAGAATACTGAAGCTGGGGAGAAAAAAAATCAGTCAGCTTGGGTGTTTTCAGGAATGGGGTATGAAGACTCCTCAGTTTCCAAATAATGTCCACAGACTTAAAACATAGGGGGGGGGGTTTGTGCCAGGTGCCATATTTAGTAAAATACTGTAACATAACTGGAGATTTTTGACATGGATGCTTGCTTGCTACCAGCTAGTCTAAATTCCTCAATTTAGCCAATCCTAATCCTATCTCAAACCTAGACACTGTGGTAGCCCAGAGCACAAAACAAGGCCAAATGAAGTGTGAAAAAATGTCTCATTGTCCTGGCTTTCAGAATACAGTGCAAATAATAAATTGAAGCTAATCTCTTCTCCCAGTTATCTTACTCTGTTTTAGCTGACATTCCTGGTCTAGCTGAATCAAGTTTAAAAGTCCTTGGCAAGAGCTGTAGTTCAAATCCTAGTTTAGTGCTGATGGAGACACTCCAGCAAAGACAAGAAATACGTACAAACTTCCTACTTTAACTCAGAGTTCTTTAAATGATACAGTTTTAGCAGGCAGGCTCCTCAGCCTCTCCTATCTGTAATTTTAATTCTGCACTCAGCTACAGAACAAATTTCTCAGGTTAGATAAGAATAATAAAAAAAAATGAATCTCTTATTACAGGGCTTATCCTAGGCCAGTTGCTTGGCGCTATCCAGTAAAGCAAGTATTGTCAATAGCCTCTGTTGCTTCATAATTCTGGTTTCATCTGTATGAAAGGCTACTGAGTGTTTAGCTTCTCTCCATATTCTGCAGTGACTTCCCCTGTTCTTCTGTCTTAGATTCAAGTTGTTTCCATAAACAGGTTTTGACTGGTCAAAATGTACTGTACTATTGTCATAAAACCCTTTCCTAAGGACCTTCTGCATTCAGTCTCCTTTATTTTTACTGATACTAGTCTTGTTCTGTTCAAAGTACAGGCAAAGATAGTGCTAAGCAAGTATGAAACTGAAACAAAACCCAAGAATTAGTAACCAGTAGATTATGTTTCTCAGTGTCCTAATAGTTCTTTTGCTCATTCTCTGCTTAAGTTGCAAAGTGTTCTGGTAGGATTGTTTAACATCATTTGTCTGCAGATCACTGCTGCAGTGTGGAACACAAAATAAAGATTGTTCAGTTTATATGCTGCCTGTCCTCAAGAAAAGGAGCATTTCCACTTAGCTGTGTTTATTGCATTGTTATCTTCTATACATTTACTTTAGAGCTAGGATACTTAATATTCTAAATGCACTCTTTCATGATCAGGTAAGACTTATTTTTATTTCTGTAGACCATGTATGCAACCAGCCCTTATTCTGATCCTGTTGTGTCAATGGATCTTGATCCCCAACCAATTACAGATGAGGAGGAAGGCTTGATTTGGGTTGTTGGACCAGTTCTTGCTGTGGTGTTTATTATCTGTATTGTTATTGCTATACTTCTTTATAAAAGGTAAGTTTTCCTTTTATTTTTCCTGCTACGTATATAACTTCCTCCTGTGTTGGTAATTTTGTAATAATGTTCCACATTGTATTTTTGTGCTACAATAGTAACTGTCATTGCTTTGGTATATTTCAGTATTTATTAATGGTTTCCAGAACACTGCAGAAATTTTTTACTGAAAGTTTCCAATAATTATAGGTGTGTGGATACATTTTTCTGCTGATGACATATTAACACTTCTGGATTTAAATGTTATTTTCACTTTGCATACATTTGTATGCAAAGAAAATAAATATGTGCTTCATATAAATATGTATGGAATTTGCATATTTGACTTTTTAAAACTTGTTTTTACATATATAATAGTAATGCATTAGGGATTACATTCAGCTTGATGTTAAATGTGGTTCTCATCTTTACTCAAGTAATCTGAGTTTTTACTTTTGGCGGCCTCAATTGGCAGTGTGTCTGTATGAATTTGAAGCTCTGAATTTGAAGTGCTGAACTAGGGATTAAAGAGATATCAAATAGCTGTTTTCCTACTAATCTTGCAATCAGATCAAATTTCACTTACTCTTCTTTCCCTGTCGATGAAACAGAGGTAGTTTAACACAAAGGATTACCCTCTGCCTTAAACCATGCTGAGTACAAACTGTGTATTGTAATGGCTGCCCAGGGAGGTGATGGAATTACTGTCCCTGGAGGTATTAAAGAAGAGACTGGTTGTGACACTGAGTGCAATGGTCTAGTTGACAAGGTGATATTTGTCATAAATTGAACTTGGATGATCTCATAGGTCTTTTCCTACCTAGTTGATTCTATAATGCCATAATTTATACGTAGTTTTTGCAGTGTAAATGAATTCACAGAGGTCAAGATACTCAATTAAAACCAAATAATCAAACCCAAAAAATATTTTAATGTTTAGATTTTGTTCATAATACATTTTTAAAAAATATTGAAATAATTGGAAGTTATTATAAAATGCTATAAACTTCTGGAGAAGTAGTGCTCTACAAATAATTTCATGGAGTAAATGGAGCTATGATGCTGTCACCTTCAAATATTTAAATCATGCTAGCCTGTATAATCTTCCCACCCTGTCTCTGGTCAAATACCTCTGAAGTTGCATGTAGAGAACTGACTTCAGATTTTGGAAAGAATTCTCAGTTCAGCAGTAAACAGCCAGTCCGAGTTAACTTGAGTTTTGGGTTCCAAATAGACATATACTTACAGAATATTTTTAGGGCTGTAGTCATATAGTGACATAACATACAGTTTGTTGCTTTCATATACTATGTATCCTGAAAGTTTCTATGAGTGTGTAGTGTCTCAGCCAATCCAATTGGTTAGGAACCAGTGAATCTCTGTTTCTGTCTGCCCCTTCAAAAACTGATCATTAAGAGATGTGCTAGAAGTGTATTACTCTTTCATCTGATTATTCTGAAATATTAAAAGTAAATTTTCTCCCACAAAAAAATACAGTAGGATACAAAGCAGATGTGCAACTGCTTCTGGAAATACTACTTACATTTATGGAACCATAGTAACAATCTTCAAATCTATTACTCAAAAAAAAAAAAAAGGCATATTCCACATACAAGAAGGTAAATCTGCTCATCAGTGGTGTGAAGAGATTGCCATTTGCTGAAAATGGGGGACATACTTTCCATCTGTTATTTACTATTTGTACTAGAACTGTTCAGGCAAATATCCATATGTATTTATTTATTTTTCTACTTTCAGCTATTTACTGTAATTTGTCAAACTGTACTGATTTGGCAAATTACGTCTGAGAAGTTATGGCTGCAGTTTTAGCAATCTGTGATCCTCTATGAACTTTTCATTTCTGTAAAAAGTTACACATAATTTCAGGGGTATGCAACCTGGATACAAGCTAACCTGCTAGATTTTGATAGACATGCTGACTGTAGAAGAGCAACAGCTGGACAAGACTGTAGGGATATTTAGCTTTGAGAAAACAGTGAAATTTAATTTCTGAGTTAAATGGATTTAGTGTGACCACAGCAGTTTGGTGGGAAAATATAAAAAAAGGAAAAAAAAATTAATGGATAAAGGAATTTTACGAGTATATTTCTAGAATGTATTGGGGAATAAATGACACAAGTATGGTAGTGAGAAAAAATAAAGGATAGAGGGCATTAGTTTAATACATGAACTTGCATGCAAAAGATATTTAAAAGAGAATGTTGTTGAAAGTTGTGAATGCAAAGAGGACAACCAAGAAATGACTATGTCTTTTGAAGTGCAAAGGATAGTAATTCAAATAAAGGTGAACTCTGCTTAATTCACATTGTCCACAGAAGCCTTTATGAGCAGACTTGGACCACTGTGCTCATGATTTACAATACAAGTTTTACATTTTAATTTCAGTCATAGAGAAAGGATGACTGCAGTTCCTAAACGGGAGGAGAAGTTTAGGGGAAAAGTTTTGCCCTTCTTTAAAACAGACAATATCAGGGATAGTGTGGATGAGTGTGGGTTGATTTGAAGTGTATTTAGTGATCCTAAAGACAAGGACTGCATGTTTGACCTCTTTGTCCATAAGTTGTATCGAAAGTTCAGTGTTGGGGCTGGTTTTGTTCAATATCTTTATTGATGACCTGGACGAGGGAATGGAATCCATTGTTAGTAAGTTTGCGGATGACACCAAGCTTGGAATGAGTGTCGATCTGTTAGAGGGAAGAGGGCTCTGCAGAGAGACCTTGATAGGCTGGATAGATGGGCTGAGTCCAAGAGTATGAGGTTTAATAAATCTATGTGCTGATTTTACACTTTGGCCGCAATAACCCCATGCAGAGTTATAGGCTGGGGACCGTGTGGCTGGAGAATGGCCAGGTGGAGAGGGACTTGGGAGTGCTGGTAGATAGGAAGCTGNGTGTCCAGAGAAGGGCAGTGAGGATGGTGAAGGGGCTGGAGCACAAGCCCTATGAGGAACGGGTGAGGGAGCTGGGATTGTTCAGCCTGGAGAAGAGGAGGCTCAGGGGTGACCTTATCTCTGTCTATAACAGAGAGGAGGCTGTAGTCAGGCGGGGGTCAGTCTCTTCTCTCAGGCTCCCAGTGACAGGACGAGAGGACACAGTCTTAGGTTGTGCCAGGGAAAGTTTAGGGTAGATATTAGGAGAAACTTTTTCACAAGAGAGAGTGATTTCCCATTGGAATGGGCTTCCCAGGGATGTGGTGGAGTCACTGTCCTTGGATGTGTTTAAGGATAGGTTGGATGATGAATTTAGTGACATGATTTAGATGGTTTGGATTGGTGTTGGATAGGTTGTTAGGTTAGGTAAAAAGTTGGACTTGATGATCTCTGTGGTCTTTTCTAGCTTTGTTAATTCTGTGTGCATGTTATTGCCTCACATTTAGTCTCAAAATATAAAATCAAAAATGTTTCATAGAAAGTTTTTTTATCATATATTAGAATTAGAATTAGCCAAAAAGTCACGATAGCTTAGTAACAGTAATAGACGGGGAAAATACTGAGGAGTACCTTTTCTTGTCATCAGATATAGTAGCAATATAATAGCCAACACAACTGAGGCCAATTAATGTACTGTGTGTGCAGAAGAGCTCACATAACCATATATATATTCATATATATAGAGAGAGATTCATATATAGATTCATATAACCAAAGGGTCACACCTCTGGAGTTTGCCTCATCCCAGCCCTTCTTAGAGCATGGCCAGCTACAGCAGTTTGTTCAGAGAGATGTCCAGGCAAGTTTTAACATAGCTAAGAATGGAAATGCCACAACCTTTCTGAGTGTTCCAGTATCCTCACAGTAAAAATGATTTTTTTTACTGAGTTACAGTGGAATATGTCTTGCCAAATGGAACTGACTTGGACAGTTGAACTAACTTGGACAGTAACCAGTTCAGTGTTCTCTGTTCTTGCAGCATTGAAACCACCCTGCAGTCATAGTGAAGGGAGACACTTACTTTGGAGCAGATCATCCAATCTATCAGATTTAAAGATGAACAATCAAATCTAGAGACTGAAGTGAATCAACTAAATCTCACTTCCTTTTTGTCCTTTTCCTTTGCTCATTCCAACATAAATGCTATACGTCATAAGTAAGATTTATAACCGAAATCTCAAAGAAAGGCAAACATTTACGTAGCTAGAGATAGGGTGCATACCCTAGAAGAAATGTCCAACCATTATGATGGCTGTTTGAGTCACAGTTCGTATTTCAGGTTGGTTTTGATAAAGCATTGCCTTGCTGCAACCTACAGTTTAGGCGAATCTACAATGACTTTTAAGAGTGTGATACCTATTCAATTACACAGAATTTGAATGATTAGGAATCCAGCTAGTGAACATTAAGGAACTCTAGAAATTGTTAAGTGTATTTGAAAAAGGGACAAACTAGAAAAGAGTGCATGTCCCCATGAAACATCATTTTGCCTGGTTTTTGGGGTTTCATTTTCTTTTTTATCATGTGAATTTGTGTGGCTATTCTTCCTAATTTTTAAGAAATTACAAATTCTCTAATTTCAGTCTTCCACTGAAGAAGAGCAGAATGTTCATCATTCTATATCTTTTCATTTGTGAGAAAGTAATCTTGACAGATTTTATGTTGTTTGCTTTTGTAAAGTGGATCTTTTTTATTTGGTTCAGAAGACTGAAACCTAAGCTTGAATCTTTTGAGTATAGTCAACTTTAGCACTCTGAATTAGAGCATCATAGAATCATAATATAGTTTGCGTTGTTATGGAGCATAAGCCCTACGAGGAACGATTGAGGGAGTTGGAACTGTTTAGCCTGGAGAAAAGGAGGCTCAGAGGTGACCTTATCGCTCTCTACAACTTCCTAAAAGTTGTAGTCAGGTGGGGGTTGGTCTCTTTCACCAGGCAGCAACTGACAGAACGAGAGGACACAGTCTCAAGCTGCATCAAGGGAGGTATAGGTTAGATATTAGGAAGAAGTTTTTTACAGAAAGAGTAATAAAGTCTTGGAATGGACTGCCCAGGGAAGTGGTGGAGCCACCATCCCTGGATGTGTTTAAAAAAAGGCTGGACGTGGCACTTGGTGACATAGTCTAGTCTAGTCTAGTTGAGGTTCTAGGGTAAGGGTTGGACTGGATGATCTTGGAGGTCTCTTCCAACCTAGTGATTCTGTGATTCTGTAAGGGGCATCTAAAAATCATTTAGTCCAACCCCCTGCAATGAGGATTTTCAACTAGGCCAGCTAGCTCAGAGCCTCTTCCAACCAGGCCTTGCGTATATCCAGGGATGAGGCACACACCACCTCTCTAGTGGTGTTTCACCTGTGTCAGTGTTTCTCCACCATCATCATAAAATTTTTTTTCCTTATACTTCATCTGAATCTATCCTCTTTCAGTTTAAACCCATTACCCTTTGTTTTATCATTACAGAGCTCATAAATAGGCTGCCCCCATCTTTCTTTTAAGCACCCTTTAAGTATTGGAAGGCTGCAATAAGCCTCCCCAAAGCCTTTTTCCTCCCAGGCCGAACAGCCCATCTCTCTCAGCCTTTCCCCACAGAGAAGTGTCCCATCTGCCTGATCATTTTTGTGACCCTTCTCTGGACACACTCGAACAGGTACGTGTCATGATGACCCCAAAGCTGGATGCACCACTCCAGATGGGGTCTTATCAATGTGGAGTAGAGGGGCAGAATCAGCTCCCTTGGCCTGCGGATCACCTGGTGAATCTTATGTTGTGTTTGGCTTAGAACATTTCTAAGGGGAAAAATCCCAGATGTTAAAAAACAACAGAAATGAAAATTGGGAAATCTTAAGGAATGAAGAATTCTGAAGGCTTTTTCATGACTTGTGTTATCTGATTATTGCAGACTACTGGATATTAAAATTTTGTAGAACCTTGTTTATTGTGATCAACACACAGAAAGATAAACACTTTATTTATGGTCTATGTATATAGAACAATGTGTTGGTAGGAGATAAAATATTTTCCCTGTTTAACTGATCTTTCTAGATCATAGATCACTATTGATCTGTACAGATCACCTCTAATACATGACATCCTTTCTAAATCTTAATGTAATACTTAATTGGAAAAAAAAAATATTCTTACCTTACTTTCCATGGTACTGTTAAAAATTTCTTGTTATTTTTGTCCTAGTTTTGTAAAACATTTTTTTAATGTTTTCATTTCTTTTTATTCTTTTTTAAATTTAGTACCAGTCTTCAGCATGAGCTGGCAGTGTGCCCAGGTGGCTAAGAGGGCCAATGGCATCCTGGCCATTGTCAGGGATAGTGTGGCCAGCAGGAACAGGGCAGTCATTCTTCCTCTGTACTCAGCACTGGTGAGGCTGCACCTGAGTGCTGTGTTCAGTTCTGGGCCCCTCAGTTTGGGAAGGATGTTGAGATGCTCGAACATGTCCAGAGAAGGGACACAAGGATTGTTCAGAGGTCTGTAACACAAGCTTTATAAAGGTCAGCTCAAGGAGCTGGGGTTGTTTAGCCTGGTGAAGAGGAGGCTCAGAGGAGACCTTATCGCTCTCTACAACTGCCTGAAAGGAGGTTGTAGCCATGTGGGAATCAGCCTCTTCTCCCGGGCAACCAGTGACAGGACGAGAGGACACAGTCTCAAGCTGCACCAGGGGAAGTTTAGGCTGGATGTTATGAAAAAATTCTTCACAGAAAGAATCATTGGCCGTTGGAATGGGCTGTCCAAGGAGGTGGCAGAGTCGCTATCCCTGGACGTGTTTAAAAAGGCTGGATGTGGCACTTTAGTGCCATTGTTTAATTGATGAGGTGTTGTTAGGTAACAGGTTGGACTTGATCTCAAAGGTCTTTTCCAACGTAGTTAATTCTCTGGTTCTTATGTATCTCATGTATTTAACCTTGTTCTTCACTGGCGTTTCTCTCCTATTTCTTCTCCCTTTCTCTAATGCCCATTCCCTGCACTTTCATTTTTCCTCTCCTCCCTTGTCTTGTATCTCATCTCTCTAGAATGTAAGAGAGAAGAAACTACATCTTAGTGAGATGTAATTTTTTTCTGTATAATGTTAGCATTACTTTGATGGGTTAAATTAAACACCCATTCTCTGTTATCCGACTGGCTAAAATCTGAAGTCTCATTTCCTTGCAGATAGTCTGTAAGAGAGATGTATTTTTAAGCAGAAGATTCGCGTTGGACATATCTGTCATATCTTAATTTGATTTAGTTATGTATCTTTACTGTAAGTCAACATTTCTTGTATCTCCTTCTTCCGTACTTCCCTCTGTGCTGCTGATCAAGTAACATTTCATCTTTTCTCCCCTCTTTGCTGCATTAAAATGGAGCAGTAAACCTGACAGGTGAGAAGCAAAAAGTAATCATTCTTACTTTAATGCAGAAAAGGAGAAAAAAAGAGAGTAATCTATCAATATGAACTTTAGGATTTGTATGTTATTTACAGCACTGAAAAGTAGTGTAATACAAAGTTTCATTTTGTTTGGGTTTTTTTGTGTCTCCATGGGGTACATTTTCAAGAGATACACAGCTATACAATGTTCATATAGTTTTATTTGCATTATCAGAGGTTTTTTGCTATAACCAAAGTTCTTGAAGGAATGCATGGTTGTGATTGAAATGTTAGCTGCTCTGAATCTCTGTAATGCTTTGTACACATAGACACAATGCTGACTTAGAGTTCTACAACTGAGAATGATAAGGTGATTTCATTTTTCTTCTCTGGATTTTTTTCCCCCACCTATCTCAAAATCATTGTGTAATTTGAAATAAATATGATGACTTCTATAGGCTAAAAAGATTAAAAAAAAGTCCCGAATGCTCCTGAGAATAGTAATAAGTAACAAACCATTCTATTACCCTATAATTATTCAAAATAGTCAGATACATGATTATAAGAGATTTTAGCACTTTTAGTAGATTAATATAAAGCTGCGTTGCCCAGTACTGACTTACAAGTGGAAAAAGAAGTAAATGAAATTTGTCTTAGGACAGTTCAAGAGATTTAAGGAAAACTTAAGACCCCTAGACTTAAGAAGAAGAAAGTATAGATTAAAAGATGTCCTGAAAGTTACATTACACATCTTTAATTAAGAAGAAAGAGTGCTAGGGCATCATGCTACTGTGGCAGGAATTTGAGTTTGTGTTCTGATTCAGGAGTCCACAGAGAACAAGTGAAGAAGGATTCCATTTTCTCTATAAAAATACAAAGTGGTCGATGCTCTCCTTGTAACACAGTTTTCCATGTTTTACATCAGGAAATGCTATACATAAATAAGAGGAGTCCATTTTACCAGAAAAGTCAGAGTCAGAATGCAATGTGGACTCCATTTCCCTCTAAGAGAAAGGGAAACAAAAGTCCCTTCCTTCCTTCCTTCCTTCCTTCCTTCCTTCCTTCCTTCCTTCCTTCCTTCCTCTCCATTCCTATATTTTACTTTATTTTTCTCTCTCTCTTTTCCTCTATTTTCACCGTAATAGATGCCAGATATGTAGTAATTAAGGCCTTTGCAATAAAAGCTTCAGTGAAATGGTCCTTTTAAGTGAAAAGGGATTTCATCAGTAACTGCCTTAGTCTATAAATGCATAATCTATATTATTTTTCATAAATAAAACACATCCATCAATCTATAAATATGCAAGTACACATTCATAAACTTCCTATAAAAATAGAGGAAAGCTATCTAGACTGGAGAAACATGCATGAGTGTGATCGGGTTTGTTAATGAAGAAATGCAATGCAGATATATGAAGAAGAGAAATTATCATGCTACAAATAGCACTTGAGAGGAACTGAAATAATAGTTTGAAAATATTATGCAAGTAAGACAAGAAATATTTCTTATTTCATTGTTTCAGCAGAGTACTGCTTATCTATAATATATACTCAAACAATTAAGAAAAGTCCAGTCATTTTAAACTCTGCCTTAAATCAGAATATACGTGTCTTAACAGAAAGTGGGTATTGTTTTCAGCAATGATGGTTCAGTATTCTGCCAGTTGTTTTCAGAATAACACTTGCGGCGGGCGGGGCGGGGGGGGAATACCTAAACAAAACAGTTTAATATTTTACATCATTTACTCATGAGTGGACATATTTCAAGATATTTTCCATGTCAGTCGATAGATAGTGCTTCCATTGCTTTTCACAAAACAACCAGAAGAAATCCACCGTAGTGAAAAATACCTAATTCACCTATAAACTGTTAGAAATGTCAGCTAAATCTCACTCAGAGGCCAAATCAGTGAACACTGAATAAAAGACCTCCAATTGTTCCAAGCATATGACACTTAAAAAGTTTAGCAAAACGGTCATCAAGAAATCACCGCCAACCTGAGCTGAAGGATACCAACAGACAGTTGCAGTCAGAAGGCATTATGTATATCTGATATATCAACCAGCATTCAGTTTAACTTGATACCACAATAGGTGAAGATACTGCTAGTGTATCTTACCATCAATCGATGTACCTCATACTTCGCTAAGAGGCACCGAATAAAAGATATATCTATCAGTAGAGAATGTACAGGATGCATTAGGATAAACATTTTGTGGAATGACCTTAGTCTTCAAAAACTGTGAGTGTATCCTATAGCAGTGTTCCAATCTGTAACCAAGGTTGTTTAGTTCCCATAAGTGGAATTAAGAGATAAACCAGCTCAGATGTTGGATTTTAAAATGATAAGTTAATTTTATTTAACTAAAGCATAGAGAAAGAGAAGGAAAAGATAGAGAAACCTGGAAACCCTCCCTCCTTCGCAGGGTCTTATCTGTGAATCTGTGCAGATAAGACACATGAAGATTGTATCATTCAATTCTTGCAGGGATCAAAGGAAACGGGAAATTCTTCCTAGAATGTAAAAAGAATAGATGTCTTCTGGGATTCGTGTCTTCTGTACTGTTCTCTCTCTCATTAAAAATACCAAAGAATGCAAGTTACATTTTTATAAAAGTGTATAAAATATGACATATTTAAGGGTAATAACTTGGGGTGTTAATTTTTAATTACATGCTCAAGAGCTGACTCCTTTTTAATAAAAGTATAGCGAGATAGCTTTTAAAAGAAAGAATAGTTTAATTTTTTGCAATTTTAATGTTACAATAATAAAGTATTCAGCTGGCCAGAAGGATGTACTGGAGGATCAATCTAGGACTTTCTGTCCTAGTCTAGGACATTTTCTGTCTGACATTACTATATTTAGATTAATTTTGCCATCACAAACTGTATGTGCCCTAGCCAACTTACGCAAATATTTTACCTTTGCACTGGATCAGATATTCATTCAGAAATAAACATCTTGCCTTTAGAATATAATGCTTAAACAGTCAGGCGCCTTTGTCAGGCTAACGTATCTATCTTCTGTTTATGTGCATTCACCTTCTCCATGTAGGAAGAGAGCTGAATCTGATTCTAGGAAGAGCAGCATACCTAATAGCAAGGAGGTCCCCTCTCACCATCCCACAGATCCAGTGGAGCTGCGACGCCTTAACTTTCAAACTCCGGGTAAGAGACAATAATAACTCACTGAGAGTTCTGTGATCACAAGCTGATGACTGGTGCTGTTACAGAAAAGAAAGACTGATTGTTTATGAAAATGCATTTTGATCACTTGTGAGGTTTTGTGCAATATATTTCTTTGTTAGCTTTGGAAATAATACTATAGTTTCTTTATTTAAGGAAGAATCCTCTGTGAAACAAACTTGAAGCTCTGTGAAAAAAGAGCCCAAAGATACATTTGATGTATGGATATGTTTTATGTGCTAAAATTCCAAATTAAATCTAACAATGCTAAAAAATATTATTGGGAAATTTCTATCTCTCTATTTTTGAACTATATTCTAAAAGACTCTTCTTTGTAAATAAGCTTCTCTCTTATCTTCTGCATGATCGAGTAATCTACTAACATCGTTGTCAGTTTCACTGAGTTGCAAATGTCCATCACAGAAAGGAAATACTAACTAGATAAATGGTCTTGTCTTTGAAGAAGGCCATATGTTGCGGTAAAGGAGGATATTAAAAGTCAGTAGTTCTGAGGTTAGAGGCAAGATACTCCATGATTTTTCTTTTTATTAAGCACAGTTTTCTTAAGGCTTTTTATCTGATAGCCAAAAAATGCTGAGAGAGAAATACTTAAAATGGTATTGAATTTTTACCACATTTTTAGGAGTCAGCTTTTACTTAAATTGTCTTTATTTTGACCATGTTATATGCCAGTAGACTTGTTCTCTATTGCAATATGCTGGTACACAATCCCAGTCTGATCCTAATTATGTGCTGTATCTTCATAAGCCTTATATATTTGTCAAACTTCTTACATAAATTATAAAAAATAGTGAATTTAAGCTCCTAAAAGCAGGAAAATTAAGTGCTTGAGTTGCTGAGAGATTAGCCTCAGAAGCTGACATACTGAATAGTGGTAAAGAGTTAAGTAAACTTGCAAATCTCATTTCTGATCTTCTAAACAGGGACTGGATTAAGATAATGTTGTCCAGCAGGAGTGGATCTGCAAAGTAATTAATGTGGCTAAAGACCCACAGTGCATGTACATGGCAAAAGTAGAAAGAGAAGTTCTGGAGGCTTGAGTTTTACCTCAGCCTTGCATTGTTAAATCTGTTCCATTATGCTGAATGCTCCTAGCGGCTGGGGCAAATTAGGTAGGATTCAGGGGCACATCTTCTAGTTTAGTTACATATCAGTGGAGGAGTCTTGTTGACTTCCTCTGGGATCTCTACAATGTGAACTTAAGTGTAGTAAATGGCTAAGATTGGAAGTTTTTATTCACAATTGTCCTTCTGAGACAGCAATCTGAATGTAGGCTTGTTCCTGAGTAAAGTTTTTGTCTGTTATTTGTCACTTTCATAAAAGTATTGAAGGTTTTTACAGAAATAGAAGTATACATATAAGGCATTGAAACATGAGAATAAAAAATACAGAACTGTAGAGCATTGAAAGCATACTTGTTGAAGGGCTGTAGTTTATCTGGGAAGTTTGTGGTTTTCTATGAGGCTAGTTGAGCAGAATATGCTAAATTCATTTCTGCTATAAATTCTTCTTTGCTGTAAACCTTTCGACAGAATGGAGAACTACAATTGTCCTTAAAAATAAAGTACGGACATAAAATTATGATCTTTTTACCTACTATTATAACACCTAAGACACCTAGGCCATTAAATTACAGATCAAGCTGTTATATTACTCGTCACACAATGAAATACTGCGGAGTAATTTCTTATCCTAGTAGATTTGTCTTGCTCTATAACACTTGATAATTGACATGTTCTTAATATGTAAACTTAGTCACAGTGAAGTGGAGATACAGTTCTTGTGCTAGTAAAAGCAGACTCTTACCAAAACTACAGAACCTACTTCATTAACTTCAGTGAGGGCTACCATTTCATTAAAATGTGGCTAAATTTAACTTAGATATTTACGCCCTTCTGGAATGTTCAACAGGCAACACACCATCATATAACATGCAATAGAAAACTTTTCAAAAAAGTCATAAGAAAATACAGGAAGACTGTACATTTACGTATCAGTTTTGTTATTTTTATTGTTCTTTCACTTTCAAATGTGTGTGGGTTTTTTCCTACTGGATAGCAGAACGAGATAGTGGAGTACTGCAAAGGAGGCAACTGAGAGAAGAGACTGAGGCTGATGTAGTTATGTCTTGGGTTTCTTTTACTGAGATGTCTGCAGTCACCCTCATATAATGGCTGTGTAAGATGTTACCATTTCTCAACATTTTATCTGTAGATAAAATAGATGACAGAGTGGTGAATGTCCATTAATAACCAGTACATGCCAAGTTAGTACAAATGTATTGGAATAGATAATTTGACGTACACTTTACTATAATGATTTATTTCTTTCGATTATAAAAACTCTCACCGTGTGCTTGGGGCTTTCCAGACAGACCAGTGCTTCCAATGGGAGGGGGGAAAAATGTTTATAATGAATCCATAGTGTACAGCAGTATTGAAGAAGATTGGGATATCTTGACTGCTAGTTTTCACTAGGAGAATGAGACACTTCTATGAAATTCTGGATTGCTATAAATGTTAGTACTTTGAAAGATTTCTAAACAGCCTTTTTCCAAAAACACTCTCGATCATATATGTTGTGTAAGGAAAGGTCTGATCAGATATAGCTATCAAAATAATTTTTTTTAGATTAATCCCTTGAGCTAAATTTGAGTTTCTAACCACAAGTATAAATTATTCCCAATACAGCTGATTAAGTATAAATTTTTGTATGAAAATATGGGAATACAGTATTATATATGAAGATATTTAGAGAATGATTTAGGTACAATTATGTTGTGCTTCTTGTAAAATTGTCAATTCAGCATAACAATATAAAATTCCACAGAATAAACTACAAGCACAGAAAATACCTTGCTTTCCTTTCACTTTTAGTTGTCCTGTCAATACAGATCTACTTTCTTCACTGATGTAGTATTTACCAAAAGGGTTTCCTATCTTACCTTGTCCAGGAATGATCAAATTCATCTCTGGCTTCCCTCCTCACTGGTTAGAGTAGCTACATAGATATATTTAATATTTTGCCTTGACATTTGGAATAGTCCACAGTCCTGTATCACACAGCGTCACAGTATCAACAAGGTTGGAAGAGACCATGAAGATCATCAAGTCCAACCTATAATCTAACAGCAACCCATCAGCTAAACCATGGCACCAATTGCCTCATCCAGCCTACTCTTGAACACCTCCAGGGCTCCACCACCTCCCTGGGAAGCCCATTCCAATGGTAGACCACCCTTTCAGTGAAGAATTTCTTCCTAATATCAAGTCTAAACCTCCCCTGATGGAGCTTGAGACTGTGTCCTCTTGTTCTGTCACCAGTTGCCTGAGAGAAGAGACCGACCCCCACCTGAATACAACCTCCTCTCAGGTAGTTATAGAGAGTGATAAGGTCACCCCCGAGCCTCCTCTTCTCCAGGCTGAACAACCCCAGCTCCCTCTACCACTCCTCACAGGGCTTGTGCTCCAGCCCCTTCACCATCCTCGTTGCCCTTCTCTGGACACACTCCAGTAACTCAACATCTCTCCTGTACTGAGGGGCCCAGAACTGGACACAGCACTCAAGGTGAGGCCTAACCAGTGTCACGTACAGGTATAAGGATAACTTCCCTAGTCCTGCTGGCCACACCATTCCTGATGCAGGCCAGGATGCCGTTGGCCTTCTTGGCTGCCTGGGCACACTGCTGGCTCACGTCAAGTCTCCCATCCACCAGCGCTCCCAAGTCTCTCTCTGTCTGCCCACTCTCCAGCCACTCCGAACAAGGAGTATGTAAGAACAAGGTCCCATGTGCATATGTGTTATCCAAAAATGTACATTAGTTAAGACCATATGCCAGTAGTTGGCCAGCTGTGCCAACTTCTCTTTGAGTAAACATAAATACTCTTGTTAGGAGTTAATTTTTAAATCTGTTATTCTTCCCTAAGTAGCTGATAAAAAGTCTATCACATTCTTAACATCCTACAAGATTTCTATTAAATTTTAAAATTCTCTGTACCACATGCTAGAATAAAGGTAGGGAAGGGGTAATAATTAAGCCCTCACAACAGGTTTCATCAGATAAGGAAGCCTAGTTTTGCAGAGAGGAAAATGAACTGAAATTAGGCGGTTTGAGTAGGTTCTGAGAGACCCAAGGCTCTAGCAATGACTTCTATCTGCCAATCATCCAGAGAAAATTGAGTCATGCCTCAAAAGTGATTGGGTTTTTTAAACTCACTTAACGATAAAATGTGTCGCACTTAAAAGTAATTTGTGTAATTGGGTGCCAATTAAATGATTATCTCATTATATCTTAAGAACTAAATAAGATGCTTTGAAATACAAGAAAAATAAATAGAATTATTACAGCTCTAAATTAAAGAAAGCTTTTTTTTTTGTTAGATGAGTGCTTACTAAACAATTGTTCCCAGAGTTGCTAAGGAAGTTCGAGGAACTTATTTCCAAGGTAAAGCACCAAAAGTGTCAAACATGTCCAGAAGAAAAAGGTACAAATAAAAAAAGGCAGAAAAAGTGATGCATGGGTTTATTCACCCTCGTTGCAAGATACCAGGAAATTTCTTCCTATAGTTATGGACACAATATGCTTATGAGAATCGTGACTGCTGAAATAAAATACTATGGTTTGTCTCTGGACCAGTCTTCCAGACCAGAAATGCTTTCTCGTGACAACCAATTGTACATATAGCTCTTTATATGAACTTGTCTCACCTGGAGGTTTTAGGCACCTAAAAGAGGTGTAGGCCTCAGGTGGAAATAGCACTTCTGGTATCTCATTGCATTGCTTTCAAACCAAAATCTGCTTAGCTAGGAGATGAAGTTGAAAATTCTTCTCACAAGAGTAATCCTTTTGGTTTTTTCCCCTGGATTTTAGCCCATAATTTTGCCACATGTTATTGCATTTAACCTTTTTAGCTCAGGATCTGAATACTAGATTTCCCCTTTTCTCACTGTAGGTGACTTTTATACCTTACTCAGAGCTGGTGCTTCTGCTATAAGGATATGGAGATTCTAAGGCTGCTTGTTGGAGTTCAGTCTTTGATACAGAAGAGCAGAAACTGTTTTCATTTCAGAATAATTGGTCTAGTTTTGAAGAATATAAAATCATCTGTAATAAACATGGCATATTATATGTGCATTGGAAACTAGTTTAGAATAGCTGTTGTGGAGTGATGTATTTCTCTAGAGTTTGTCTTGTAAATTTAGCTTTATTAAGTTCAAGTTCTGGCCTCACCATAAGTGCTAAAGGCATTCTAGCTAAATTTTCATGGATGCCAAATTCCTACGGAATGAGGATTGTCTTTCATTTGTTTTCCATGTTTGAATTTTAAGTAGGCATTTCTTTCTATCTTTTTGATAAGGATAACTATCAGTAACAATAATGACTGTTACTGATTCCTTTGTTTTTCTGAAAGGGGTAGTTTCTTATTCAGAATAGATTGGTATACAGAAGGGCACTCTCTGTTATTGAGTAAAAATGAGGATATAATAAATCAGTTTTTAAAATTACAGACTATTAACTCAATGTAGACCTGAAATACCACTCATTCCTTAAGAGATTTCTATGACAATTATGTGTCACAATTTCAGTTCATCTAGATTGTAGTCTGTGTACTAGCAGATATGCTCTTTGTTTTAATTCTACCTTTATTCTTGTTTGAGTATGTCAACCTACAGTTGGTAAATAAATGTGTGTTTCTTAAATATTTCTAAAAGCCCTTAGCATAAAACCCCGACAACGAACAAAATCCTAATTTAATGCACTAATGACAAGCCCAAAACACCCACTTTCAGTGGGATAAAGGAATGTAATTAACAGGTTTAATGTCTGTTAATATGCAGATGAATTCTGACCTTGCTCCCTTAGTTTTTTCTTGAAATTCTGGCACAAATGGTATTCTATGTTCCTTAGTCATGTACTTACCACAGACCTACCAGAAGCGAATTGTACATTGTACTCAAACTGTACATTCTTATTTAGTACACGTCAAGAGGTTACTACTAGGCTGCATAAGGCAATCACGTTTGGCAGTCTTCTACTAAATCTGGAAATAAAAGCTTCTAATGGCTACAATTTCAGCTGTGTTTTGCATGTGGTGGTTTTGGGTGTTTTCTTTCTGTTTGAGTTTTCAAGTGTTTTCATCTCTTTTTTTAAAAGAGATACTCTATTTAAAAGAAAATGTGAAAGCATGTTGTCAGCATGGTATTTCTTTTGACTGTTGAGCATGTCACAGGATCTGTTGTAATTTAACTGTTGTAATTTTGTCTTTTTAAGTTTTTGTGTTGTCATATGTTGATTGATGTGGAAGTGTATCATCAAATAAGTGTATAAGCCATAAAAATAAGTGAGTTTGGCTGTATTTGAGTGAGATCTTTTGAGTCAAGTTCTACGCCTGCTGTTCCCAGTAAGCTCAATGTGAGCCTCATGCTTTTGCATGAGATATGATGAGATCTTAAAATGCTCATTTATAGCATATTCTGTTATTATTCACAGTCTGATAACATAATAAAAGTCCTTCAACAGCTACTTCTGTCAACTCAGTAGAGCACACTTTACATATTTAAAATACAAAAATATACCAAATGCAATTGCTTGACTTCATAATTTAGCTGCAAAATATTATTTGAGGAAAGTTATTTACTGTTCAATTGTAAGTGCCTAAAATGAGTTGTAGAGAAAGGGTGTATGTGCAGTTAAAATTTGTCGGTTTCTGGAGATGTGAGTTCCTCTTTTTGCCTTAGAAAGAAAGTTTTATTTCAAATTCCATTTTTGCACGAAGTGTTTACTATGAAATCTCCCCTTGGAAGTGTCAAATGGCATATAGAGAAGCATATAAACAAAAATAGTTTAGAAGAAGAATGGATGTTCAGCATCCCTAAAAAGGTATTCCTTTACAGTAAGCTAATTATTGTGGTTCATGTTCATGATGCTGGTGATTTAGTCAGGTGCATTGCGTGATGAGCAAGTCTCATACTCATTGGGTTTATGTCCTTTATGTTTTCAGTAGGGTAACTGCACCTTTAAGCATCTTAATTGAGTTTCCAGACGCTGTTTTGTGCATGTCTGAAGTGGCTGTATGTACAAGATTGATTGATTATGATGGTCTACTGCTGTTACTAATTTCTTTCCCATTTCCAATTGGCTTTTACTTTTTACAGCTTTGAGCAGTAATTCAGTCCCCTACGCCTCCCTGATTGGCTCTGTGTCCTCCCTCTCTAGCCAAACTACCACTCAGTCCTTATATGATAATAACTCTCTCCCACGATTCGCTCGAAAAGGTCTAAACATCTTTGTCTCTATTATTTTCTCTGTTCAAGCACTGTTTCAGATGTACATCAGTCCACCTCCATTTCTGGGTCGATCTAGAGTTCTCTTGTGCTTTTTCACTCACATATTTTCCATAGGGGTGCTTGATCTGGATCAATCAGTGTAATTATCAGATGATTGTCACCCACACTCATCTGGAGAGTAGACAAATGAAATTTCTAAGAAAGTAAGAGACAAGCAGAACTGTGTCAAATAAATGAGTACCAATTTTTTAATTGAAATATATAAGGAATATCCCCATTGTGTCTGAATATTCTGCTTTATTACTTGACTTACAACTTGCCTTAATATCTACTTTAAATATGTCTTACCACCACAGATGCACTATGAAGATAATATAAAATATATGTGTGTAGGGTAAGAAGAATTAGGGCCAGTGCTGCTGGACATTATTTTGAATTCTAGTGTGATGCCTGAAATGTCAAAGAATCAGAAAGAAAACAGGAATTAAAAAGAAAATTAAGGAAAAGTATGCTATAGTGTGACTGTGTTGTAACCACATGGTCATTCTCAGCTACGTTTAAAGGAAATGCAAGTCAACAGTCTTAGGCATGCTCTTGAAATTCATGGTGACAAAGCAAACTGCATTATGCAACATGGCTTCCAGCTTGAGCCCCCTTGAGTCATCAGTGTTTTCCCTTTGTAATTTCAAGAGATCCTGGGGTTCACTAGACAAACTTTTTCTTGCCAGCTCTGATTTCCTCCCTAAGCCATTGAAAACTCACTTTCATTTTAGGTGTGATAGTATAAATCATGAAGAGAAGAATGTAAGCATTTTGGAGAAAGGCCATGAAGACTAATAGCTCAAAATAAATATGTTCATATATTTTTGCCTGTCAAATCTTAAGCTGGCAGATTGTTCTAGTTGACCCCACATCTTTTCTGTCTTTCTTTTGCCTTGCTGTCCCTGTACTCACACACCCATCTCTGTCTCCAGTTCCCAGCTCTTCTTTTTCACTCAGTATCTTCATCAGTGGACAAAGATGTTTACACCTGAAGTAGATTGTAGGTACTAGTAGGGGTTGACAAATGGGGTTTCAGATTAAGCATATTTTAAGATACTAGTGCAGTCAGTATGTGTGTCCAGCCAAACTATACAACCCCTGCCTCTACAATCTGCTACTAGTGAAAACATTTTTGAAATTCTAATTGTCTGATGTCCAATGTTGTCTTCAGTGACTGTTGTCTGAAAGCACTGTTGCATGTTACTCTAGTCATTCGTAGTTGCATGTCAGTCACCTCAAAATTTCATAAAGTATGGAAGTATTTCTAGTTTAGTCAGACTACATAGTCAGTCTTCTAGATCTTGATACATTAATATTAATCTTCAAGCTCTCCATTTCATTTTTTTACCTTATACGTTAGTTTTATGTTGTTTTGAGGTTTCTTTGTTTTTTATCATTTTCTTTGCAGGTTCAGGTGTATCCGGTTACCCTGGTAACCTTCATTATTCAAGTTCATTTTTCTTGATTATGCATAAGTCACTTTGTTTTCTGTCAAAATACTATTCTTTCCCTTTAGGGCTCTTTAATTGTCTGTTTCTCAGCTCACATTTCCTCATCTAATTCAATGAAGTTTCCATGTCATGTAGTGCAGGAGAAGGAGTTTGAAATGACATTAAGAGTCATTACTCAAAGCAGAGGTCGACATCAGGTCTAACTGGCTCAGTTTTCCATGCCTAGCTAAACTCATTGACTCATATCACAGTAACTCTTTCCTCTACACTAGGGATGTTAGCTTTGGGAATATGCTTGGTGACTTCTTTTAAATTGGCTTCGGAGCTCATCTGTCCAGAGCTTTTGTCCATCTGTCCTGCTTTGAGTAACCAAACTATTTGCCTGCTTCTCTCACATATGACATCTTTACTACTTACACATTTCTAGACATTCTAACTACTGCATTTTCTAAATTTTAGAGCAATGCCATTAGTGTAGTGTACTTTAAATTCTATTCTTCTTTCTTATTCAATAGGTATGGCCAGTCATCCCCCAATACCCATCTTGGAACTTGCAGATCATATTGAAAGATTGAAAGCAAATGACAATTTGAAGTTCTCACAGGAGTATGAGGTAATTTTCCCCACTTTCTTATTATTCAAATTGTTTAAAATGTCATGCTTGCTTTTTCCCAAGAGTTTCTCTGATATGGTGCCAGGTTCGTATGATACTAAAACTATGATAAAAAACTCCATTGCTCATAAAATTCTGTTCTCTTTTTATAAGGATACATGTTAGGAAGATTCCATGTGCACATACTTGAAGTCGTGTGTGAATTATACAGCACTCATTTTAGTACAAACAAACATTCATCTTCTCTGCAGTTTAGAAATCTTTCAATTTTAACAATTTCCTGTGTAATATTTACAGAACATATACAGTACAAGGTCCAAAGAAGGTTCTTTCCACTGTTAATTTTGCATGGAATAAACATATTTGAAAGTCCTTTGTGTCTTTTCTAATGCGACAGTTTCAAGACATAATATTTTCCTCCTGTGAACAATACCACTTTCTTAAATTATGAATGATGGTCTATAAGAGCATAAAAGATTTTGACTGGAAGAGAGTAATCATTTACAAACCATTATGTTAGTAATCCATAAAGTATATAAGTACTGGTACAGTGAAGAGGAGCAGCCTCTCAGGTCAGTAATTTGTGGCTAAAAGGGACATAGAGGGCCATCCATTAAACATTGTAAATTATAGCTGTTTCTTGAATGCCAAAATATTGTCTATTCAAAAATACATGGTTAAAATATGCACTGAACCATCAGTAAAAGAGTGCTTCTTTAGATCAGCTGTATATGATCATGTCAGTGATCCAAGGATTAACAGCTCCCAGAGGGATCACTGACACAACAGTTTTTATAGTCTATTCTGTCACTAATCCTTGTTTAAAACCCTCCGACACTTTGTTAAGAGGGTAGAGTAAAAGCCTGTGTTACTCTTATTTTATTAGGGATTGCATATTCATTGCATTTGAACGTTCATGTGGACTGTGACTGACAGTGCAGTAAAAAAACACTGAAGATGATTTACGCCTGTTGATTGCATAGTAATATGTGACTACGTGGTACAGAAACCAGATGCATTTCCATTGCATTTTAAAAGTCTTGATAGAAAATGTTAGAAGTTAACATTAACTACTATGATAAAGAATTGCATATTATTTAATTGAACACACTGTCCAGAAAGGCCTTAAGACTACCGTATAAAATAATCTTAGTAGATGTCAACAGGAAAATGTAGTTACAAAAATTCATGGAAATAAATTTGTTTGAAGACCATCTTGGAGTTGTTTACTGTTCCAATCACAAAAAAATGTGGGAGAATCACCTCACTTTCTTGTGTATAAATTATCTATTCTTAAGTAGGAAGGTTGTAGCATATAAAGAATCAGACAGGGAAATTTATGCAGCATAATGTTTCACATTTGGTGAAAATTTGAAAATTATTTCCTGTTTCACTGTGGACAAATTATTTCTTTTTCTGTGTAGGAATTTTTATTTACAAGTCATGTTACGTAGTAAAATTTCTCTGAAAATAAACATTTCAGCTTTACTACATCTTGATCGTGATGTGGAGATGACATGGTTCATCTTGTGCTGTAATATAACTTAAAAATTTTGATGGTTTGTATTTTCTCATTATTATTTAAATCATTAAAATCATCTTGAGAGTGTAATTTTAATAATTTTTAACTGTTATTGTGAAGAAATATTAAATTCTTAAGATCTGTCCCTGCAGAAGTTTTTCTGATCTGTGTAAACAGGACAGCTTTCACTTTCTTTTTTTTTTTTTTCCCAAACATACCATCTGGACCAGAATGATCAAAATTTCAAGATTAAAATATGGGCAACTGTGGGTCAACATCAAGATTCATTCATATTGTTTTGCCCAAGAAGGTTCAACATTTAGCTCTGAAATCCCAGCTTTGGAGATACCACTTCATTTTCATCTAATCCAAGATTCATCCATTTTGAAACAGAACTAGTGAAAAGCACTTCTGTTTGATTTCATGGTCTAGGCTAGGCAATGAACTAAGGCTAAGTCATCTCCCTGTCTTGGCTGTGCATTCCTGTTGTCTCTCTTGTGCCAGTCCTGGCACTAGCACATGTGCAGCTGTTCAAGGATTGTCTCAGGAAATAGATTCAGATGAAAACTAATTGTTTTCTTTTTCTTTGCTGTTTTCAGTTGGATCAGTTCCCTGAACTAGCTCACCACATGTCTACTTGAGCTCTAATGCCAGCACAAGTGAGCTGGTGGGTACATTTGTGGTCAGGGATTGGGAGCTTCCATTTCAGCAGCAGTTCTCACTAACAAGAAAACAACTCTTTGATTGCAAGGCAGAAATAGGTACAGTTCAGTTATTATCACTTGAGATAACCTTTGAAGTGGTGACACAGGGGGAAAAAGAGACACTTTTAATCTTTCCAAGGTAAAGGTAAAACATGCAACAGGAAACCACTGACCTTTATTGATACCGGCAAAGGCCTCCAATTAATTTCAATTTAGAGAAGCAAACAGTTTTTATCAATTACCATTGGTGGATTTTTTTTTCTTTTTATACAATGCCCCTTCCTCCTTGGCATTCAATTATTTTCTTTTACTTTCTATGTAATTCCTTACATTGCATGGATAAAGTTCCTCAAAATTAGACAGATAGTATACAACAACTGTTATGACAACTATGCGATACCATAAAATAAAATACATATTAATAGTTTCCTGATGAACACTGAGTTCTCATCACTCTTTGAAGTTATGTCCATTTCAAAAAGACATTTATTTTTTAGCATACCCTAGTTTGGTTGTCACTTCAAGTGAATTACTTTTTCAACAATTCAGATACTTCTTGTCATATTCCAAGCATCCTTTTCAGCTCTTCAGAAGTATTGAATACTTGCCTCTCTTCCGTCCTGGCTCGTGTTCCATCCGCTTACTCTTGATCAGAATTTCTCATAAAAATTCAATACAATTTTTTTTTTCTCCTTTTGGAAGAATGTCACTTCCTTGCCTGTTTCCACTTTCTCTTCAGGCAGACAGAAATTCTCCTCTGCTGATTTATACCCTCTGGCATCATTTTCTGATGAAAACCTCTAACTTCCTTTTATTCCTGCAAATTGGAAGGATGAGACTAGACAGGAGGATTGCTTTCTTCAAGTCATCCCAAACTGAACCCACTGTTAACCGTTCATCTGACACAAAGCTTTGCAAACAGAATGTTCCTGGTGTGAGCTTCTTTGAGGTGTTGGACATTTTTTCCTTTTTTTTTTATGAAAATATGTTCTTGTCGTGCTATGTGAAATCCAGTTGAGAAAGAATCTGAAATTGCCATTAAAGAAATAATGAGTCCAAACTATATCCTTCTGCACTCTGTTTCTGGAAGGACCACTCAGAACAATGTGCCCAGTGTAGAACATCTAGCTATGTAATGTTTTCTAAAGTTTGATATTACCAATTGAATGAATTTCTACTTCTGCAAGTCTTCAGAAACTATTTCATAGTGTGTCTTTTCAGGATGTCTCCTACTCCAGCTGTTACAGTGTATGATCAGAACAGTGGAGATTTTTTCCATTGTATTTCTCTCACAACTTCATCCTGAATACAAGTTTTTATGAGGACAAGAGACCAAGCCTGAAAGATTGCAACTGTTGCAAGATTTAAATAAACCTACAATTCACCTGTTGGATAAAGTGTTTCTGTTACTTCAAAATAAATTTTTCATAACCATCATTAATTTTTGTTGGTTTACAGTCCTCAAGTCTAAACAAAATGTTTTTTCCCTGTGTTGACATGTCATTTATATCACACATATTTCTTATGTTCTCTAATTTAAAGACAAGATTGACCCCAGCCGATTATTATGAAGCATTTACTGACTTTGGCAATTTCAGTGGGATTTTTATGTCATATAAGGCTCCATATGGACTTGACAGATGCTAAGCAAAAAGCCGTATTCACAAGAAACTGACCTTTAAATTGTATCTCCTTCTTAACTCAGGGTTCAGAATTTAACAATAAAAGGTGGTCAGGGAGATAGACTGACTAATCAGTAATGTTCTGCCTATCCTTCCTATGCGATAGACTAGATCTATTTGTGAAGTCATTTCCTTCTATAAGACAGAACATAAAATCTGTTCCTCCAAAGTAGATTTCTGAGACTTGTGTAAAGTTATTTCACATTTCTTATCTGAGTTCTAAAGCTTTACACCCTTAAGAAAGTAGATTCAGATTCATACTATTTTTGTGTGAGAACTTTTTACTGCAGTGCAAAAATGACGCTACCAGCCTGTATGTGTTATTGTATGATTTACTGTGGGTCTATGTGTGTATGCACTGGTAGCAAATGGTACAATAAGTTGTATATAATTTAATATTTTCTCTCATCGAGTTTCTTTCTGTAAACTACAGGCAGTCTTTTGCTTTAACACTGAGTACTGGAAAATATGAAGATGCATTTTGACAGTGTTTTATTGTAGCTTTTCAGAATTGGTAAGGTTTGTGATGAGAATACATTTTACTGAATATGGTGTGTTTCCATTTTATCTCAAGCTACAACAACATGGATACTAGATGCCAGATACTTTGTAGTCAAAGCTCATATAAAAAAAACCTTTTATCAATATAGTGCACTTTAAAAGTTCCGGAAGAACAGATAATCCACTGGATGAATTTCTACCAAAGAAACAGCTGTATTTAACTGCTATATCATCGTAGGTATTAGTAACTCATGTACAAAGATCAGTTTTTTTCTCAGCAAAAATGTGTTTTATATTGTTTATCTTTACAATAGTTTCCTCTTTCTAAAATTATAAACATCATTTATTGGCATTCTGTAAATTTACTTCCGTAGGATGTGCTCTTTCTATTGAGAAACAATTTGTGTAGTCAGTGAACAATGAAAAGTTGTCTTCTTATTAATAGCACATATGCTGTTGCATTCACCATGGTTGTTTAGTTCTTAGTTCACCTAAGGTACTATCTGAGCCGGCAGGATAGTTAATGATAGAGAATTTTAAAGATAGAGCAGCAATGTGAAGTCATGTTAGTTAAGGTTTAGGGTAGTGTTCCATTTCCTTCCTTAGTGCTGTGAATGCTTCATTGGTATAATAGCATTTGTTTATGTTTATATTATTAAAATAACCAAATAAAAGGAAGCTGGTGTTACATATTAGGATGCCATGTTTTGGTTTGATACCTAACAGTATTTTTCCAAGGGATTCCATAGGACAATCTTATTAGTCAAATAACGACCTGAGAGATTTTATTAAGGTGGAATCCTCTTCTCAGGTAACTAGCGTAGCCTCAAGCTGTGTTAGGGGAGGTCCAAGTTGGACATAAGGAAGAACTTTTTCACAGAAAGAGTAGTTAAGCATTGAAACAGTCTGCTGAGGGAGGTGGTGGAGTCACCATTCCTGGAAGCGTTGAAGAAACAATGAGGTGTTGCACTGAGTGCTGTACCCTAAGAACAAAACATGGTTAACCAAAGGTTGAACTCAATGATATTGGAGGGCTATTCCAACTTTTATAATTCTATGATTCTATTCTGTAATAAATATTGGTTTTATTTCACCCAACTGAAAGTAGTAATATATGTAGGAAGAGAAAACTGTTTACTTCTTATAGCAAGGAAAGTTATTAAGGGGCAGGCTATATAAATCATTATAGGTAAAACTGATTTTTTAGGGGACTTTTTAGAAAGATTAATTTGCAAAAATTAATTTGCAAAAAAAAAAAAAAGCAGAAAAATGGAGGAATCAATGAAGAATTTCACTCTTTACTCCTTAGTTTAAAAAAAAGTATTGTCAGTGATTTAATAATATGTGGAAAAATTAAGGTAGAAAAATGTCTCAAATGAGACAATAACCAAGTTTAGTATTTAAGAAATACTGCGGTTTATACACTATATAAAACAAAAAAACAGGATGCTTTGATCACAAAAATTTTAAAACAAAGTGAGTTATTTCATTACTCAGGGATTTTTCTGTTCCTGATACTTACTTGCTACATGAAGTTGAGTATAATCCTGGGTTTTAAACACAGAATTGTTTCCATCAAAACTGGTTATAGTATTATGGTCAACAGTTTTAATTTCAGGTGGAGAATAAACAGAGTATCTTAAGACTGCAAGCAATGAAGTATAAACCAATAAGATTAATTTTTAAAAAATAGGTTTTCTAAAACTTTTTGTGAAGGAGAATCTTCTCCAAAAATACTTTCAAATATTGCTTATTTTCCTCCTTAAGTGTTTTTAGTTATATGGTTACATAGGTTGTTTGATTCCATTGGAATCAGGTTTTACATAATTTAATTTGGTCATAACAATAGTAGCTTGATACTATAGAGAAAATACCTTTATTCTTGAGAGGAGTTTGGAAAAAGCCTTAGTTGTATTTCCTGCTACTCTTGAACAGTGGGATCACTATCCTTTGAAAGTTTACAGGATATGTCTTACCAGCATTTCTAGCTGTTTTCAGGACCAAGATTCAAACTTATATTTGAATTCCAAAGAAGCTTTAGCCATGCAAAATATGTAAACATTTCCCCCATATTCTTGAAAATGGTAGCCTTTACAGTGTGATGGAAAAGTCTCTGCCTTGATTTAAAAACATTGGCAAGTTGCCATGATAATGTATTATGTTCATACACCTAACATTCATGTTTTGGTAATGCAATACGTAACTCTCATTCTATTTGCAAGTGTTCTGCATAATAAAATAGCACTCTATTGCAAATTCATCAGATTCTCATCATAATTGCAGACAGTGGTAAAAGAGGTCAAATTGTTCATCTTTATGCATGGCTGAGTACTTTCCCCAGTTGTACTGAGTCTATTTGCATTGACATCATCTAAAGCCTTTCTTTTCCATTCTTCTTTTTCTACCTGGTCTTAGCTTTCTCTTTGAACTAGTTGTCTTTGTTGATCTAATTTCAGCCACTAACATAACACATACAATGCTGGGAAATTCTTTACAGGACATGCTTCCTTCTTCTTCCAGGCTTGTGAAACCTATGAAGTACCTCATAATCTCCACTTTCCACAAAAACTTAAAACCTCTGGCTCCTAATTTGCTGGCGCAGAGACCCTTAGTAGAGCATTTTTCCAGAGCAGGCAGACATGCATCTGCTTACATCAGGAAGGGTAGCATTTTGTCGTATTAATTCCTTTCTCAGTACTGAAACAGGGTATACTCCTGGAAGACTCACAGCAGGGAACACTTCCTTCTTGTTTAAGTGGTATAGAGGAAAACTGCATAGTCAGCATCTACAGAGATTACTGGAGAGGGGTTGTTTCAAATTCTTCTGGAAACACATTTTGGTTACTTTGATTATTAGTCAATTATTTTATAGATGGTGCATTGTACTTGTAAATATTGCTCAAGTCTTTTCCCACTAACAGATCAGGCTTTTTTTTTTTTTTTTCCAGCAGGCAACCATTTAGAACACAATAGCTGAAAGATTCGTCAAAGCATGGGAGGGAAACAACAGTATTACAGATATCTTTATTTCTTTTGCACAAAGCACCCCCACTATGCAGTTATGCTATAAAGAAATCCAGTTCTTTGTTAATGACACTATATTGAAGGCAAGCTTTCAGAATGAAAATACTAGAAATCCCATTAAAGTGCCATCCATTAAATCATTAAAGCACTCATTAAAACTGCTAGTATGGACTTGTTATTCATGAGTTACTGGTCTTTCACACTTCTGAAATGCTTCTGCCAATACCACTCATCTCTCTGTTCCAGTGTGGCTTTTAAGTCTGAGGAAATACAGATTAACTTTCTTTTGACAAAATGTTGCTTCGTGGGAAGACAGTGAGGCCACAAAGTGGTTCAGATTGGTGAAAAAAAAAAAATAAATTAAAATTCAATCTATTTTCCTGATTTTGATAATTTATGTTAACTATGTCTGCATATAGACCTAAGTACTAATCACTTAATTACACCATCTGGCCATACATCATACAAAGTGTATGTTTGGGGTTTTTTCTTCATATTGAACAGTAGCTTTAGATTACTTAAACATTAAGGAGTGGAAAGTGGAAGAATAATACAGAACAGTTGAAACTAAGCTTTAAATATAAAGTATTCTTAATAATCTATAAATTCACATGAAAAATTGTTATAATGTAGGGCTGAACCTGTTTCTTGAATGGTTAAGAATCTTAGAGCATGATCTCAGACCATAATTAGACCATAATTGCAGTGGTCTAATTTTCTTTGTATATGCAAAACTTCACTTCAAACTTACTGCTTTTAATATCTGTAATTACAAATAGATTTATTTTTCTTATTTCTGTGCTTCAGGATTTTTTTTTGGTAAGGTAAAGTCAGAATCCTGCAGTCCAGGCTCAAAACCAGCATTTTACTCCACCAGTTCATTCTGTTATTTTCCAGTTTTCTTGTAAAATGTGAAGGGAATGTGTGTGTGTGTTGTGAAGTAATTTCCAGAATACTTGGAAAATGTAGGTAAAATCGTAAAAGATAAGATGAATGGTCTCCTTCAGTCTAGAACAATACAAGATAGTGTGCCTCATTCTGGGGCAGTGCATCATGCCTATATGCCTCTCAAAAAATGCTGACTAGGTAGTCACAGATATTATAGATGTGCATTATTTCTGGATAAATAATTGATTTTATCTTAATATAGAGTATAATGAACAAATATATAGTTAGCATCTTCTGTTTGTTTTAAAATTACTTTGTTAATGTTCTAAATTATTACTAGATTTCTGAGTTAAATCTATACTGCTTTCCAAAATTCTAAAAACTTGACGTGCAAATATGCTGCACAAGTTATCTTATCCGCCTCCATTAACTCAAAAAGGAAAAGATGGGAGATTTGTGCTGAGAGAAATCATTATGTAAATTATATTACTTTTCAAGTCGTATGATTTGTGTGAATTCTTGGTCATCTGGTAAAGAGGTATATTATGTCTTAAATATACTATATTTAAGACTTTTCTCAGCACTGATTGAAATGTGGTCCAAATTCTTTACACCTTACATGAGATAAATAGCACTTAGCAGTAAAGATAAAAATATTCAAGTTTTTAAATTAAGCAGTGTTTACCTGCTTCACAATTCTGCCAGCCATCCTTCTCAGAGAATGGGAGAACATTGCTGTGATGAAACTTAAGTTGTAAGAAAATGGAATAAAAACTATACAAATTAAAATTTTGCTACTTGCTTTATGGACAAATAAGAATTCACTTTGTAGTCAGAAAAAGTATTTTTGTTGGAGAAGGATAAAGTCCTATTATTGGATCAAGTTGCTGTGTTTATATTAAGCACAGCATGAAGGTGATGTCTATCTTTGCAAATGGCAGAATACTAATTGAAGAATAATTTGCTGTTCCTTTATAGGAAAACAAAATACAATAGGACTCAAAAAAAACCGTCATCACCAGTTTTGTAAATCTCTCAATGGCTAGTCTATTAAGATAATAAATGATATTAAGCTATTAATACTATTGACATTTTAAGATATGTTAAGCATAGTCACATAAATTTCTAAAATAGTGAACTCAAATACTGCTTTTATAAAAAAAAAATCATTTTGGGGACAAAATGTTTAAAAGTTTAAAAAATCGGGTTGATTAACAGGTGCATTCAAAAATGCTCTTTGAACTGTAACACACATAGCAATTCAACTCAAGTGAATAATTTTTAAACTACAAGTAGAATTTTCTGGGACTTTATCATGCTCCCAAGCAGTTAATTTCTTCATTGTTCTTCTAAAAAGTTCAATTGAATTTCCTTTTGAGGGAGGAGCAGCCAAACACTCTGCCTTGGTTACTATATGTAAAGTAGAATACAAAGGGTGAGCCTGCACCATCAGAGTCCTCTACTCTCCATAGATAGGTTATGCAGGGAAACTCAACCAGGCTCAGCTCCAGAGGACTGTAATGAAATAAAACTTTGGAAAATTAAGTGGTAATTCTTTTAAACATTAATTGAGTCTAGGGTATTGATAAGGTACTTGTTTTCCTAATGTATTTGTTTTCCTAATCAGAAGTGCTGGGGTATTCTAAGACCTGCCTATCAGGTAGCCAGGCAGAATTATTTTTCTTTAGAATAATATCAATAAAGAAGCAAAGTCATTCTCTAAATGTTACATAAATAAATGGTGTAAAACCTGTAAAGTTGCATGATAATGAAGCAGTTTTTTGGCTGGCCAAATTAATTTCAGATATGCTCATTGTCAGGTAATACCTACTCCAGTAGATTACAGGTCTTATTTAATTAACATGAAATGGACACACAGCTCTTGTAAAGATGAGAGGAGTCAGTAAAAATGGTGGCTTGATGCTGTAGTGGCAGTATGAATCTTCTGACTTGTGCCATGTTGCTGGTCTACTCATGGAAAATGAGTGTAGAGTTAGTGAACTGCCAAATCTAGGCTTATCTGTGTCTTCATTCCTTTTTGTAATTTACGGCAGCCTGGCATAGGGAGCTGCTGAGTCCTACCAGGATTAAGCAAAGGGCATAAACCTAAAGCCACAATTGCATAGACATCTTGATGAAACAGTTTTAAGGTCTCTAATCAGAAAAGGAAAGTAAAACAACATGATTTCTTAGTATGAGATGACATTTCATACAGCTTATACCATAGCATGCATAAGCAGGTACTATCTGTTATGTATTTTTTATTTACTTAGCTACATATATACCTCCACCACAGAGATAAAAGTAGTAGAGCCTGGAGAGTCTCTGTAGTGGTGAAGGAAGAAGGACTTTGGGGCTTGCTTCTGTGACTCTATCCTGAAACATGAAGGAAACAGAAAATAAACAGTGAATCTAGCAGTAAATAGTTCTTTTTATGAACAAGAGATCATTACAATTTCACGAATGTCTTAATTGATTATTTATTTATGACTCAAATGAAAAAAAAAAGATTTGATACTCTCTATGGATGACATGCAGTTGATTTCCTGAGCAACACTGTTACTATGTGTTGACCCAGCATCAAAATGAAAGAAAAGAAACATTATTTTTCTTCTGGGAAATTTATACAGGAATATTTGGAGTTTCTTTAGTAAACAGTACACTGAAATTTTTGAACATTTGCACTTACTAATAAAGAAAAAAATATTTATTCCCCTTCATCCCAGTATTTTTGAGATTTCTGACATTTTTCATTCCCTGTTGTGCTAGAACCCCTCACTTGTCAGAATGAGTGAAGAGATGAAAAATGGATAGCTTGCTTTGCTGAAAGAAGGTCTGGGATTTTAAAAGTTGGTGGTTTTAATGCCTCCTGGAAATTTTAGGTGCATAAATAAAAATGCTTTATATACGAGAATATAACATGTTACAATGTGTCCTGAAGTAGTAATTTTCTTTCAAGGCAAGTTAATTCCAGAGTAAACTGTGGGAGTCTAGTTGGTAGTTATTATGAATTAAACAATTACATAGTCCTTAGCTGAAAATTTCCTTTCCTTTTCTTTCCTTTCTCTTTTGAAGTCTGTTGATCCCGGTCAGCAGTTCACATGGGAACACTCTAACCTGGAAGTAAACAAACCAAAGAATAGATACGCGAATGTAATTGCATACGACCATTCTCGTGTTCTACTTTCAGCAATAGAAGGTAAGGAGACCTTTAAAATTAAACTAATTAAATTCTAAAAATCTAGTGTAGTTTTACCAATAACTATCTTTACATAGTGATATAAAGAAGCATTAATTAAAGTACTTCCAGTAAATTCCTATAATGACAATTTTTTCTTACATTTTTAATCAGTAATGGCTTATGAACTTACACTAAAATGTACAGGGTTTTATATATAACACTGAATCCATCAGGTCCCTGTGCATATGACAATGTGTTGTCTAAAGTAAAGTAACATTGCTGTTTATTTATACTAACACAACATAGCAAATATAGCAGTTTTGTTGATCAATGTCATTATCAACATATCTGCTCACTGAGTTTTAGTTCTCAAAACCTTAATGTGTGGAAAAAATTAGTTCAACTTTATATGCTCTGAGGGAATCTTCATAACTGTCTGTTACATTTTTTTTCTTTTTCATTTACAATCTGAGTGTTAAACAGGAGTGTTTGAATGAATGCCTATGTGCAGACATTGTTGGAGCTTGAGATTTTCCCTGACTAAAGATTGTCAGTGAGGTGTATATAATGAAAGCTCTTCATTGTAACTTTCTTTGTCAAAAAGCTTCCCAAAAACTTGGACACTTTAGAGTTTTAACTTTGACAAACTGTTAGAGGTGGTCGGCCCTTGGTATCATCCCTCTTTTACCAAGAGCTAAAGCAGCTGGAAACACTGGTTTTCCACTCCGAGGATTTATGAAGATGTTAAAGAGAAGAGGAACTAGGGTGGAGCTCTCTGGTATCCTTCTAGCGACAGGTCACCAGTCTGATGTCATTCACTAATGCCCCCTGTACTCAACCCAAGAGCCAATTGCTGACCCACTACATGATGGGTTTACTCAAATGCTGGACATTTTGCCCAGAAGGATACTCTGAAACAGTATCAAAACTTTTACTGACATCCAAATAATTGCATCAACCTGCTTCCCTTGATCAGCCTGATCAATGAACTAAGGCGGCTACTAGGTGCCAGTAATAACTGTTTCTGTGGATATTTATGTGGATCTATATAGTTAAGGAAATCATAAAATTAAAATGGTCTATGCACAAATCTGTACTATAAGAACTCACTGAAATATGACATTGATACAGGACTGGAAGGGATACTAAGCAAATTTGCAGATGACACAAAACTGGGGGGGGAGCTGTTGACTCCCTTGAAGGCAGGGAGGCACTGTAGAAATGCCTTCATAAATTAGAGGACTGGCAATCACCAACTGTATGAAGCTTAATAAAGGAAAAGTGCTGAATTCTGCACTTTGGATGGGGCAACCCTAGACATGCATACAAACTGGGAGGTGAGATGCTGTAGAACCAGGAGGGCCAACTGTGTCCTGGGGTGCATCACGCACAGCATTCCCAGCTGGTCAACATGTCACAACCTACTGGCAGGGTGTTTTTTGATGTAAATTCTCATCAGGCTGAACAAAGACACTGGACCATTTGTCAGTGAACTCTTACGCTTTTATTGTACATTCACCTCAACTTCAACAACCAGCCTGCTATTGAGACTCAAAAGGTGTTGGTTAACAGCCTTTACATTCTTAAAATATACATCCACAAGAGTGGTGTCTAACAAACCTGCTCTTCTGATTACATCTTTCCTGTCATAACTGTGAGAATGTTTGAGATAAAATATGCTGAGGTCTTGTCCTCCACAGAGGGGAGTGATTGTCCTGCTCCGCTCTGCACTAGTGTGGCCTTCACTTTGAATTCTGTGTGCAGTTTTGAGTACCAAAATATAAGGGCGATATTGAGCTACTAGGCAGCATCCAGGAGAGGGAACCAAGAATGGTGAAGGATCTAGAGGGGAAGTCATAGGAGGAGCAGCTGAAATCACTTGACCTGTTCAGCCTGGAGAAGAGGACACCGAGGGGAGACCTCATCAGAATCTACAGCTTCCTCATGAGGGGAAGTGGAGGGGCAGGCATCGATCTCTTTTTTAATGACCAGTGGCCCAAGAACCCAAGGGAAAGGCCTGAAGTTCTGTCAGGCCACATGGAAGGTTTAGGTTACATATTGGAAAAACGGGTCTTCTCTCAAAGAGGGTGGTTGGGCGCTGAAACAGTCTCCCCAGAGAAGTAGCCACAGCACCAAACCTGACAGAGTTCAAAAAACATTTGGACCATACTGTAGGGCACATGCTGTTGCACTTGGGGACGGTCTTGCACAGGGCCAGGAGCTGGACTCCATGATCCTGATAGATCTCTTCCAAGTCAGGATACTCTGTGAGTTTTTCTCTGACATTGTACAAAACACCAGTCATTGATTTAGACCAATAGTACAACCTCATCAAGCATTTTGAGTTCATCACTATATTTTTCTTACTCGTTTACAAGCATGACAGAATTTAATCCTATTAGTTCACAGTATGACTAACAGTGCATCCCTGAGAGAAGCAACACAGAAACAAAGGTTTATAGTTTAATTTGTTTTAAATAGAAGGATGGTTCAGTACCGAGCCTTTGTAAAGGCTTGAAATAATTTCATTATTTGATTTTAGTTTGTGACTAAAACATGAAATCTAATTAAAGTTATTTAAGATAACTGTCTTCAGGAAATCAAGTGAATCATTCCTGGGGTCTACATTATTAGCCTTGTGGATCTGAGCCTATGTTGCATTAAGCTGTATTGTCATCTCAGCTTGTGAGTTCTCAGGGTAAATCAGGAACTGTACAATTCATGGTCTTTTAAATATTTTGTACTTGTGAGATTGACAAATTTTGTTTCATTGCTCTTTCACTCTTATTCTGCAAAATCTGAACTGCTTTTTTTCTCTTGAGATATTTGAAAATGGGATGTCTTTTATGCTCAACTACTCATCTGATTCTTTCTCCTTTGTGCTCAATTCCTGTCTGGCTAAATAAGATTTCAGACTCTGGTCATTCATCACCATATTTGAAAAGGCTACTAGAAAATAGTTGTGGTAGAGTTATGGTTTGGAAGCTTGGCCTTTAGCTAACTTTCTCTGCAGAAAATATGTCTCTGTTTTCATGAAACTTGTAAAAGGTTATACTGCATGGATTACCCTAAATTTACTTAAGATAACTTTAGTGCATACTTTACTGCATTTAGGTATGCCATCTCCAATGATGCTAATTACTTTGGTAAGGTTCATATCAATATTACAGAAGGCAGAGTTTGGTTGCTTTGTCCCCTTCTTGACCCATGCTTTTACAGAACTGGCCTCTTTTAACTATGAAACCCAAAATTTAAGTACTGACGGCAATTGCTGCTGTGCTTGTGAGTATGTTGCCTTCAAGCTATGGCAGCTAACAAAGGTTTGTAGGATTTCATTGTACTGCAGTCAAACTGGTTGTCATTTGATTGCTTTTACACTATTAGACTTGACAGAGAATTGTTTAGCTTGCTTAGCTCAGAATGAGGTAATGGCTAAAAAATTCGTTGCAGAAAGTGACATTTTACTATTTAATTTATTTCCCTTTGATATTTTTTTTATGCTTGGTCAGTGTAGGTATTTACAGATACTGTATTTGTTATTTTTAAACTGCACGCAATTTATTAGTCTTCTTTTGATAAGGCACTTTCCCTAAAGGACTTTAGGTTTATGCTTAGTGGGGACATAGCTGATGAAGCAAGAACTAATGTGGCAAAGTGCAGGATAGAAAATGAGAGTGAGAAAATGGTGTCAGAGAATAGAAAATTATTTTTGAACAGGATGTGAAACTGAGGTCATGCATGAAAACAGTGATGAAAAGAGACTGAGAAATGTGTATGATACTTGAAGGGACTGTGAGAATAGATGGAAAACAGAATACCTAGTAGATGCTGTATGGGGGAGAACCTATGGAATGAAAATTGTTCTCTTGATCTTAGCAGAGAGATAATCTTATGGTATACTTATTCTTCTAGAGATAAGCTGTTGATGAAAATCTTCTCTTAGTGCAAATAATTGGAGTAGCACGTAGATTTTTTTCCAATCGTGCATTAGTGAAGTCATTAACAGTTGCTCAGGGCCTGTGGTGCATGGACTTCCATGTCCATGTCCCAGCTATATCCTCTTCATACACCATGAGGGTGAATTGTAGAATAATTTTTATGGCTAACGGACATACAGGATTTTTTATGTCCTCTTTATAAAAGTCAAATGGAAAAACAGAGTGAAATCCTCTTTGCAATTATCAGTAATTGTTCTTCCTAATTCTTTCTTACTTGAAACTTTGATCAAGGAAGGCATAATCTGTAAGATTTTCTTCATTCTAATTTAAAAGAATTGGAATTTATTTAATTTATAAATTATTTATTTTAATATGGTTTATCAATAAATTTAATACTAGTTAGTAGAAAGAGTATCTACAGTTTTAGACATTCTGGAATTTTTTACATCAGGTACTAAGATTGCCTGCTAAGATTTGTAAAGATCATTCTTTAGTGAACAGTTGGCAATGCTGCTTACACTTAATTTTCACACTGAGCTTATGAAGTGTCAGTTCCAGAGGACAGCTTTCCCAGAAGATCATTTAACCACTTTACAAAGTGTTGTTTTTCATTTTTTCCTCAGGCTTTTATTTATAACATGTGCTTCAAAGTATGGTATTGGGCATCATAATATAATTCTAATTTATGCAGAAAACATTTCTTACCAGCTTTTTCGGTTCCTTTGGTAATAATACCCAGTTGGTATAGATTTCTCTTGTTGCCTTCATTTTTCTTTCTCATCTGTTTTGCAAAAAAAAAGTTTTATTATGTTGATAAAGGGAAAAAAATGGAGCATTGTGCCTTGCAGTTGTATTTTCTAAGTCATTAATTCCAATATCCACAATTAAAAGTGTCATCTGAAACAGCTTCAAGTCTACAACAGTGATGCTTTTGAACTCCAATTTCTGTCTTTCATAGAGTGAAATCATGCTTTTCAGCTAGACTATGCAGGTTTAAAAGTTTTTTGGGGTTTTTTGTGGGGTTTTTTTGTGGTTTTTCTTCCAAAAGAGACTTTCAATCAGCTCTAATCAGGCAGTCTTCCTGTGTCTATTCATGCGTCTTTCCATAGGAGTGCCATTTTCTGCCCCTCTTATGCCCCTGAAATAATGAGATCTTTTCATCCCTGAAATATTTTGTCAGATTTTTTTAATTGTGTACAGAAAGAAAATGAAATTAAAATTTAAATATGATTTTAATTTATAAAACAAGAACATTATGGGACTTTATTGGGCATGAAGGCAAAATTATATGATAGACTACAGCTGCAGTAACCCATAATCTGAATAATTCTCGTTATATTGGAATTTCCTTAGTGTCACATTTAGTCAGTGTGTTTGTTTATTGCTAAGTGAGTAGTGGAATGCAAAACTAAGCTTACCTGAAACTCTTCAAATTGCAGCTAAAAACAACCAATTAAGATCTTAAAGAGGTACCTCTGCTTTCCATTCAAGTTCAAGTTCTTTTCCAAAGTGTGTGCCACTGTTTGTCAGGAAAGACAGGAATGTGCAGATCCAATAATTCCTGATTTGGGATCACCAACTGGAGATAATGCATGAGAATGGATTTGAAGATCCAGTTTCTGGTAGAAAGCTTGGGAAACATTTATTTAAACATATTTGATAATTATTCTGTTTCATAGCCAAAAAAACCTAAACTTTGTTGCTTTGTGGAGTTGAAACTGACTTAGCTGTAGAATAAGTCAGGAAGCTGGTATCACCACCTTGGCTCTCTTTTGAAAACCTGCACCTTATCCTGAGGTTATAGACTTGTGCATGGCAGGTTGTCTGTGTAAATATGAATAATTAATTTCTGCTCAAAGAAGTAAGATCTGTCAATTATTTTAACAAATCTCTTTTCTATTACTTTATTATAACACACAGGTATTTCAGCTAACTCTTCTGGGGAACACTTCTGAGCTCCAGCACTGTAGGAACACTGTTTTGCCATCCAACCAGCACCATGATCTCACATAGGAACCTTTTTTTTCCTCAAGCCATCAATTACAGAAACACTGATGGCTTCCATGCTTTATCTTCTGACATGCACATAATCTGAGTTAAAAGCTGGACACTACAATGCTGAATTCAGCAGTGGCCTGAGAAATTTAAGTCTGTATTTATCTGTTATTAGTATGGCTGCCTTCTTAGTGCAAACTGATAACGTGGTCTTCACTGCAGCCAGTGAAGTTCCTTGACCTTGGCAGGCAGAATGTTCATAGTTCTCAGTACAGGCATGGTACTGCATATCCTGAGTTATCCCTGCTTCCCATGGGGTCTGATACAATCAAATTCCATCTGTAAGTCTTGCCCAAAATACCTGAACCTTGAGCAATTGGTGGTGTTGATCCATTGTGGTCACAGGTCTTGGATTCCACCTTCTTTTCATGCATTTAATTCTTATTCAGTATTGCAGAGACCTCTATTTTATGCAAATACCATATAGTAGATTTCACTGTTTCTTAAATCTGACTTAGATAATGTGTTTTGTTAAAATAAAGCTCCTAATTAGCTTCCTATTTAATGGCGAAAATTAATGTAACAGGGATATTAAAAGTGTGACAACATTTTTTTTCCCTCGTATTTAAAAGAAATGCAATGAGCTCAACAGGAGAGTTTAAGGATACTACTCAGTATGTCTGATGGAGAGTCTTTGTTCCAGGCGGACTGCCATAGTGGTGGGCCTCTGCAGGCAGTTTCAGGTCAGCTTTTAAATGCTGCTGTCTTGGCCTCCAGGCCTCTCCACCAGGTACAGATTTCCAGGCTTCTTTTATATTTCTTGTCAGATAGAGTCTCACTTGTAAGTACCCATGTGCTACTTGGTATGCAGCAAGCTGAGATTCACTCATCCAGCTGTGTTGTGGGATTTTTTTAGCCCTTGTCTAATCGGACAACACAGAAATGCTGCTGTATTTTGACTCTCCTCTCTTTGCAGGCATACCAGGCAGTGACTATATCAATGCCAACTATATAGATGGATACAGGAAGCAGAATGCGTACATAGCAACGCAAGGGGCATTGCCAGAAACCTTTGGTGACTTCTGGAGAATGATGTGGGAACAACGAGGTGCAACAGTCGTCATGATGACAAAACTAGAAGAGAGATCCAGGGTAAGGAAAGTATATGCAAGGATAATAATACTGTACCTCAATTATCACTAATGTAACATCTTTGTTTCCTTCACGTACGTTTGCCTGCCTTCTTTATATACGTAAGAATTAATTTTTTTAATGTTACCACTAATTAAAAGTGTCTATACTGTTAAGATTCACTTATGTAGGAATTTTAGTTCCACTGTGAAACTATGAGTCATGCAAATTATTTAGTATTTTTTTTATACTCTGGAAAAATTAACATGTATTAATCCACAGTGATTTTGTGGGGTTTTTTTCCTATTTTAACCACATTGGAAATACCAGGAGGTGACCAAAAGTGTTGCTTCATTTGTAGTAGTAAGAATATGGTTGTATTGTCCTTTTATGAGGAAATTTGTAAACAACATTCAATTTTCCGTTTTATTTGGTATACATTCATCATTATTTAAGATAATGAGATCATTGAGGATTTGGGTTTACTTAAGAATGCAAAAGCTCTGTAAAAAAAATAAAATTAGTAAAGTAAAGCACTAAAACATAAGGGTACTGTTCTAATAGTAGGGCTAAGATACTACTCAAATATTATTGGAAGTGTTAAGATACGTACTGTTGGTAAAGGGAAATAAAAAAATAGTTTGGGTTCTGTAGGGGGCTTGGGGTTTTTTTAATTTATTTTTTTTTGCTTTATCATAAGGAAAGTAATGGAAAGAGTAATAACAGACTACTCTGTGTTTCATAAAGATTACTAGTGGATCTGTATTTGGTGGCATTCAGCAGTTCTAACAGTGGATGTTGTTTGAGAGGAAGGAGTGATAGGAAAAAAACACAAGAGGAGCAAAGAGAAGGGTGGCGAGAAAAAGAAATGGGAAAAGCCCTCCTCAGCATCCAGTTAGGAAGTGAAATGAATTCAGCCCTCAGCACTTTTTCCAGTAGAGCAGGTAGTTCCCCCATCTTTCTTTTTCTGCAGTAACTGTATTTCGTGTCAAGATGTACTAATACTCCTCATGGGTTGCTCCTGCTTATGGTGATGTTATCATTGCTGGCTACCTTGACTAGGGAAAACACTACACAGCTGGTTCATTGCTGAGCTTTCTGAAAACACATTAATGAGTTCTGTAGTATAAACCAGAAGCTTCAATCAACTGTAGAAATCAGAAAGTGAGGGGAGGGAGTGATTCTAACATCAGTGGTAATCACTTGCCTTGGCAACCTGCCATAAGAACAGTACCAGAGTTTGCAGGTCCAGGAGATGAAAAATAAACAAGAATGTCACAGGAAAAACACTGTCATAGGTATTCTGAGGTATGCTATCCTAGAAGCTTTTGTGAAGGGGTAGATATCTGCAAGTGGAAAGCAGGCTGCAGGATTGCAGGTAGAAGGTACAAAAAACTAAAGTATCTAAGGTTCTGTGCAATGTGTTAAAAAATGCCTTAAATGTCGAGGATCAAGAACAGTTCAGAAAGAGTGAAAGATATTGGGGAGGAGGAGAGATTTATCATCCAGAAAGGTTTTAAATCAGTGAAGAGTATCTTGTGCAGGTAACTGGATATTAGTTGATATTTCAGTAATTCATGGGCAAGCTCCATTTCAAAATGAAAATGTTTCTGCATGTGTAAGCTTAGAACATGGCAGAGTGCACCATAAAGCCTAATGCTGTACTGTGTCTTTTGTTGTCTTTTGTATATGCTTGGATACATACAAATGCAGTGATTACATAACTTGAACCTCTTGGCAGCAGACACATTCATATATTTATTCCTTTACCCTTTCCATCATTTCTAAAAACAAGAGTAGGCTTTTTGCAGTTCAGGCATTGTACAGCATTCTAGTTATAGAATCACTTTCCATATACAGCTTCAACCTACCTTAACACCACTGCCTGTATATACTTGATGGCAATTAGTAGGTAGCAGAGGGTAATTTTAGAAGAATTTGTAATTTCATCTTGAATCTACAGGCCTTATGGTCTAGGAACTGCCTGTTGTTTGGAATTGAGCAAATGAAATTTTGCCCCTTTGTTCAATAATTACTTCTTCAAAGTTGCTGCCAAAAATCATCAGTGCAAAGAAAAAATCTGATCCTAATAAGCAGCCCATTCCAGAAGGTGTACTTAAGTACTTGAGAGTTTATGTTAATACTGCAGGCCACAGATATTCACTGTCCAGAAAGATGTTTTGATGTAACTAAATGAAATTCTTCTCATTCTCTCCAGTAATTGCCTAGGAGAGTTTTAAGCTAATTCTAGGCTTTGCTGACTGAACCCTGAAAAAACACCAATCGGAATAGTAATCACCTCCGGAAGTGATTAGCATTCAGAAGCAATACATTCCCTAAGTGGGAAACCAAACAGTCTAGTCAATGGATTGCTTGTGCATTCAGTGCTTATGTTAGCGTATTTTTTGTGCATAATTTAGCTCATTCTGTGTTCATAGGTTTAGTTGGATGCGCTCAGTGCGGAGCATTACAGACCAGCTATCCAGTACATAATTCAGTTCCAATCTCAGAGTCTACAGCTCTGTGAATGGCAGTTACCTTTTCTCCTAATACAGAAGCTATATGTAATGTAATTAATGGCATTAATGATGAGGTGGCAGTGGGAATCTCTATGTAGGAAAAGAATAGCATGACGATATGTCATTGTTATTTTTTTCTTGTGCTATCATTTTTATATAGCATACTATAATAATGGAAAAAGAAGTGAGATTTCAAACATGAAATATAAAGACTTGTTACATATCATTAGAGATTAAGATCTTTGCTAATTTTGTTTCTTTTTTTCCTTTGATTTCATTTTGATTCCTTTTGTGTCTTGGCAGCCTGATCATTATTCCTGCTGCAAGGCAAGATTGTTTCTCTCTGGGACTTTCCGCTTTCCATTTCCATGTTGTCATTTCTGTTTAGCTAGCTTTTCTCCATTATGTGTTCCTGCAGCCTGGTATCAGCCTTTTTAACCTGGACTGCATAGATAAAGATGAGGAGTTTAATTGCATCTGCAGAAACCACGTTGGTTCATTAGCATGTGTTAAGTGTCTGAGTAACTTCAGCTTTGAGAATGTTCATATTTTACAGCTGAGTAGATCAAATGAAGATGTTACAGTGAATTCATTATTCATTTGTTTGCTTATAAGGAAGCTGCAGGAAAATCTTTCACTTACAACCTTTCACACTTAGTTGGTTTCATATTGAATGTCTTCACCTGAATTTATCTTGACCTAAACCAGACTAGAGAAAGTCAGTCCCATCATTCAGCTACCATGAAGATAATTTGTATCAAAAAGGATTATAAACGCTGGCAGTGCATGGAACACTGTTGGTAGCATATTTGTCATATATATGAGTTTATTCTTCATGAAATAAAAGATTGATATTGAAGGTTGCAAATTAGAGATGAGAGAAGCAGTTGTGTATAACATTAAGGAAACATGTAAAACACGTAAAGCTTTAATGCGTTCCTTCCCTATTTCTGTCTCTTCCCTTCTGCCCTCAGCAGTGCAAACCAGATCTTTTTTTAGATTCTCTTAATAAATTGTATGTTCTGAGGACTCCTGTGCTGTAGGGAATTATATGAATGATCAGCAAAAGGTAATATTGCCTCTAACAGGAAACATTGTCGTGTCTCTTTTTTTCAGAGTAAGATACTGTTGTAGATTGTCCTCTTGAAAGATAATTCAGTCCTTCTTTGTTTTGTAATTCAGTATTTTGAATATACTTGCTATGTTGTCTTGGAACTAATAGAAAATACCTTCCCCCTTAATCTCATTACATGGTACTGGACCCCAGTGCCTAGGATTAAAATCTTCTGTCAAAAAAACCCCTAACTAATCAGGTCAAAGCTAAATGACAGTATAATGACGCTGTCAATTTAAATATGAGCCAGATTCTAAACTTCTTTACTGATGAGGTAGGCTTTAGTTTTCATAGTGATACTAAGTTTCATTCAAATTTGCTAATGAGTAAGTGAATACGTAAGAAACTACATTGTGGCATTCTTTTTGCATGGTCCAAACGCTCATTTGACTGTCAGGAAGTAGATATCATCAATATTATAAGCCAAGAATATACAAAAACATAATCATAGAATAATCATATTTGTTTGTCAGAGTTTAACATCTTGAATCCTGAGTTTTCATTGGGAGGGAGAAGATTGAAACAAGTCTAGTAGAAAAGTCACATGTTCTGTCTCAGTTTTTGTTCCTCATCATTGGTACAGATGGGACTACTTGCATGAGTCCTTTATCTGTTCCATCAAGGAAACAGATCGTCAAGGGACCCTGGACTTAAGTTTGATCAACTGCTCACTGATACCTGAGAGATCAGGAGAGCTGGCACTGTCATGAGAAAAAGCAAATGGACTTTTCCTGATGTTGCTGAAAAGCTAAATAGGAACTTCTGTTGTTCTAAGTATCAGGCAACAGGTCTGAATCTCACCAAATTAAAACACTCCGTCTGAGTATTTCAACTGATTTTATATATATTTGTAGGCTATTCTATGTGTAAGGAAAATGGAGATTGGGTGACAAGAGAAATAATTAAGTAGATATTGTCTTGAAAATGGAGTAAAATAATTGCAGTTTGTTTTGTTTAGTGGGTTTGGTTGGGTTTTTTGAAGGAGCATATAATAAATCAGGGAAGCTTTAGTCAGATTCAGCCAGTACAAAACCACAACAACTAGTACAAAATCCCCAGGTTGAATAAGTACAGTAGAAGGTGTAATTGTACCTTGGGACTCCTCAGTAAGAATAGCTCTGAAACAAAACTTCTGGCCACCAAAGATTTCTAACTCTTGCTATAGGCAAGGAAAACATAAAGGCAAGTCTGTAATGAACCATGAATTCTACTCCAAACAAACAACTTACTAACATTTTTCATGTTGGTGGCAGAGTAGACATTGATATCTAATGTACCCAACTTCATAAGACAAACAATAATACAGACATAAGCAAAGAAAACTAAGAATGTGGTTTTCTTCTCTGTATGGAATGCGTGGAGATCTTTCAGACACATAGAGTCTAAGCAGCATAGTTTTATTTGATTGTGATGAAAGTTGTTTTCCACTTGTGCAGAACTTCAGTAGCAAAATTCAGAATTTTCCTCCTAAGTATGTTTTGGCAGGCAATACTGGAGCTATTACCTGTCAAAATGCTGCATTAAATAAGTGACGATGTCTTCAGTAATATGAGTAGAAAAGTCATCAATAGATGCACTTAGCAATTCATTATAGAATGTGTCAATATGTTTCCAAGTAAGCCTGTATTCTACTGTATTTAGACAAAATATAATTGATGTGTGCAAAAAATCTTCACCGATGTTTCATATTGGGCAGCATAGGTGTATAAAAATATGCTGCTTTTTTTGAAGTCATGAAATACATATTTAAATACAGGAAAATAGAAATTTTAGCTATGCCTTGTAGCAACGGAAAAAATATGCATGTCCTTATTTGGTAAGTGGTAAATTAATATATCAGCCAGCAGAATATTAACAGATAGGATGTTGCAGATGGCATTTTTCCTACTGAATTGTATTGTTTTACTAAAGAGAGATTAAATGTGCAGTTTTATCATTGTTCATTCCCTAATTTTAATGGCAATCCAATAACTTCTGTATCAATAATGTGCTATCAGAATTTTATTTCATTTCTTTAGCGCTCTGAGATGCTAAGATACAAGTCAGACAAAAAATGAATGAGAGAAAAAAGAAAGACCCAAAGTCAAGTACACCATGTGTTACCAAAAATAAAAATAACAAGTGTAGGTTTATGCTGCTTTTTTAGACTGTAACAGAATGCCATGGCCATAGTCCAAGAATTCCTACACCGTTATATGAAGTGCAGTCACCAGTTGCTGTGTCAGAATTGTAAAACTCAGCCATATGATTGTTTACTATGGAGGGATTCTCAAAGGCACAAAGACAGAGACCCGCTCAACTCTCACTAAACTTCAGTCAGTCATAAGTGCTTAATTCATGTAAGAATCTAATCCAATAAAGCTTAGAGTTTCTTTTTCTAGACACGTTTTGTGTGGAATTGCTGTGCCAAGGTGCCTCAGCTAAAACTTAGACTATTATATCACTCAGCAAAATAGCTGTGGAAATGCCGTACTGTAAACAGTGTTAATTTTGTATGAAAGAATTGCTGGCATACCACTATATAGGCTGGAATTCTGGTTATTTCAGTTTATATACATTTGGAATTGAGGACATTCAGAATGAGTGCCCCGTGCGAAATAATGTTTGTAAATTATGGAGAATCTAGCAGAGAACAATAATGATCAGAAGCTAGAGAAATGATGTATGGGGAAAGTCAGAAAGATTTTGATTTGTTTTATAGTAGTGACAGTAGTCTTCCAGCATGTGAAAAGCTGTTAAAAATGTCATTGTGATCAGCCATTTTCACTGCCTGTGGGGCTTTAGGAAGAAGAAATAAACTTTGCAGAAAAGGTGATTTATGTTGAAGTGTTAAAAGAACTTCCAAAATGTAGTAGCGTGAATGGAGCAAACTTGGTACGATATTTTTGTGCAGTGATTTCAACTGTGATCTTTCAAGAAATTTTTACACCAGAGTCTTACCTGAAATAATATGGCAATAACAGATACTGCCCAAAGTATTTTTCAAGGCAACCATCCAGGTTTTTTGTGTTATTATTCTGTGTTTGTAAATGAAGTGGTTTCTCTTAGCTGTTAAGGTATACTGATAGTTTTCTGAAAAAATACCATTTCACCCTAGACAAGTATATAGCAAGCGGTTTAGTCAAAACCATATCCTAGCTCTGTAACTTGGTGTTATTTGCTTAGTTCCTTTGTGCTTGAGATAGGACATACATCACTAGTCAGTCCATTCATATAAACCTTTTCAAGACCTTCTTGGAAAACCTAGCTGAACTTAACTGTTTGACAGATTCATCCTTCAAAATGAATTCACGAAGATCCTGCCTTCTCTGCTGTAAGGAAGAGCTCAAAAATTAGATTTACGTTGATGCTAGCAGTATAGTTTTGAACTCTTCTTTGCTTGTATAGATGAAGACGAAAAATGAGATAGAACAATTTTTAAACATATCAAAGATTCCTTTTAATATCTATTTCCTTTTGTTTTAATAAACATACCACACTCTTTCATAAAACGATCAGAATGAAAACAGTTTGGGGATAATCTCTTTAATTATCAATTATCTTTTAGTAATAACTGTTAGTCTACTAATCATATTAGAAATTTCAGAAAGTGAGTGTGTAATGAGGGTGAATTTGAAGACTTACTGAAGAACTAAATTTTGTTGTGAGTTAACTAGCCTACAGTTCATTTATGTTGCCACCAAATCGTGTTTAAAACTTTTTTTCCCAAGGCTACTGTAAATTAAGACTGAAACCTAAAACTTCAGAGTGCTTTCTTTTCTCTCTTATACTGGACTAGGAGTTTGTATTTTTTTCTGCCATTTGGAGTTAGACTGAAGTCAGTGAGTGACACTAGATCAAATCTTGTTCAAATAAGATCTAAAAATGTGTGTCTCTATTCTGATTTTTAAAAAATATTTACATTATAATCTCATATAATATTTTCAGTGTCTATGATCTTTAGACTCAAATCAGCCTAATGTCTAGGTGGCAAGACATTGTTGCAAAACAGAGTATGGCTTCAGAGTAATATCTGTTTGGAGACAGATTGTTAGCCAAAATGTCTGAGGCAGTTTCCATCAACAACAGTTGGCATTACCTTTTTATTGCAGAATTATTGTTATCATTTGACATTGCTGTAGAGCTATTCTAGTTTTGAAGGAAGATCATCTGAAAATACTATCAAAAATTTTGTTTGCAAAAGTCCTATTATTATAAGAAAACAAGAACAAGAAGTTTGTTATGTACTATTAGTATTTCATATTCCAGATACAGCATAATTCATAAGCTGTTCTTACTGCAAAAAAACGTGCTATGTGAATCTGTCTGTTACTAGTTGGCTGTCTCTTGCCTCATCTCCGTTTTGTCCTTATAATCTCAGATGGCCTGTAACAGCTGGTTCATGTGTTAAGAATGACCTGAAGGGGCTTTTGAGGACGAATGATGGAACTTTATACTGGAAAATTATTTCTCTACCCTTGAATGTCAGGAATCTTTGTATTCATATGTTCATATGGAAATTGCTTCCTTTAGTTCTGTTGATGCATAGCAGCATGTTCTCTAGTGTCTATGACTTGTTGAACTGTGAATATCCACAAATTTTCTTAGGAACTCTGTAGCTACTTAAACTCTTCAAGTCTGAAAAGGTCTCAAGCTTCTAATTTTTAATGGAAACTGAAGCATTTACATTTTCTTTGCTTTCAGTGAATGCTTGTGCTTCCACAAAGAGCAAGGATGCACATGGTCTGAGTGGAAGAAATACAGAGAAAGAAAATATGTGTATGTTTGGGAGGCACTTTAACGTGCATATCATGAGGTTTATATTCTAGTTATGTCTACTACTACAGTACTTAAAAAGATTTCTTAATACATTTAGTAGTCTTTGAAGAACTGATCTGATCTCAGATACAGTGGTTTTGGCAGTGTGCAACCTATGGTAGTGAAAGCAGTAGTATACTTGTCATTACTTGTAATTTAATTTCTCTATAAAAAACACTCTTTAAATCACCAGTGAGTTACTTCACATTATGCATTCTGTTTCATTCGTCTTGCCATCTTTAGTGGGAGGCAGGAGAACATTACATAATTACTTGTGAAAACTGTTCTTGTGTACAGTTAGTGGCACAGGAAAACTCTGATAAGGGTACAGGTGAATATAGTCTGCTAGGTAAAAGATCAACCATTGGAACTGGGAGCTACATTGATAAGAGAAAGGTGAGGACTGTGAAGTGTACAAAACGTACATTGCAAAATAATTATGAAAATAAATAAACGCTGTAATTATATTTCTGGGGAAGACTTTTATTATCATCACTGTACCTTGCCTCATTAAATTTTTTTTCAAAACAACATACACAAGTGAAGATGAAATTGCCCTTACTACAGAGAAAAAAAAGACCAAAGAGGTAAAGCAAGAACACATCTGGCAAATAGTTTTAAGATTGACTTGTTAACATCTAGTGTTAAATTTTGGATGATTCAAGGGGATTGAGAATCTTTTTCTGAAAAAAACCACATATAATATGCAACCTCTCCCACTTGAAGTGCTGAAGATCTTAACATAAAACATTTCACAGGAACTTTGTCTCAGAAACTAGTATCTTACCAATTAATTTGTATTATTTGGTGCTCTGCTGTCAGTGGAATCCACTGGAAAACTTTGTTCTGGTCTCTCACAAAGATTAATTGAACTCTAAATTGTTTGGAGTATTGGGAATGTAAGGTCAGAATGTAAGAGCAAAAGAGTGGTGGAGGTTTCTGAAGAAGACCTCTTGTTCTGAGAAAAATCAGTAGGCAAAAGGGATAAAAGGTACAGTTCAATCAACTTACAATTCATGTGCTCTTCCAGAACACCAAATCCACATCAATCTGAAATCAGGTTTTCTTTCTAAAAAAAATTGATATTTATTTTCATCAATTTACACTTTCAAATAATATATACACTGGTCTACAAATTTTATTTCTTTTTGAATGACTAGTGTCTGCTTCCAGCAGCAGTCCTCTGCATCAGCTAGCTCTCACAGGAAGTATTTTAGAAAAGTTACACCGTGATTAAAGCTCATGTTAGATAAACTAAGGTATTAAAAACAAACACCAAAAAAATGTGCTCCAGAAGAAGCAGGCATAGTTATTTTCTTCCAGCCTTACTGAGATAGGGCAATTTTCTGCAGGCTTCTAAGTCTGAGTATATGCTTAACATTAGATTATTATGCAAAATAAAAAATAAAACAAGCATTTACTGTCCTTTTCAAACTGGTTAATTTTTGTTGTTTGCAAACTGCAAGCTTGTTAATTTTTCAGGAACGCTTTCTGGAAGCTGGCACTACTTCTGTGAGCGTACAATTTATACATGAGAACTATGCAAAAACATACCCAGACGTATATTTCTTGTTTTAATTAGAAGTTCATAAAATGTTCTACCATTTTTATTAATTAAAAAAATAAAACATTTGAACAAAAGAGGCTTAGTTAGAGGCTTATAGTAAAACCTCTAAGATTACAAACTACAGTTATTATGCCTTAACAATTTTCATGAAAAAATGTGTCATTCTATGAGAATTAATTGTAAAAAATAAATCACAATTTGTTTAAAATATAGGTGATCAATGTAACAGTTTTCCTATATTAATCATAAACTGAAACTAAATTTACTATAATTATATTGAAATATCTCAATTAAAAGTATGCCTTTCTGTTTGATTTGCAAAGTCCAAGGTGGCTTGCCTTAGTATTAGGAATTTTGCAAATAAATCATGGATGTTCATCAATATTTGCAATACTTACAGCATTTCAGTAAATGACACAAGTAAATAATTCTTCAATCCTTTTAATGAGAGAATATTTTGCACTATTAATCCCATTTCTTAATACTGAAGTATCAATAAGCATTTTTAATTACTTTGTTTCAATTTCTTATTTATGAATTAAGCTATCATTTCCTGTAAAAAATTGATCCAGATTTTTTTGCTACTAATGAATTCTCATCACCTGCTTCAGTGGCTAGAATTTTTTCTCTTTATCTAGATTATTTGTTCTCAGACTGATTCGTGAACTGTTACTGATCTGTGACCTGTAAGCCTCAAAATAAAATGATCTGTGAGCAAAAGCTACTTGGCACTGGGGAGTTTGAAAGCATACTAATCTTTTTTCAATAAGTACCATTCAAAATATAAAATCTGGTGGACACAGGGTTTTCAAAGATGCATATCATAATTTTCAAACTTGGTTTTTCTCTTGGATTAGCATAATTCACTTTATGAAATTGGAAATATTATGCAATATTCTGATTTTGTTGTTTCTTGCATTTGAAGTATTCTTATTGAATTTGGTACAAGTCTGGCTTAAAGTAGTTAATGAAGAATTATTAAATTATTTAATATTTATTCAATATTTAATTTATTAATGAATATATTAAAAAACAATGTGTTATTACTAGACTCAGTTTATACTTGGTTCCTCTACTAGATGCAAGGCTAATTGATAAGAATGTGTTGTTTTAAATGGAACAGAGACTAGCTATCTAAGTTTCACCTGTCAGCCACTGAAAGAAAAATATTTTCAATTATATTACCCCCATACTACTTTTTACTGTGTTTTCTGATTGGTAAACAGGTTGTTGAGCGTTAGCAATAATAGTAAACATATGCTTTTCTTACATGTCATCTTATACAGAATTATTTCACTTTGTTAGTATTCTAAAATATGGTGTTTTGAAATGAAGATTCCTCTGTATAAGATGTCCTGTGTCTTTTCAAATTTGATGGATGAACTCTCCACCAAACCATATTTTTAAATGCCTGTGAACGAAATTTTGTTATATGCTTCAGAAGTCTGATCTGAGCAGGAAATTTTATTTTTTCACAATGCACTTAATAGTTGTTCCTGCCCTTTCATTTTCAGTATACTGAAATTATTTCTCAAAAAAATCAGGTTTGTACTGAGATATTTCTATACATACTAAATATTAAAACCCAAGGAATAGCTTATATGTTTGAGGACTGAAGTAAAATATGGCAAATACTATAAAAAATTCCATCTACCTTGAAGGGATTAATATTGTTATTAAATTCTGAACTGTGAAAGGTGAATTACTACAGATAGGGGCGAGATTTTAAGCTACTGTAAATCGTTTTTTTCTTTAATGTGTCTGTGCTTATTAATATTTCTCAGTTATCTGTCCCACTGAATGTACAAATACCCATTATGGAATAGCCATTGTAAGAGTTACTACCAGAAGAGCAATTTTTGTGGATGATGAAAGTAAATTTCTGTTGTTGGATCCTTAGTAACTTTTGACCATTTTAACTCCACGTACTTTTAAAACATATGGTAACGTACACTCAGGTATGTAATAATTATCAGTATTAAATGCATTAAATGATTACATATTTTCCACTGCAGGTGAAATGTGATCAGTACTGGCCAAGCAGAGGCACAGAAACTTATGGACTAATCCAAGTGACTCTTTTAGACACTGTTGAATTGGCAACATACTGTGTTCGTACATTTGCACTTTACAAGGTAGATATACTTACATATACTTAAAATNCCCTCCTTTCTTTTTCATCATGCCTTCCCTGCCTGCCTTTTTTCCTTATTTCTTCACTCCCTTTCTCCCATTCCCCTCTTTCCACTTTGCTCCCATTTCCTCCTAACAGCACTGAACAGAGACTTCTTCTACAGAGTCCTTATTACATGGAGTTTTGTAATTTAATACAGAGCTCTCCCCATGAAAAACCATTTAACTGAATGCTAAGTAAAGTTATGGCACTTGTGATCCACAACTGTGCAGTATAGTTAAATCTCTTATATTGTTTGAATCCTCTCATTTGGATTTTCCTCCATAGCCTGAGTTCTGTTTATCTCTGTCCCCAAATATGATTTAAATAATTTTCGCTGGTATGTATGCTTCTCCAGTTGTTTCATTGAAAAGTGACAATGTGATCTCAAGTGGCATTTTTGTCATGAAAACTTTAAATTTCATAGAATGGTTCAAGTGAGAAAAGGGAAGTAAGACAATTCCAGTTTACTGCCTGGCCTGACCATGGTGTCCCAGAACACCCAACACCGTTCTTGGCTTTCCTGCGACGAGTCAAGACTTGCAACCCACCTGATGCTGGGCCTATGGTTGTACATTGCAGGTAAGTCCAGTTTTTCAAAGCGTCTTATGTCAAGATTACTGCTTTCTGTTTTATTGCAGATGAGAATACTATTTTCTTTCAAAGCAACTTCTAAAACTGTCAAAGAAAAAGATAGTTGCATTGCTAATTGAGGACCTGAGTATGGCACTGCCAACTTGGATAGGCTAGAAGTATTTTATTCGGTCTATGCAAGATTATTTCCATTTTAGAATATCTAAAGATCTTTTGGGAGAATGTATGCAGGGAGAATGCAAATGTATCTATGGCATTCAAAACATGGCATGAAAAGAAAGTGCTGGTTTAAGAACCTGAGGATTGAAGAAATTGGTTTTTGAGGTTTTAAAATTATATTATGTGTGAAAGTAATGACATGAGAATTAAGAAAGATAAATGGAAACCTGTATTGAAAATAGGTAGAAACCTAAATTTTTATTAAAAGTAAGATCCTCAGTTTAGGACTTTGAGGAGCTGAAACTGCAAAGAATGTACCTGGGAACACAATGAGCCCAGTTCCAGGGAAATGAGTGCTCCATGCTTTTTTGGAGTAGCAAACCTCTTCAGGTATTGTAAGATATGAGTTAACAAACTCTGAAGAGAAAAAAGTCAGCGGAGGAAGAGATATGGATTCATAGGAAATCTTTGACAAGATCTTTTAGAAAGTCTTAAAATCATTTTGATAAGCACATTATCAGAACATATGTACCAGTTCTGATAGAAGTAAACTGTAAGATTGCTTCCCTTCACTCCAGGGCTGTGTTGACATATCTTGCATAGCTTACTGTGTAGCTCCTAAGAAAGTTCCTAAGATCAATGATTGATTTTGGAATACCTTCAGTTAGTAGTGCTGCAAGCTACTACACCCTGTTCACTGAAGTTACCAATGCTTACCCTATTTGAAAACCTTTCTTGCTATTGTCATCCAAAACCTGAAGAGTAGTAGTTAGTAGCTTACCACCATCTGTAGTTCTGACTTCTTACATATTGGTAAAGCAAACATAGAATCTGATAATTTGAAAACTTTTCAAGTAATTCAAAGTGGCTCCTGTAAATGAGACAGAAAAATAAAGTCGACAGGAAAACAAAATAAGCAGGATTTCAATATTGAAGGTGCAGACTGGTTAGAAAATAGAGAACATGGAAGACAGATATTTAATGTTTTTTGAAACACCAGGGTTAGGAATGTGGAATAAATATAAATAATAATACAAATATATTATAAATTTTGCTGAGTATTTCCTGAATGAAGCCAAATCTCTTTGTACCTGCACTTACAGGATCTTAGAACATTTTGAATATTGTCTAGAATTGTAGATTGTCTCAGCTATAATTTCATCAGCTTGATCCTTATGTAACATAACTCCAAAAGTGTTCAGCAGTGAAGATGCTATGCTCTAAATCAAAACCAAACTTAACAGAAGTAATGAATCTTCCCACTCTGGGAAGGCTTTTAAGTTAATGTAATTGCCTAAATTGCCTCAATGCAAAAATAGGCAAATTAAATTAGTTCTTAAGAGTCATAGAGTAGTCAATGGATAAGATGAAATAAAATGCCGTACTTATTATTACTCAGTGGTACTGATGAGGTACAAGGCAATTATTTTCTCTCTTTCATTGATTATGCATGCAGGTCTCATTGCAAGTGTTTCTCAGGTAGTATAAGTTGGTGCCTGTTGAGGGACTTTTTTTTCCTAAGTTCCTATTAATGTATTTATCAATACTCTACAATAAGCATAGCCGGTTGTACATAAACCTTTTGCTTTATTTATAGTTGTTTGGGTCATGAAAATTTCAGTCACTTCATGCAACCTAACCTCTACAAAATAGACTTTCACGTATCCTATTATTTTAGAAAACTTTTTAAATCTAACTCCTAAGAATTTATCTATAAGCAGAATTAATGAAACCAGTTTTCAGATATATTTAAAAATGTATGTTTCTCTAATTAAAAATTCTATGTGGATGGACATTTAGCAGCAATTTTCTAATTAACACATCAATGTAACGTCTGTCTAACTGAGACTGACAAGAATAAGTTGCTGTAGTGTATTTCTTACAGTAGCAATGTTAATTTGAGTGTTGCTTTTCATGCATATTGTAACAGCATCGTATTTTGAGATTTGCATTGCCTTATCGTTTTTAATTCCATATAATTTTCTTGGGTCTGTCCTGTGCAGGGACAGAAGTTATTAGGAAGAAATTCTTCACTGAAAGGGTGATCCACCATTGGAATGGGCTGCCCAGGGAGGTGGGGGGTCACTGACCCTGCAGGTGTTCAAGAGTAGGCTAGATGACACCCTTTGTGGCATGATTTAGATGATGGGTTGCTGTGAGATTGTAGGTTGGACTTGATCTCCGAGGTATCTTCCAACCTTGCTGGTACTGTATTACTGTGAGTTGGGCATCAGTGATCCTTGTGAGTCATTTGCAACTCAGGATACTCTATGATTCTATAGTTACTACATTGGTTTAAAAAATCAAAAGTGGAACAATAATACAGCATCACTATAAAATTTTTAGGGTAAAAGATACGTCCTTCATAAAGCAATATGTAAATCCTTTCCCTTGGGTTTGAAATTAAAGTACTAGACAAGCATAAACAGTTCATTTTAAACTCATAAAAACTTAATCTTATGTTGAAACAGAAAAAATAAGCAGCCTTTGCATGTTAATCTATTATTTTCTTAGAATCTGCTTTCTGAGGTTTATTCCCTTCTCTTCTCTCTTCCTTACTTTGTAAGTTTCTCCATTGCACTCTTTCCTTGGATTCTCAATATCAATAATTTCACATTTTTTTCAATTTTTTTCTCTCCAATGTCAGGACTGTTCTCTATTCTGTGGACCCCTCTAATTGTATTCTATTTCTGTCCTTCGATTTCACTGTTTTTTCAAACTCATTTCTCCGTTTATATCATAATGGTGAACCATTTCAATATAGTACATATTCCTACCTTTCTTAGTACCTTCTCTGAAGTAACATCGTCATTCTAATGGTGGCATTCTCAAATCAGTTTTTGGCACGCAGCTCCTTTTATTTCCCTCACCATTTTCTGCTGTTCTTTACAAACTTCTGCTTCATTTCTTCCTTTGCTGACTCCTAGTCTGTCTCTACAGCTTTTTCAAATTTTACTCGTCCTTGTTCTGTATCTTGTCTGTCACTGTCTCTCATTTTGTGTTCAGGACTCCGTAAGTCCCTTTTCATTAAGTTTCCTCATTTCATCATCAAGATTTAGAAAGTATTTGAAACTCTCCTGACTAGAGCCAAACATTATAATACAGGACCATGTCTTGTATCTTTTGCCTCTGGTAGGCAGTCTTTTCCAAGGTATCTCATTGAAGGAGTAATCTGAGTTCAGTTCCTACCGGGAACATGAGATTCATAGTGAAGAGTTTAAGCCATCTGAGACATCACTAATACCTTCTATTATGTTTCTACTGGTACCTAACAAACTCTCAGAGCTCAGGAAATTAAAAATAATCACACGTTATAGAAGAGTAAACACAACAGGGATTGCCTTTCAAAATGTGTTTGGTAAAAAGAAGGAGTAGGTATGAAGAATCTGTGGAAGCATTCTTCAGCAAACCTTTAATCACTAGAAAACTGAAAATAAAAGTTGGCAGGCACAGGAAGAAGTTATTCTCAACCCTACCTGGGTGAGGAATAAATAGAAGAACCAGCCATCTGTATTTTGATCCTTACTGAGTAACCCCCTATTTATTCTGTATTTATAAGTAGGTGTTGTAAGTGAAAGGTTTAGCCCAGGCTTTTCCTTGCTGCATTCTACACTTCAGCCTTAATACTGACCAGCAGTTGTCTTCCAATCTATTTTGTGTTGAGGGATTAAGAGATTTTTCTAGTTTGTCTCATGGTTTTGAGATACAGCTATATATCCTGTAGAAAGTCAAGGTAGTTGGAGACCTTAGTTCAAATTAATTTCGGGAATTTGATCCCAGACCAATTTGGATCAAAGCCTCAGTAGTTGGTAAGCTAGTTTAATATCCTGTTCTAGGCAATGGTTGTTGAGTATCTGAAAAACTTATTAAATAACTTATAGTGTGCTTAATGGGGAAGAAGTCTGAGCTGAAAACAACTGAAGAACTCATCCTGTATATATTTGAATGCACTCTATTCACATAACAATGGCCAGAAAAAGAATGCATAGTCCTAACTGGTGAAATTAACTGAGAATGTTAGTATTACCATTCAAAATTACTAGACTGGTCATGACAAGTTCTGATAAATGCATGTCAAACAAATGCAAATATAAATCTTTGTTATAAATTTTGTGTGATGAAAGCAAAGAAAAATACAGAATTATATGATCAGAATTTCCAAAAACATTGGTAGTTATTTATTACGAATATACATGCAACAGGCATCTTTGCATGTCATTTAGACATGCGCTTTTGATAATAGTCTGGCTGCCTTTACAGTATTGCATTTGAATCTAATACAGAAGTCAAAAACATGTGGAGAATTTTATAAGTACATTCTAACAGTCATAGTTTTTGTTGCTATGGTTTACCCTATCCAGCCACCAGGCCCCACCCAGCCACTTGTGCACTCCCTCACCAGCTGGATTGCGGAGAGAATCAGAAGTGTAAAAGGTAGAAGATTATCTCACGGGTTGGAATAAAAACTACTTAATAGACAAAGCAAAAGCTGCACATGAGAGCAAATCAAAAGGAGGAATCAATTCCCTACTTCCCATGGACTGGCAGGTGTTAAGCCATCTCCAGAACCCCATCACATGGAATGGTTACTTGGGAAGGCAAACGCCATCACTCTCAGTGTTCTCTTTTCTTCTTCATGTGGCATGGGATATTCCTTTTGGTCAGTTTGGGTCACCTGTCCTAGCTTTGTCTCCATAGAGGACCAAACCACACACCGAAATGAAGAAAATTACTTCTATCCCAGCCAAAAACAGAACACTTGTGCAGAAAAGTTGTCAGGTTTTTAAGTGGAAAAGGTATATGAAATATATTTAATGGTACATTAAGGAGAAAACATAGATCATTGCTGAAAGAATTACAGAGAACCAAACGAAACATCAATGTCTAATCTAAATACATAGATTAGGCATATTTATGTAAGCAGATATTTTGGAAGGACTACTTCCATGAAAAAGGTGTAGTTGTAATAACCTAAATGCATAATACCACTGCACCCTTTTCCCAGGAAAAAATAGAGTTTTCTTTCTATAAGTAGCAGGAAAGTTACTTCAGTAGAACCTGAGTTAGGGTAAACGTAGATGCAGAAATGCATTTGTTACAAAGAGCAGCCTTCGACACAGCCTCCCACAGTATACTCCTGGAGAAGCTCCCGGGGCTACGACAGGAGCACGCTTTGCTGGGTCAGGAAGTGGCTGAACGGCCGAGCCCAGAGAGTGGTTGGGGATGGTGTCACATGCAGTTGGCGACCGGTCACTACTGGTGTCCCTCAGGGATCGGTGCTGGGCCAGGTTCTGTTTAACATCTTTATTGATGACCTTGATGACGGGATTGAGTCCTTCATGAGTAAGTTTGCAGATGACACCAAGCTCAGAGCAGGTGTCTGTCTGTTGGAGGTAGGAGAGCCCTGCAGAGGGATCTGGACAGACTGGAGAAATGGACACATTCCAATGGGATGAGCTTTAACACGTTCAAGTGCTGGGTCTTACACTTTGGTCGCAATAACCCCATGCAGAGCTATAAGCTGGGGTGGGAGTGGCTGGAGAGTGGGCAGACAGAGAGAGACTTGGGAGTGCTGGTGGATGGGAGACTTGACATGAGCCAGCAGTGTGCCCAGGCAGCCAAGAAGGCCAACGGCATCCTGGCCTGCATCAGGAATGGTGTGGCCAGCAGGACTAGGGAAGTTATCCTTATACCTGTACTTGGCACTGGTGAGGCCTCACCTTGAGTGCTGTGTCCAGTTCTGGGCCCCTCAGTACAGGAGAGATGTTGAGTTGCTGGAACGTGTCCAGAGAAGGGCAACGAGGATGGTGAAGGGGCTGCAGCACAAGCCCTATGAGGAGTGGTAGAGGGAGCTGGAGTTGTTCAGCCTGGAGAAGAGGAGACTCGGGGGTGACATTATCGCTGCCTATAACTATCTGAAAGGAGGTTGTTGTCAGACAGGGGTCGGTCTCTTCTCTCAGGTAACTGGCAAGAGAACAAGAGGACAGTCTCAAGCTCCATCAGGGGAGGTTTAGACTTGATATTAGGAAGAAATTCATCACTGAAAGAGTGATCCACCATTGGAAAGGGCTTCCCAGGGAGGTGGTGGAGTCACCGCCCCTGGAGGTGTTCAGGAGTAGGCTGGATGAGGCGCTTGGTGCCATGGTTTAGCTGATGGGTTGCTGTTAGGTTATAGGTTGGACTTGATGATCTCTAAGATCTCTTCCCACCTCGCTGATACTGGGGCAGTGTTCTGTGATCCTTATTTTTAGTGGGAAATTTGATAGAGAAAAGCAGCTAAATTAAAGTTGGATTAAAAAAAAGGCAAGAAAGCCTCCCCATAAATTAAATTTAGGAATCCCATCTTTTTTATAGGTACTTAACACAATTTTTTCAAATTTTCACTTACCTTATTTGAAGTAACTTATCTGAAGATTTTTCTATGATGGTTGAAATACTTGATGCACATATTTGCTTTTTTTTCATTTACAGACTATTATATTTTAAAACTATAGTTTCAGTCCCTTTGCATAGAATTCAAGCAATACCTCAACTCTACTGGTGTCTCTGCATGACTTGCCCTAATTTACAGAGCAGATCTAGAAAATATTGTTAGTTTAATGAAGAAATGCAGGCTTAAATCCAAGGATTCTGCATTGGTGAGACTGTAATGTGTTGTCTAATGATAGTGGGGAAAGCACAGGTTTTTGTTTGAAGTTGGATTAGTGAAGGCAAACAGCTGCTAATCAGATCATAATAAAACAGCACCGGAGGGTGTTTGGAGTTTTATGCCACTATGTTTTCAAAACATCACATAAACTTTAGTACTTCGTTCAGTAACACTACCTAAAAGCTTAACATGTTAGTGCAATCCCATATGTGTGAATCTTTTTAATACCAGCATCAAGGGGCATATCTTTAAGATACTTTGTGAAATTTTGGCAAGTACTGTTAATGCTGCTATTGCAAACAGAAAAACTTGGATGTTTGGTGGAATGTGACTATTTTAAGTTAATCTGTGTCTGACTATACTAATATAACCAGTTAGCACAGTGAAAAACTAGGTAATTTTGCGTGTAAAACACAACATGATATTCTATTTCTTAAAGTAGAATACTTACCTAAATTTTGTTCAGTGTTTGTGAATAAAAAACATAACATTTAAGAAAATAAATATTTATCAAAGACCATGATTTTTTCAGTGGAATGTTTTAATTCACCTCTGTACCACTTGAACCTCCCTACTGCTTTTGCCATAGGCCTTACAAGCGCTCATTTTCTAATCCTTGAAGTGAGTAGGTTGCAGATGACTGCCTATCCTTTTTCATGGTGGAGGGAAAAAAATCTTCCCAGTACATATTCAGAAATCTCTCAAGTACGATTGAAAAAGACTAGCATCTTCCTCATCCCTTCCCTTTCCCTATCCTGGGAACAACTCAGGACATTTCCTAACTTCCTTGGACAGCTAAAAGCTCTAGTGAGGAAAAGATAGTGAAAGCATTTTACTATGACAAGTCTTTTAAAATCACAAATATTCTGAACTTTGTCTGCTTTACCCACATGTCTCTATCCAGCAGTTGGGTTGCTACTGTATATTAAACTGCGCTGGATTAAACATATATGGATTAAATCCATATATGAAAACACCATAACACTATTTCCTCTCCAGCTGTTAACTGTGGATCACTGGAATCTCATCATAAAAAAAGTATGGTTGGTGATCCTGCTTACAATACTTAGTTCTTCTAAATATAAGACTCTAACAATGAGTAAATGTACATGGTTTTCATTGTATCCCATCTATATTAATAGTCTCAGTTACTGGAATTAAAAAGGTTTGCGGAATTTGATACCTTAGGAGCTTGATATCTGTTTAAAAAGTGGAACTGGACTCTATTGATTTAGATACTTCTGGATGGTTTTTCCATCTTCATTTGGAATGTTGGAGTTGTAGAATCTAATGGAAAAAGAGAAAGCATCTGGAAGAAAAGTTCATCAAGGCTAGATGGAAAAAATCAGTATAGCAAGATATTGATAATTGCATAATGTGGGACATTGTAGATGAGCCGGAGTGGGGACTTGCCTTCATATTCTTACCATAGAAACTTTCAAGGTTTTGAATATGCAGATTTGGATTACAGAAACTTTACAGTTGAAGACATTGGCTATTTTATGCTGAACATGCAAGATCTCTTACCTAATTACTAGGCTATGTTTGTGAAATTATACAGACAAAAAACAGAGTCCCTGTGTATCAGCCTGTATGCTGACAGAGCCAGGGATGCGTAGGTAATGCTGGATTTTCTTTTCTCTGTTTCATATGTGAGTGTCATGAGTTAGGATGTCATTAAGATCATCTTGATTGCAAAGATACCAGTTACCTTCCCCAACTTATCCTTCTTAACAGAATCTGACTAGCTTAGTCTCTAGTTTATTTCCTTAAAATTAGGTACTTACATGTGAAAACCTGGAAGTATGAATATGTCAAGAATTGCCATACCATTGGTAACATGACAGCGTAGAGATTCCTTTAAAATTGGCTAGGGTATCTTGATAGGTCTGGTTTGTTGGGGTTTTTTTTGTTAGGGAGAGGAAAATAGCATACTATATTGCCTAGAAGAGGTATCAAACACAAAGCAAACTGATAACCTTTCCTAAAACGTGAAGTTGCTGTATGTGTAGTGTGTGCTTCCATTGTTCATAAGCATTAAACTCCAGAAAGTATCACAGGAACAATTATTAAAATTCAAAACCATGCAAATAACAAGAAACAGCAGCATTTCTTCATGAGGTTCAAATAATGAAAAATACATACTTATGATCTCTTCGGTTAAATCAGTCACGTGTATAAAGCCATCTTTGTTTGGCACTTAGCCTATGGTTCAGGGGATTATACCCTCCACTGGTGTAGCTCAGGGCTGGATTATCTTTTGAAATCCTAAAAAGCCGCTGTGACTGCATAGGGTAAGATTTGTTTCTGTTAGCAGACAGAAATCTGTAAGGAAACATAGGGAATGCTATTACTAGATAGAATCAGTGGACTGTCTAAGCCAGTATCCTGTCTCTGACAATGGCAAATGTCAGAAATTTCAGAGGAAAGTACAAAACTCCAATGTCAGCAATATTTCAGTGAAGTTCACTCTCTAGTAGCATTCAGTTAGGTGTCTAGTTTAACCCTACTTCATGAGGATTTCAGTTCTTTTCCTATTTATTCCTTTAGGTACTTAGGGAAACTGGTGGTTACTTTTTTGTTCATATTCATGGTTATATACACATTTTAAGGAGCAAAACCAGGCAGTGTTAATTATCTTTGACCTTTTTTCCTTGTCTAAGTAGTATCACACGTTATGTCAGAAAATATTCCCTCTTAAATATCTCTGGACAAAAGGAGAAAAAAAATATTTAATTTGTTAATTATTTAATTATTTCGTGCTTTACATGTCTACAACTTTCATTGTGTTCATCCATCATAGCAAAGTGGGACAGCAAAATATGCTAATTCGTTACAGTACTTGTCATATGGAGGGAGATACTTCATGGTACCTGGTTTCTTTTTGCTTGCTGGAACACTGCAGACTTTTGGAGTCTTTTTTCTGGGGTACATGCTTAGCTGGCTGTCTCTGCTCCCTCCTTTGTGACATACCATTTTTTGGTAGCCTGAGTAACAGTAAATATTCCCCAGTCTATTTTTTTAATAACAGATAAAGAAGCAAAAAATAGTTCCATAATTATGCCACACTTTCTTGCAAAGTTTCCCAGTAGACATACAGAGGCCTGATTTTGATTTGGCCAACAAATGGTTTCAGCTGAGCAGGTCTGCTGAACACTGAGGACTTTTCACTCAGAGGAATAACCTGACCCTTATTAAAATGTAATAATTTTCTGCAAGAATTTTTGTAACAAATGCAATGCCTTTTCCATATGTTATCTCAAATTACAAGTATGTTGGTGCTGATAATTATTTCCATATATATATTATCATGTCCTAAAAGGCCTGTAATTTCCTTTGACCTAAGCTGTAGTTTGATATGTTATTTGATCAGCACTCTTAGACAGTCATTTTATCCATATGTATTTAGTTAATTGGTTATTTTTCTCCCCGCCCATGTTTATATATAATATACTCTACAAAGGAAAAGGAAATCTGACTGCTTGCAGCTGAGTCTAGTAAAAGAGCAATTAGGTTCTATCAGAGCCAGCAGCTGTCCATAATGAATTCTGAATTAAAATTATGAGTGAAGAAAAGAATCCAGCCATCTGCAGGAAATGTGACAATATTTTTATAACCCAATAGCTGAATTCTGGAAAGGGGTATCTCTGAGATTTCCCAGCTGTACCTACATTAAATTCCAGAATATCCATGGACACAGACTGCACTGGAACACATTGCATCAACTTGGCTACCCAGCAGGTTTGGCTAACTTTGAACAGACTGTATTTTTATCTAAAGTAATCAGCGTGAAAGTCTCTTTAAATCCTCTCCCCATGTCTCTAGAAGTAAAATGCAGCTTTAAAAATAGTCCTGTTATCTTTTCATGAAGGCTTTCCAATCAGTATTCTGTCCTGAATATTAATCTTCCTTTATTTTTCATACTTCTATAGACTTACTTCAGGGTCACACCACTTATTATCAGATTTTGTCAATGTCTGCTTTTCCAAGTGAATCTTGCTTTTTGACACATATTTTTTAGGCCACTTGAATTTTAAAAATTGTTTTTAATGTTTAGAAAATACCATAATAGCATCCAAGCTCATTTTTACAGTTACTTTGGAACTTCTACACAAACCTCCTGTTACTTTCATTGTAACTTGTCCACAAATTTTGCTCGTAAGTTTAAAATACTGAAAAAAAATAAAGAGATTAGTGTCTAACCTATAAATGACAATCAAAAAATGTGAAATGCCTAATGGTATTAACCTCTCACAACCTGATTTTCTGGTGCATTACAGAGAATTCATGTTGGTATAAAGACTGCAGAGGTTAAGAAGCATTGCATTGAGTACCAGTAACCAAGCTCTTCAGCTGTCAGAGTATTGTCAGATATAAAAGCCGATATTTATTCTTTTCACTGCTTGCTCTAGGAAAACAGGGGTATGAATTAATATGAATTCATCAGAAAAGTGTCAGTTTTTTTGTATTTTATATTACGTAACATCTCACTGCATTCATACATTGCAACCATTTCCATTTAAACCAGATCTAGAGGTGGCAACACTACATTTGTCTTATCCTCTCAATGTATCTTTTAGGTACTTCAGTTCTCTGTTGAAAATGGAGACATTCTGAAATGGGAGATCCAAAGCAGTAGGTCTGCTACTCAAGTCATATGAGCTTCAAGCTTGAGGACTAATTTCTGGCTATTCCAAGTTCACAAAGTAGGGGAAGTGAGTGGGTGGGTGGGAAAAGAGAAAAAAAGGATTTGTAGACAGGTTCATTTAGGGCTTCAAACTGTGACTGGTACTGAAAAATAATAAAAAGCCAGTGTAGACTGAAAAGTCCTGGCAATGTGTCTCCTTTCTTTTGTACTTAGCAGATGAAATACTGTGTCTGGATGACAATCTGAGACTCATCACTGTTCCATCTAAACCAAAACAGAAAAAATCCTGAGGGCAGCTGGTGTTGAGAAAATGAGCAATTGTTGACCATAATAAGTATAAAAACACCTAGACTCAGGGGAGGTTCCAGAGGACTCTGAAATTTGGAATAACTGTAGTGGTCAGCAAGTGCTTTCAGGATCTTCCAGTTCCCCGGTACTGCAGAACACATTTCTTTCCACATTCTTTAATTCATTTTCAGATAGCATCAGTTCACCTTCTCTTACTCACACTGATAGGCTAATAGCTTTTCTACGTGAAAATGTAATCAGAGCACAGAAATGTTCAAAGTAAAAAACATTCCACTTTGAGAATGCAAAACAGGTTGAACTGCAAAGAAAGCAAATAGTTGTTAGCAGCAAGCAGCATAGTTTTTGTTCATTGACTTCTGTGCTATGCTTTAATCTTCACTTTTATTTATTGACAATAAGATCTCAGTATACTTCCTTTCCTAAATTACCCAGAAGTATAATTTTTTGAGTCTACTATGGTTGTTCCTGCCTAGATATGTCTTTAATTAAAGGTAACAATTTACAGTAGGATGTATTTTTAAAATTAAAATACTTCCTTTTTCTAAACTCTATTTCACTAAGTTCTATTTCTGTAAATTTTAGATCTGTCCTTTTTAGTCGAATGCACAATCACAAGAATGTTTTGTGAATGCATTGTACAGTACAAAGAATGTAACATATCAACTGAAGCAAAAAAATATCACAGAGAAAATATGTTTAGGATAGTTGCTGCTAAATTCAGAATGCGGTGCAGTGAATATGTAAGGTTGTGTTTAGAGAAGTAGGAAAATGAAGATATCTGAGAGCTGAACTAATTCTGAAATAAAAAAATTACAGTAAATCCTTGTGCTCAGATAAAACCCTACAACAGAATACAGTTTATTTTCTTTATATATCTGAGTAATTGAGGAAATCAGGTGATACGGGGATTAAGTAAGGTATATACATAAAAATCCTCTATGAAAAGCAGAACTGTGGCATGCATTGTTATACAGAATCAACAATCAATTTTGAAGGGAAACTGTGATAAGGAAAATAAGTGTTATGAATTAACAGTAATGAACTTCTCTGTTGTCGTATTGTGCAATTTTTTTCACCGGCAATTTGTGATTTCAGGTAAGAAGAGGGTAGAAGTAGTCTGTGTTAGTCTGTCCCTTTTAAGAAAGAAAAAACAAGTATCAAAAATAGTGGTGTGCCTTTTCAATAGTATAGTCCCTAAAAGTGTCAGGTACCTGAAGGCAGAAGTGTCATTCAAAAAGAAGTGATTCAAAAGAAGAGTTCTAGATGATCTGACTAGCAATGGAGGAGTTGAATGCTTGTGCTTTCTCTACATGTTTGGGACCGTGAGACCAAATTTAGACAGCACATTTTAGTTTCTATCTCAGGACCTATCGAAATTCCAGAAGAGTCTAATAAAAGGATTTCCGTAAGGAAAGTTATGTTGGTAACTTATTGGTCAATAACCCTTAATTGATCCTTTCCTCTGTGAATTTCTTTTTGGTGTATATGGTATTCTGTAGCAATGAGTTTCACAATTTAATTACGTACTACTTTAAAAACTACTTCCTGTTTGTTTTAAAGTCTCATCATTTGTTTCATGATCCTGTTTCTTCTATTGCAAGTAAATGATGAATAGTCATTTAATTTTCATCTCCCCTATGTAACATAATTTATGTCTGGTGAGAGGATTTGCAATGCTGTAGTAAAATGTCATTGTTAGAAGGGTCTCTTAAAAGAACTTTTTGGTTTGTTGAATATTACTAATGCTCTGTTTTTAGCCTGCATGGGAAATTGAGCTTATCTTAATGAACAATTATTCCCCGTACACTGGATTTATAAGAGTATTTTCATTCTGTAAATTTTAATATTTGAGAGTTTGTTTGTTTGTGTTCATGATACAATCTCATAAGACAGCTTCTTGTCCTTGATCTCTCCAGAGCTGCATTCAGGATTAGATGAAGAACAAATTTACTTCCCAATATTATTACGCTTATGCAATTGCATATTACAAAAAAAGGGCTTAAATCTGGGGCAGTTATATTGGAAGAATTTACGGTAATATTAGAATTCTGAGTGTATACAGACTGAAAAGTAAAATCTGCATAAAGCTCAGTAAAGGAACAAAGAGCTACAGCTGACTTTTGATTTATGACCCTCCCATGCTTCTGCTCCCTATCTGTGAAAACTAGTGTGGGTTCTAGACTGAGCTTTGTCTGTTGGTAGTGAAATACTCTGTTTTCTGTTTTTTTCTTTCTGTTTTTCCCTGTTAATTTTAAAAAGTTTTGTATGTGACAGTGACAAATGTCGTTGCCTCTGTGCATAAGGATGCAGAAAATTGAAGGGATAAAGTCTTCTATTTGGTAAAGCATTACGCAAAAGAATGTGCTGTATACCATCCTTGTTGGCTGGGGACCCACCATAGCAACAGCGAGAAGAAAAGAAAGTCACAGTGCACTTGCAGATCAATCCTCAAAGGTCTTTTACAAGCCAGGACCAGAATTCTTGAAGCAGCCCAGTATCTCTTCTAAAATGAAATTTAGATTTACCTCTTTGCAAAAGGTCTTTATGTTATTTTTGATCAAATTCATCTTTTCAAAAGGATGCTCAGTGGTTTCATAAGGGGCTTTTTTTGCTGCTTCCTGGACAGAGGGGTTATTTTCAATTCTATTCCAATTTTTTAACAGGAAAAGGAGAAAATAACCTAAATATTGCTTTTCTGAGAACTACCACAGAATTTCTATGGGATTAGAGTCTAACTAACCACATGAAGTTCCTTAATAAATCTAGGGCTTTTTATACATTTCCAATTTCAGAAGCTATTTTACGTACTTTCAGTTCATAAAAGCAATCTCTGTACTTTCTGAAACAGTAATATTCAATAAAATTTTCCCCTGATATCTGACAAAAATGTCCTACACGATTTTTGGTCCGTGTTTTACTGTCTTTGCTTCCAATTAAATGATCCGTGAATACTGGTAATTGCACTTCCTTCCTTTGTCAAACCACTGAAGTATCAGTAAAGGGTCATCATTTAAACAGCTACAAATTAATCACAAAAGCCAACCTTTAACACATGCATACAGTGATTTTAATGCAGAATGGCCCCCTTATGCCTCTTCATTTTTCTTTTTGTGAATTGTAGCTGTATTGCATCACAGGACATTAAGCATGTTTTGGCTCATGGGACTGAGCTAGTTATGTTTCTAGAAATTGAAAACAACTGTTACAATACTGTAAATGACAATATTTTGAGCAATAACAGTTTCCTAGGAGGCATACTATTTAATAGATTTCTTAGATTTTCAGCGTACAAGCACAAAATTACCATTCACTAGTTGAGGTGAAAGAGTATTAAAAATTTTAAATTTGACAGTAGCACCAGAAGATGCAAACCAAAAGCACAAGAAAGTCAATAAAAAGGGTATAATTTGATCTCTTCTCCCAGGCGACTAGTAGTAGGACCAGAGGGCACAGTCTTAAGCTGCAGCTCGGGAATTTTAGTTTAGACATTAGAAGGAAGTTCTTTACAGAGAAAGAGATCGGGCATTGAAATGGGCTGCCCAGGGAGGTGGTGGAGTCACTGTCCCAGGAGGTATTTAAGAAGATGTAGCCCTGAATGTCATGGTCTAGTTGACAAGGTGATGTTGGGTCAAAGGTTGCTGTCAATGATCTCAGAAGTCTTTTCCAACCTAAATGATTCTGTGATTCTGTGAAATAATACGTGAAATTATTCTTATTAGCTGAATTATCGTGGTTAGCAGACAGTACTCTGGGAATTTATTTTTTGTTTCGGTGAGTTATTAGTGAAGATTCAATCTGCATGGCTTCCCAGCAGTGTGTCATACCATATTATAAAGTCTATATGATAGCAGAAGAAGAGAGAAACAGAGGATAAAGAGGAGAGTTTCTTGTTTTTTGGAGTTCGAAGGCACTGGGGGAGGAGGGGGCATATTTCAAAGAGGAATTAAGTTAAAATCTTCATAGCACTGGTTCCATTTTTCTGTGGAAAGAGTAGTCTGGTAGACATGCAACTCATTTATAATGGACAGAAGTCTCATGTCCTGAACATGTTAAAATAGTAGAATATCTTGCTGGATAAAATGATCCAGAGATGAGTGTGTTGTGAGCCCAGTGAAGACAAACGCCTTAATAAATGTCATGTATCAGCCCCACTACCCTTGTTATGAAATTGGTACATAGTAGTGTGTTTGGGTCTGCGTCACATGAAGAACAGGAAAAAAAGGATTTTTGTTCTGTTGGTATTAATATATTTTTTGGTTTATCGGTGTCCCACTTCCCTGGAATGTCTAAAATAGTCTATTAGCATGTCCTTAATCAAGACACACTACACTAACATGTTCACTGAATTTGAGCAAGAGATTTTCAGGGACTTCACTTAAATACCAAGAGAAAGACTGAGGCCCCTTACCGAGCCCCCCCATGTGTTACTTTGCTGTTGAGAACTATCAGCACTGCAATACCGCGGATTTAACTCTGATCAGTTCATGAAATCACACATTTATTATGACAATTTAAGAGGGTTCAATATGTCTTTGATAACATTTTTAACTACAGAAATACACTGAGGCTAGGTAATATGTATATGTGGTGTACAGGCAACCTACTAGCAGAATACACGCACAGGCATAAAGCAACTTAAAAATTTCTGTATTAGCGTAAAGTAACCCAAATGTCTTACTAGCAGAAAAAATCCACACTAGAGCAAAATGTCCACACCAGAGAACTTAACAGCAAAATCAACTTAACAGTGAATTAAACTAAACAGCAAAACACACTTAACAGTAAAACAAAACTTAGCAGCGATACACCCAACCCTAGAGCAAAGCAAAGTATCATGTCTCCAGGCATCTTGGAAGAAAGGCAAGTGATATCTCCATCCCATTCTTCAGCTAATCCTGTTTCATACTGAGGCATATCAGTTTCTGGGGATGTCTCCCCAGGTGCTGGGATTTTCCGGGAAACCATCAAGAGCTATCACTCCACAGTCTGGTGTCATGATCTTTACAACCTCTGCGTAGACTTGTATAGTAGAAAATAGCTTCTGTGCTAGTCTGTGCTAATAACTATTCCTCTTTGAGCTTGCTCATGAGAGGAAAAAATATATAAATGATAATACAAGACATGAAAAGAATGAAAATGGCTTGTTCCAGCTGAAGGTGCAAGCTATTAACTGTGTTGAAATTTTGAAGTTGTTGTCTGCAGGTACCGGTGAACTTTTTATTGTTTGATCTGAAAAATGGCATAGCCAGTCATAAACATGGTTCTGGAACAGCACTTCATTAGTACATAATCAGAAAAAGAACCATATTCCCCAATGCTGAGAGCATCTGCACTGTCAAACCTTTCTCATTTTGTTTCTCATTTTGCCAGCACTAGTTAGGTTGATAAAAACTGAGTGTGAAGAGTAATCGTTTAAGGAATGATTTAAAACTTGATATAAAGCAATCTGGCATGCAAACACGTGCTACTTGTGTTGATTTCATTGCCAGTAAAAGGAAAAAAACCCAATAGTGTGACAGCTTTTTGATGTTTTCTCCCGGATTATTAGCAATGTTAATGTCATCAAGTTTTCTTGAAATGCAGATTTTTAATTATACAAGGTAAATGAACTACTTTTCAGCTAGGATAACCATCATTTGGTTTCTCTTTATATTTTCTTTCTCTGCAACTGCCATTGATGAATGGCATTGATTGGCAATTTTTCTTAGAATATTGATTAATTCTTGTCAGAGTGACATATAAGGAAGTTGACACTGATACATTCGATCTGTTAGTGAAAGTCCTCAGCTGTTTGAAGGGAATCTGCTTCTTGGAGGAATAACTGGTGGCAACAATAAACGATTAACAATATGCAATCTGAAAAACAAAACTTAACCTCATGTGGTGTAAAAAATCTTGCTATTCTGTACTTCTTTCTAATTTGGCTATGAGTAAATGTAGTTTACTGCTAACTGGCAAAGATTCTTAAGGTGTCATGCAGGAAATAAATGTTTAGCCTTGCTTATCAATTTCAGGATGGACTTACAATATTTAATATATAAGGAAAATATTGGAACTGTGAGAAGTTTGGGGTTTTATATAATTGTTCTCTAGAAACTGGTTTGTAAATATTTTTTGCTTTTTTTTATTTATATTTTTTTTTTGCTGTACTACCTAGTGCATTTCATGAAAACAGTTAAGCATTTAAAAGGCCAGAAAGTATCATTCATTGTTACAGGCATGATGGGATCCTGGAGAGGAAAAATTATGTACAATGTAGCCCATTACATTTAACATTCGTGCTTTGCATAGTTACATGTATGCTAATAGTTGAAACAAAGCTTCATTAAGTTCAGTCATACGCATGGCTGCAAAAAGATGGTCTGATTTGATTCAGTAAACTTAGTGTCCACAGAGCTGGTAGATTTACCCATCCTATGGCTAGCACAGCTATCTAGTCATGGATCTTCATTGCAAAGACTAACATATGTCCTGGCTAAGTGAAAAAGAAGAGGACAGAACAAACTGTGTTAATAGGAGCCCAATCAACAGAGTTGGGAGGGGTTACAAAGTTTACCTCCAAAGCATCATAGAAATATATAAGACTCATTTTCTGTAACATTATTGTTTGCCAATAAGTTCACCTGTGTAAACAGAATAGCAACAACAATATGTTTAAAGAGTTAGAAACCATTCTACAAATAAAGCTTGAATTCTTAGAGGATTCATCATCTCCAGTAATTTCCATTCCTAAGAACACATATTTTCAGAACATGTTGCAATGTAGCTTATTTCTATTATAGTGAAGTTTGAAACCACAAGATGCAAAAATCTCATATAAAAGCATTCCACATTCTCAATTGCTTGTAATGGATGTTTAAGGAGTTTACTTATTTCAGGGCACCAACCTCTTTCATAAAAGCTTATATTCATATTCAGAAAAATGTGCTGTTAAATCAGTGTTATGAAACTTTAAAACTTGAACGACATAAAAGTAAGCACAATGAATGAAATAGTCCTTCATATTTTTTCTCCTGTGTTCATTTCTTTCAGTGCTGGAGTTGGCAGGACTGGCTGTTTCATTGTGATAGATGCCATGTTAGAGAGAATAAAGCATGAAAAGACTGTAGATATTTATGGCCATGTAACTCTAATGAGAGCACAGAGGAATTACATGGTTCAGACTGAGGACCAATACATCTTTATCCATGATGCACTGCTGGAAGCAGTGACATGTGGAAATACCGAAGTGCCAGCCAGAAACCTGTATGCATATATCCAGAAGCTGACACAGATAGAAACAGGAGAAAATGTCACAGGAATGGAACTGGAATTTAAGGTACTGGGATTTTATGCTGCAAGTAACCAAAACCAAATGGTGTAACACTTAACAACTGCTCTGTTCTTCACCAGTTGTTTCCAGTAATTTATAAAAAAAGGTATTAGTAAATACATTGAAAAAATAATAAAAAGATTTATCCAGTAATACAGTAAAGAGACAAAGACATAAGCAGACTAAATTTTTAAATAAGAAAGATGGTTCTTTCTGGAACATACAATTCTGTCCTCAGTGGGCATCTGGACAAGAACCATTCAATGAGGGAGTTTTAACACTGCTGTTCCTTTATCATTATTAGAGCTTGAAATGTGTATTTGTATAGTGGTTTAATACTGGAATTTGTCCATATACGTTGATGGAGCAGACATAAACTTGTATAAGATGTTAAAAGAAGTTTTACAAATATTTAGGTAATGCAATAGAATATAGAAAAGTAATCATCTGAAAATGAAATTATTCATTAATAGATAATCAGCAGAAATTACAACTGATAGTGTCATTTCTTTTTTTTTTTGCACCTGGACTTAATTCTTTTAATTTGTTTCCAACAGCGTCTTGCTAGCTCTAAGGCCCACACTTCGAGATTCATCAGTGCCAATCTTCCATGTAATAAATTCAAAAATCGCCTTGTCAATATTATGCCATATGAGTCCACAAGGGTATGCTTGCAGCCTATCCGAGGAGTAGAAGGCTCTGATTATATTAATGCTAGTTTCATTGATGGATACAGGTACTAATAGTGATCTCATATGGACTGTTTTAAAAGTTTACAAAATTGTTTATGTAATTATATTAAAAATAAGAAAACTTAATGTTGAAATTTAGTATTTGTTATTATTTGTGCATGCCATGTTTGATTGGATGTTTCTTAAAATTTTATTAAAAAGTTTAGATTTTCCCCAATGCAATACAGAAAAATTCTGTGAATTACGTAGGATTGTAAACATTATATTTTTACCAGTCTTTAAACCACAGAGACCTTTCAGTATGATTTATGTGCTGAAAGTTACTGTGATTTTAAGCTCATTCATAATTTGGAACCTCTATTCTTTCACAATTCTACTGCTTTAAAGGATACATAGAAATAACATACAGGAGATACATTCTGTGTGTCAAGGTTATAACCTGTGATCTTGAAGCACTGACTAAAACTTGACCCAATCACCAAAAGCATTTTATGCATAAGCAGTTGTTTAGCCTATCAGCACCTTCATGAAACACGGAGCAATATGCCCTCTGTTGATTTAAGCAGCTGGTAGAAAAAGGCATGAAGGAGAAGAGATGTAATTTTCCTAAGTCAATTTAGCTGAGCCTGTGTGTTAGTATCCATACAGATCATTTTGCAAACCTCTGATCATAATTAGAAACAACCCACTACCACCCATGGAAATGTTTCTTTGATTGAAAGAAGTAAAAACAACACAAACTAGTCATAATCTTAAAAAATCGCTTTTAAAGAAGCAGACTTTTAAAAGCTTGGTGGTAGCTTCCACTACTAGGCCTGGAAATGAAGTACACTCCATTCTCAAATGTTCTTCTTGCCTTACTTTCGCTGGAGGTGTCAAATTTTTGAAGAGGAGTTAATAGGAAAACTCCTTGATGCTGTAACTTCTAAACTTAATAGGCTGCTAGACAGTTATTTCTACAAAATGAACCAGCACAATTGTTTCTTAAGTACTTTTTACGGCACAAAAAATTAAGCAATTAGAGTTGCATTAAAATTTAAATAATAATGATAATGGCATATGTTAAGTAATTTTCCTCTCAAAGTTCTAAAAATAAAAATTCCTAGTTGGATTAAACAATCATGATAAGGTTTTAGTGTTCTTGCTATTAATAGTGTATACATATTTACCCTAGATAATGTTTACATATAGACAGAGAACATGTTTAACAATTCACTTTTTTGATTAAAATGTTGTTCTTAATTTACTTTTTGTCTACTACGTAGACAACAAAAAGCTTATATAGCTACACAGGGTCCTTTAGCAGAAACAACTGAAGACTTCTGGAGAATGCTCTGGGAGCATAATTCTACAATTGTGGTGATGCTCACTAAGCTGCGAGAAATGGGCAGAGTAAGTGCTCTAATATTGTTGGTTATCACAGTTCCTAGTATTAAAATACTTGATTGTTGGTAATGTCTAAAGATGAGAATTTAAGTTCCTTCACCTGTTGAAATATCAGGCCTTCGTGGTCACTAGATGTCAGGTTTTCCAATCTGTTGGATGTATTTCAATTGTCAGACAAAACACAGCATGTTGTTGTGGGATACAATGAGATTCAGCAGCTGAGTCTTCAGGCTGATATTCTGAAGTCTTCAGGGAGACCATTGCTGAAAAAGAAATTATTTCTTACTGGCAACTTCACTTTTGCAGTGTCTCCTTGTAAGAATGTTAAAAGAATGTGTGTTCAGTGCTGAACGTAATGTTTTCAGCACCCAGTTTTAAACTCATTCCATTGTTACTTTGTGTACTGTAAAGAATGAAGCAGTTTACTATTTGGACAGGATTAGACCATGATAAACCTGGCATGTGAAAACTAAAATCTGAGATAGGCCACATATCTGAGGGAATAGAGATAGTCTAGGCATAGCTCTTTTCACTGACAGATAATAAAACTGAGCACAAGTATAAACAAGTTCAGATATACAGTGACCAGGGAGAACTCCTCTGCAATGCAATATTAAAGATAATTTTTTACTCTGCATGTGGAATATAATGTTCACACCAACACGAGCAACTTATATTCCTGTCACTAATGGCACTTTCCATGAATATTAAACTTACCTGAATAAAAAAAGGGTTTATGTCAGTTTATGGTAGTGCTTTCAAGTAACAGGAAATGTATACTTTGTTATTTTGCAGGAAAAATGCCACCAATACTGGCCTGCAGAGCGCTCAGCCAGATATCAGTATTTTGTGGTAGATCCAATGGCAGAGTACAATATGCCACAGTATATTCTGAGGGAATTCAAAGTTACGGATGCGAGGGTAAGTTACCACAGAATGACACTTGTTCCTGTAAGTTTCTTTTTCCTCTATCTTTTTTTAAAGTTTTTATTATTATTAGAAAAACCATAGAGTTGTTCTTTCTACAAGCAATAACAAGAAAATCTAGTAAGTTATTAGTAAATGGATGAGATCTTTCAGCAGGAATAATTGATTTATTCACATCGAGCATTTGGGCAGCACAACTTTTTAAAGTTCTGAACGAGTATTTGTGCCAAAATATATGAGATGACTTAAGGACCATTTTCTTTTTTGAACTCATTTCCCTGTTGATCATTGCTGAGGACAATATCTGCTACTTCAAGCAGTAAATATCTTGGTTTTCACCACCCTCTAGGCTGAGTGAGTATGAAGGTTAATACACTGAGATTTTAAAACTGCAGAACAAATGACATTCATAAGAAAAGCTTGACAAGCTTTGCACATTATAATTTGATTTTTTGTATAGCTTATTTTCAGCACTCTAGTATATCTGCAGAGTAGGTACATGCAGTTGTGACCCTAGCATCCTCATTTTAATACTGCATTTCTTATCTGAATTCCTGAATCCAAACCTGAACAGTGACATAAGATTAAACATATGTAAACTTTTAGTATATATTTGTCATTTCACATACTTTTAATTTCTAGCGCTTTAGTCTGCATGGAAGGAAAACACAAACACACTGTCAGCCTCCGTTTCTGTAGGCATTATGGAATAGTATTTGTTTCAGCAAAATCGCAGAATGTACCGTCCAGTAATAACATATAGTGGCTACTCAGTACTGCCAGTCAGCATCCAAAATACTAGACTTTCTCATTGTTAGCTAAACTGTTGCTTTTAATGTAAGCATGAAGTAAAACTTGATAGTATTGTCACTAACCAAGTCAAGATATAAAGCTTTTAATTTGGCAAATGAGGTTTAGGTGTAGTTTTTTTCATTCTGTTTGAAATCTAGTAAGGATCATGTGACTCATAGCTTCTCTAGCCTATTCATGCTTTACAGAAGTGGAGAACAGGCTCCTAGCGTAAGTCTTTAAACAGACTTGTAAGCGGAGTTGGTCAAAGCCAATTTCATTACAAGTATGCTAACAGTTTTCATAGATCGTCTTTGTCAAGCTGGAAGAGGTATTATGTGACACAGTTCATCTAACTCTGATCACAAAATAACAGTTATAACAAAAAGCCACAGATGCAGTTGAAGTGTCTGCAAACAGAATATATTTCCAGTAATTGTTGCAAGAGTTTATATTGAAGTAGGATATTTAAAGAAGTCTATTACTCAACAACTATTAAACCAGTAAAAAGTCTGAAAGGGTCAAATAACTAAATTTACCAGAATTGGTTTTGTTTGGCCTGACATTAATACACCTCTTTTAAAAAGTGTCAAGCATATGTGTGCCTTGACAGTCCTGTTGTGACATTTAGCACTGCGTATTGTTGCTCCCCAAATTTTGAAAATCTCTGTCTTGGTGATCCAAATTTTCTTAAACTCATCAGCGAGCTGACAACACTATTTGAAATTTTCTAGATATACAGGGAAACTAGTTAATTTCAAATTTACTGGAATAGATGGAACTACTTACAAAAATGTACATTATAGTTTTTCTGCAGTAAGGTTTTTGTGGCTGTTGCACCCAGTAATTGTGATCATCTGACTAAGTTGTTGCATTCAGACAAGAGAAAATGCTGCAGTGGTTGTAACCATCCTCTCTCTCTTTAATCTCCAAATCTATCTGTACTGTTACAATACCATCCATACTCTGGAAGAGCCACACTAACCAATTATCCCAGAGACAAAAAATGAGGCATACGACCTTTGTAGGTGCCAGCAGCGAGTGTTTGGTGTGGAACTCCCTGTTATTTCTGAAAAGCTGAACTGTGAATTGTTGTACGGTAAAATTGACCTCTGTAACTGTTTCAGTCTACTGCTTCTGACTGCTTTTTACTCACTTTCTCTGTAAACTCCAGAGGTCAATATGTTGGGCCAGTTTTATTTCAGGCTAAACTATTAGTGATGACTGTAAGAGAGTATTTGAAATTCTACAGCCTAATCAAACGACAATTGAATATCCCCTGCGAGGAACAAGAAGAAATCTAAATGGTCAGCCAATCAATAATTAAAAGCCCTCTGTGCTGTAGGGATCTAAAAGTACTTATTATGATAGCTAACTGTGCAAACTGTGACAATATTTGAAAGTAAAGATTTTAATACAATTTGGCATTTGTATTTGGGCTGTTGTTGACAAGAATTTCATTAAATCAGCACTGTTTATAATGTCAGTAGCAGAGGGAAATACAAGAAATTGCAGATCAGTTCCCAGTATGCTTTAATGCTATAGATAGGGACCAAGTAACTTTACTTCTCTGCTCATTAAATGCCATTAAATAATAGAAGTTAATGTTATTTCACAGACTTCCATTGCATTATTGAGCTACTAAAATCATGAAGCATACCAATACAGTTGTTTTAGACACACCTGAAAAACAAGTATTTGCCATTAAATCTATATATCCCATAGAAATGTGTGGTCTTTCCAGTGACAATGGACTTACTGAAAGTGGTGTCTTTCTTACCTTTTCTACCCCCACAAAGTTACTGTTTACTATAGTGTAAATCCTATTGGGGTCAGAAATTGCTGAAGAGTTTCCATCTACTTGAACAACTTATTGCAAGTAAGTCAGATTTCAGGTGTTCTTTCTTTACTAAAGAAGAATGGAAGGTTATTTAGGAGGGAATTAACTTATTGTTATATCTTCTTGATTAATTAATGTGTCATGTGCCTAAGGCTATCTGAACAATGCAATTTCATTATATTTTCTTGGAGGAAAATGGGAACGTTATCTGAGGGAGTTTATATTTTAAAAATGCCATTTTGGAGGAAAATACTTAGTTCTTTTTGTTGATGCCCGCAAGAAATCCAATTGGATGAATGTTTTCAAACATTTTTTTTAAGCGGCAGAAAGCATACCACAGAAATAGGCTACTAAATTGTCATAGTGTCTAGTGAGAATAGACAGTATGTGTCCTCTCATGGACCAGTGGCTGGCACACACTTTTTTTTTTTTTTTCTTTTCCTTACTCTTCTGAGACATGGGAGGCAAAAACTCACAATACCAGAGAAACTATTGGGTTTTCCTTTGGTTATTTTTAGAATCACTTCTGTTTCATTTCAAAGTACTGTGATAGCTGACTGCTTGTGGTAGAAGGAAAAAAAGAATAAGATTATTCTTGCCTCCAGCATAACTTGTTGCTTCGGGGAGGGAATCTCCTGTAATAATTTCAATTTTTCATTAATTTCATCTAATAAAAGACCATTTTGAAGACATGGCAGGCTGGGTACTTAGGAAACATGGTGTCTAGAGGCACCAATTAACATCCATGGCCCATATTCCCATGCTTTTAAACATTTCAGCTGTGCAGGTTGACTGTGTCAAAATCATCATGCACAACATTTGAAAATGCAGAACAAATTTACTTTATGCATTTATGTTGCATTTTTTCTGTGTCCTGACTTTTTTACACATTGAATAGACATACAGCAGAAGTCAGCATTTAATAGTTCCAATGGCTTCAGTATAAAAAATAACTCTACTGCAGTATTCCGCAGTTTTAAACAATGATATTCCTAACCACAAGGAAGGAACAGCTTCAGATGGCTTGTTTGAAAAGGAGGTCCTTTTTCTCAATTTTTACTGACTCCAAGCTGTTTGTGAATTAAATTAACAATTAATGAACAGAAATTTGTGGTTTATTGAACAACTTGTTTGTTTTGACCTATCTTCTTCCAGGCAAAATGTCTACATCACAGAAAGGAGCATACTGTTAAACATGTCATCTGCAAGGAGGGCAATGACTAAACAAATCTTACCAGTAAAGATATTCCTGCCATGCAATAGATGAGCGTATCTAGGAAATGGAAAGTCAGGTTCTACCTGATGGGTACCTAAAAGAATTTGCAGTCCACAGGATTCAAAAGATAACTTACCAGAAAAGTCATATGACCTGGTGGGGTTGTTGTGCCTTTAACCTCAGACACACTTTTTAAAACACAGACAAGAATATCAGACAACTCTCCTACAAAGTGAGGAAGGGAATCCATGCAATGTTGTTACTGGGACTACATTTCCAGGCTGACGTCTACAAAAGATCCAGCCAATTGAAAGAGTTTTCGTAAATGCGATCTTAGCCATTCCCCACCTCCTCTGAATGTCCTTGCTTTGTGATTATGATTATTGGCTGACTTCAAGCCACTGCAATATGCTGTAGTGATTCATTATTTGTGTCTCTTGTTAAAGGATGGCCAGTCTCGAACAGTGAGGCAGTTCCAGTTCACTGACTGGCCAGAACAGGGAGTGCCAAAATCTGGAGAAGGATTTATTGACTTCATAGGCCAAGTGCATAAAACAAAAGAGCAATTTGGTCAGGATGGACCAATTTCTGTTCATTGCAGGTAAGTTAAAAAAAAAGCATAAAAGAAACTAATACAGAGATTTGTGTTTTTTTCTGAAACTGATTGCTGATTGTGGCAAAGGTGTATATTTAGATGAGATTTCAGAGGTGAACTGTCAGGAAATGCAATCAAATAGATCTAAAAGGAAACACAAGAAATTGCTTTACAAAATGGGAACTGTTCTGTGATACCTGGTTTACATAGAAATGGTTCTTCAAAAATATGTAGAATCACATGAGTTTTCTCTAATGCAGCACAAAAATAATCTTGTCAATGTTGCAAGAGAGAAGGCATAGAAAGAACCTTGTCACAGGTTGCTATGACTGATATTTTTTCCACTGGAAATTAAAAGTGAGGCTCTTATTTTGGTGAGAATTATTAGCTTGAAACAAGCTAGTTACACCTCAGTAGCATATTAGTGGCTATCAAGATGAGACAAATAAAAGGGGTAGCTATCTCAAGAAATGGAATGGAATGGAATGGAATGGAATGGAATGGAATGGAATGGAATGGAATGGAATGGAATGGAATGGAATGGAAAGTGGTGTTTATAAGCTTTGCCTGTCAAAAAATCATTGAGGTTTGGGTTGATGAGTTCTAACTTCAGAACTTAATGCTTATTTTTTTGATATGATGACATACCTTAATTCCTTTACAATTGAAATGCAGATGAAAACAGCTTGCAGGGTATGTAGTAATAATCCAGAGTGGGCTTTTCAATATTCTTGTATTTTTTATTTATTTCCTTTACAGTAAGAAAGTAAGACTCTCTTTGGAGTCCTTAGCAGATGGCCAAAAATAATATCTTTATTTTTTTATCTCTTATTTAATAAATTGTTTTCTGTAAATTTTATTAGGATTTTAGATACTCATTTTTGTAATATGAAATTATTTTGGGTAAATATTTTTATTTTTATAACAGAGATGCAAAATACTGACACAAGTTCCAAGTCCTTACTGCAAGCCAAGTAGTGCCCCAATACAAGCATGAAGACAAAGTGAATGACTTTACTAGAGCCTATGAATGTACAGAGGGAGAGAGATTCTCATCCTTCCAATGTCAGGACCAACTAGAAGTTGAATTCTTTATGATCCCCATCTGAAAGACTGAAAAGCAAATGTATCAGACTACTTGAATCCTGCTTTTTTAAGTGCTTAAAATTTTTTATGGCCTGCTAAGGAGAATAGCACTGGAGAGCAGTGGTTGGGATTCATTTGGCAGAGGAAAATGAAAGACAACACTGATAAGAATAAGCCTTATTCTTCAATATCGATGAGTGTTGAGAGCGTGGGAGTAATAAACAATATTTATGCTTTTCTTCAGATAAGAAAGCTAATTATGTTATTCTTCTAGGTTCTTTCTACCATGCAAACTTGTCCATTTGTGACTGCAATGAATGCTGTTTGCAGTAGGTTGTATATCCCTTCCAAATGGATGTGATCGTTTATGCTAAAATTATGGAGATTACTACCATTGTCTTTGGTAGAAACAAAGTCTAGTCTAATGTAACTAATCATGTTTTGGTCTTTAAATGTCTTTATTATCATTTTAATGACAATTTAGGGACTGGTATTGCTAATCATCATTATTAGTGTTAGTCTACTTACATGAATAGGATGTGTCCCCAGCAAACTAGTGTTTATTTGTTTTTCTGGAAACACATGATCCTGGATACCTCCACTTTTCTAGAGTCTGTGGAATTACTGTAAATTAAAACTCCCCTAGTGCCAATTCTTTTTGGTTTTCTTCCTGCTCTACACAGTTTTCACAAGCTTGCTTTCTCACACAGTAAATACCTGCCTCCTCCAATTTTAAATTTTACCCTTCCCTTGCATTTTTACAAATAGGTCAGTGTGTTGAATTTTTAAATTTCTAACCTCATCAGGTAGATAATTAAAAATATTTAAAAGAACAAAAGGGCTGTTCACCTTGAAGCAAAATTTTCACTTCAACCAGTACTACAGATTTGTAGTCTACTTATTCAAGCATTTAGCTGGACAGTGAGGAAGACAACTTTTCTCAGAATGCATTCAAGATGTATTTGTAGTTTCAAACTCTTACAAAAAGTATCAGTACTTTCTCATGGCTAATTAGAGCACCCTAAGTTTGGTTTTTAACTGTTTAAACTTTTGTGAACCATATTGCATCATGAAGTCATGCCATCACTTCATGCTTCAGAAATCCTAAGCACTATTTGATAAGAATTGTTACAGTATTGAAATATGCTGGCCAGTCTCAGGGGAACAAGATCAGTTTCCTACAGAATTTTCTCAAAACACTTGATGACTAGTTAGAATTTGTGAGCATTGAGAGTCTTAGTCTCCCTTCCTCATTAAGTAGCATCTCCAACTTGTTGATTTCTGAAGAACACAAGACAACAAATTCCTTCCTTTTGCAGAATTAAAGAGTTCTGAATTGTTTTTTTAAAGTAATGAAGATTCGTAAGGCCAGAAGTCATCTCACCAATTAATATACTTCTTTCGTTGGATATCTTTAAATGGTAAAGTGGGAGCAGGAACAAGGAGAATGTAAAATGATACTCTGCCTTAATTCTGCTGTTTTCTTCATTCTCAGATACTTGGTTTAGATCAGTCCAAGCAGGTTCCAACGATGTTTTTTCAGGATGTTTCAGGATTTTTGGGGATGTTTCTTAAATATAAACTTTCTAATCTATCTCATCACAGGAAGGAGACCCTAGAATACAATTGCTTTAGATGTCCAGGACTGCTGTCGTCCCATATAGATACATGAGTGCTGACAGCTATTTTCTGAAGTGTTGTGTCAGTTGTTCTTTAGCTTCAGCAATCTGCTGGCACACAGGCCAAGCAAAAATGACCATTCCATTTGCATATGTTTAATAGCCCTAGAAGTACACAAATATAGGCCAAACACCAAAATACCATCTTCAAATTTGGACATTCAGTTTCCACACCAGTTTTGTGAATTCACTGGGTCTCTTTCATAGTTCGTATGAACTTTCATAGCTCTTCGGGTTGTACCTGCTGTTCACATTTTTCTACTCTCCTGTCTGGTGCATAGGTCTTAAAAATATTCAGTTTCCAAAGTTTATCAGACTGGAGAAAACCTTGTGAAATTATTAGCATCAACAGCAAGATGACAGGGTGCTTAATTTTCACCCATACAAGTTCAGAGTTTGAAAATTATTTTTTCTATGTAGTTACTCATCTCTTTGACCAAAGGTAATCCTCATGAATAAGTGACTATTTCCTTTTAAAAGTTGACAGCTATTGACTCTATTGATTACAAGAATTTATATCACATCTTGAGGATTTTAGATAATAGCAGAAACCCAAGAAACAACAGAGAGCAGACAAGCCTTATATATTCAAAGAAGATATTTAATGTAGACAGAGCTGATATCTGAATGTCAGCATTGGAAAGCAAGGATTGACTGCCAGACTTGAATAAAAGCTATGTCTTGAGATTTTTTTGTGTCTGTTATTTAAATTAGTATATGTACAAATTGAATATTCCTTGAACATCCACTATTTCTAACTCATATGTTGAAGGTAAAGTGGCACATTGAAGAAGTGCAAAATAGGGCATATATATGAATGAACTAAGTAAAGCAAGCAGTAAAATGAGTTTTGACTTCTTTTTCTCTTGTCAACTCCAATGTATGTTACTGGCAGCAAATGTTCTCATTTTCCTTCACCACACATTGATTATTGTATACTTGGATGAAAAACAGAAGTCACTTTGCAAGGAAGACTGAAGAGTCCGGACGTACTTAGTAGCATACACAGTTTGCTTGAATGCAATGTGGAATTTTGCTTAATGAGCCTTTCACTGTATAGAAATTTGTGTGTTTTAACCACAAGTACTTTGTCATCCAGTTCTTTCAGCATTAACTGTCAATTAACATCTATTTTTTCTCTTTTTTTTTCCCCCTTATTGCAACAGTGCGGGTGTTGGAAGGACTGGAGTATTCATTACGCTGAGCATTGTGTTAGAGCGAATGAGATATGAAGGTGTTGTAGATATCTTCCAGACTGTCAAAATGTTAAGGACACAGCGGCCAGCCATGGTACAGACAGAGGTGAGCAAAACAGTATCCATATACAATAGTGATGAAAAAGAAGCGATATTTACATAACCAAAGAAAACAAAGGCACAGTTTGAACTGTATAGAATGTGGTTATGCTTATATCAGAAGTCATATAAAGATATAATATAATATAATATAATATAATATAATATAATATAATATAATATAATATAATATAATATAATATAATATAAT